>CM065707.1:14517615-14554355 GCA_017654935.2 Phymorhynchus buccinoides
TTCCAGGTCGTCGTACTCCGATTTCACTTCGTTGGTGTCGGCATCCACAATCACTGTGTCCCCTAGCTCCATACGCTTCGAGTTTATCACCTGGATAATATAATAATAATAATAATACTAATAATAGGGGATACTTATATAGCGCGATACCCCACATCGGGCTCATCACGCTTTACAACAGTGTAAAACTAAAAGCATTACAAATCATTAAAAAAAAGTGTCATACATAAAATCACAAATTGAATAAAAACATTGATCAATTAAGACAATATAAAACAGCACGTCACACGAAAACTATGGGAAATATACAACTTTTAAAATATGACTGCACAGAAACAACAATACAATAATAACATACGGTACACTTACACGCCAACACCCACACACGTGCGCACGCGCACCCACCCATCCACCCACACACACACACGTGCGCACACACACACACACACACACACAGATGGACGCTGTTGATTGACTGCAAGACCAAAACACGGATAAGAACAAGAACTTGTGGAAAGGTTTGCGATTGCCCAGATTAAAAACAAAAACAAAATCTTGGTATGATCTTCACATAATACAGAACCTAAAAACACATTAACTCATTCGCATCGCAACGATTTTGAATTATTAAAAAACCTCATCAAATCACTCCAGCCATACACACAAACAAAGCATACATAAACAAAAGGAGAAATGAAAGAAGACTAGGGTTTTTTACTTCAGGTAAAGACATAGGGAAGTGGTAGATCAGACGTTTTTATATATACTTTATATAGAAAAACTCTCTACACCGATTGGTTTCCCCACAACAAGCCACTACAAAAACAAAGTCAGAATTGTGGTCTAAAGGAGCAAAGCGAGTTTAGTAGTGACCAAGGTATGATGTGCACACAGATTTACTTCCCTTGAAGCAAATGCATCAACAAATTGACATCTATCTATTAATTCCAGACATATATGGCCGGAACGACTTGAATGAGTTAACCCTTTCACCGCCAGCCATATTTCAGCCAAAAATTTCCATTATATTTACCTGGGTGGAGAACAAAGTCTATCTGCAGTATTGAGGATTCTTCTGTGACATATATATAAAATAAGGTCTACCCTTACTTCCCAAAACTAAGACAATAGGGTCAGTTTGGAGAATAGGCCCCATTTTGATGCCTTTTAGTGACATAGGTGTTAAATCACTGTGGCGCTAAAATGCGACTTTGGCGGTGAAAGGGTTAATATATGACTGGAAAATAAAGAGATTTTGCACAAACAGTAAAACTGAACAAATTTCTACGTACCTCCATGAGTGAAGAATGGACGCCAATCAGGTAAGGCATAGGTGCACTGAAAAACAAAAAAACACAGATGACACACACACACCTTTGTCTTATTCTCTGCTACAAATCTAACTTAATGATTACGTCAAAAATGCTAAAATCTGATCAAAAGTCTTAAAACGTTTACGGAAACTGAAGCGCTCACGTAATAATCCCCTTTTTTTCCTTTTCTTTTTGCTGTCCCATCTTCTGGGCCGTACAGTGGCGTTGCTCCCACGCCGCTCATTCAAATTCCCAATTCGCAGCCACACCTCCGCACGTTCAGGTCGCAGAATCCGAGACCAGCAGTTCAAGGGGAGCGAATCTATGTTTACAGAAACTGAACCGCTCACGTGATAATCCTTATTTTTCATTCAGTCTCTCTTGATGACTTTGAAAACAATGTTCAAAACACATTCATACAACACAAGATAATTTGGTTGCTACCAAAAAAATGCTAAGTCTTACAACTTAGGCAAAATGGCAATGATTTAATAAAATACAAAAATATTATGTTTTTTCGGACTATAAGGCGCACCTGATTATAAGGTGCACCCCCCAAATTTAACACAAAATTAAGATTTTGTTGTTATATATATATTTTTAAAATATATTAACCCTTTCGCCGCCAATGTCGCATTTATGATTTATGCACCACAATGGTTTAACACCCATGTCACTAAAAGGCATCAAACCAGGGCCTGTTATCCGAAGACCCTATTTTTCTGGATTTGGGGAGGTAAGGATAGACCTTTTTTTTTTTTTTTTTTTTTTTTTTTTTTTTTTTTTTTGTAGGTCAGAGTTGGATTTTTCCCTATGCGACCGCCTCATGAAAGGCAACGCGAGGCGAAGCCTCCCAATCCTGGGTAGTCCATAGAGTATCGTAGGGAATGAACACTTCAGCCTATAGGCTAATGTACATTTTTTTTTCATGCATTATTTGCTGACCTACTCTCTCTCTCTCTCTCTCTCTCTCTCTCTCTCTCTCTCTCTCTCCCTCCACGGAGTGGGTCCGCAGTTTGGCATTCTTCTTTTTTCTTGCTTCTGTTTGGGCGAATTTCTTGCTGCTTTCTGGCAGTGCTGGACTCTGCTTTTTGTCTCTGTAGGCTAGCCTACGTTCCCGCGGCACAATTTGGCCGGCTGCGATCAGAGGGTGTGCTGAGATGTTTTCTGTTGTCTTGCTACACTGCATTAGGCCTAGGCGGTCGTCTGCTCGCGTTGGTTTTTCATTTGGGTTGGGCTCCCTCTCGCTCTCTTGCTCTCTCTGAGTGCGGGCTTCGTAGGGGTTGGCTGAACGGGTGTTATCTGACTTTGTCAGTAGGCGAGGCCTACTCTTCCCACACTCACACTTCACACCATGCACTAATGTGTTCAGACCCATCAAAGTTTTCATCATCCCTCCTTGATCTTCTCTTTTTTTTCAGTGTGCCTTTTTGTTTTATTTATTTGGCTGCACACATTAATTCTCTCTCTCTCTCTCTCTCTCTCTCTCTCTCCCTCTGTCTCTCCCTCTCTCTCTCCTCCTCTCCCCCCACCCCCCCCTCTCTCTCTCTCTCTCTCTCTCTCTCTCTCTCTCTCTCTCTCTCTCTCTCTCTCTTTAGCTGAAAAATAGTAAACATTAGTGGCATACATTTATAACCATTATAAAAACCGCGTGCTGTCTAGTAATACACACACACTCGCCTTCTCTCTATCTATTTCTCTCTCTTACTTTTCTCACTTTTTCTTCCCTAATTATTCGTTAAGCAGGTGTGATCTAAGTTTTAATTCCCTTTCCCAAATCAGTTCGATTTTTTGTCTTGCGCCATATCTGTATTTGCTGATACAGAGCTTTGCTAGTGTGATGAGGTGGTTTACCACCCGCCTGTGTTTTGCTATCAAGATTGAGGGTTCGTGGTAACCTAAGATTGCTATTTGTTCAGTAATATTTATAGTCCGATTACATCTGACTTGTATTTCGTTTGCGACTTGTGACCATACCGGTTTTATTTCTTTACATTGATAAAAGAAGTGTTCGATGTAGTCTTTTTCCCCATTTCTGCAGGCATCACACGTTTCACTTTGTGCTATGCCCATCTTTTTTAATAAGATGTTTGTGGGATAAATGTTGTGCATTATTTTCCATTGGAGGACTCGGAGACGAGTTTCTTTATAAGCTGTGAAGTTTGTTTCCCATTCTTTATGGTCTAGGTTGTAATCATATTTTCGTTTCCAAAAGTTTACCGAGCATGGCTGGATTTTGGGGGTTAAATATTTTCTCAGTTCCTGTGTTGTGTATATGTGTATTGGTTTTCTATTTATGCAAATGTCTCGTATGTCTTGTTCAATGATGGTGTTGAGATCTAGAACTCCTTTTGTGCGAGCTGATTCCAAAGCACTCTTCACTGCGTTGTATTCAAATTGCCTGTGTGGTGATTGTCCCAGTTTATTTTCCATTTCTTCAAAACTAATGATTTCTAGAGTTTCTGTTAGGATGTCTTTAATTCTAGTTATTCCTCCTGTTATCCAGTCTCTAATATGCAGATTCCTGTTTTTGAATTGGAGGTTTTGATTGTTCCAAATCAGAGAGTTTTGGTGTGTCTTTTCGGGGTAGCTCTGTGGATCTCTTTGTTTAAGGTTCAGCCAGAGTTTGAGTGTTTTGACCCAAAAAGTATTGTTGTTGCCTATTCCAGTTAATTTGTGTTCAAGACAAAAGGTGTGTAATATCTCTAGTCCTTCCCCAAGGTGGTCGTATTCTATAGTGGGGAATATTGTCCATTTCCCTTTATTGTGTACAATCAGTTTTACTATCCATCTTAAATATAAGGCTTCCTGGAATGTTTTCATGTCCATCATTTTAAGGCCACCCTGCTGGGTAAGGATAGACCTAATGTTGTACATATCACAGAGAAATCCCCAACATTGCAGATAATTGTTTTTTTCTACCCAATTAAGTTTAATAGTATATTCTGGCTGAAAAATGGCTGGCAGCAAAAGGTTAATACAGTGGTACCCCTCTAATAAGACCTTGAAAGTGCGGTGAAAAAAAGTCTTATCTGAGGGGTGGTCTTATTAGAGGACCAAGCATCTTTTCCGAGTCGCCATATCGATCACCGACTTGAAGAAGAACAGAGAGTAGCGGGCCCTTCTACAAGTCGCATGAGTACACGGGGCGTAACTCTCCAAGCAAAAGTTAGGGGGCGCGCTTCCAATGGAAATTCCATGTTTACATTTCAGCGGCTAAAACAGCGAATGCGGCACATACGCGGATTTTCCCGAATCCATTTTATGCTGGTCGTCACCTTCAACCTGTGCGTGTAGACATCGTCAATCTCGGTAAAAACGAACCGTTCTCATGTCGAAATTGAAGAATTTAATCAGCCATATCACGATCTGACCACTAAATGTCACCACTTTTATGCACATGTGTCATCACTGAGCAGTTTATGATCAAAGTGTGAACTGAAACAGTCGCGGTCGTGTCGATCTTTACGAACTCTGTGCACACATAAATGCGAAGTCAACTTCCAAGTTGAAACTAGGTGATCGGTCATACTCCATAAGTTGGAACTCAGTGAATCAGAATGGTTTCACTTTACAACAAAAAAGTTGAAAAGCAGCTCCTTTCCGCTATCAGACGGCGTTAGTGTGTGCACTACAACTCTTGCTGAATGCAAACAACTCACAAAATCTGATAAATGAAAGCAGCTGGCGCATTAGCGTTTGCCGTGATTTCGTATCTGCGGTGTATGCGGAGCCATTTTGTCAGCTGACTTGTATGCGCGGTAAAAGTTCTGTGTGTGCAAACTGTGACTAAAAATGAACTGCCAGAGCGTTACTTTGTCACGTTTTGTGTTGTGTCGTTGTGCATAATCCAGTATTTAGTAGGTCCGTTATGGCGAAGATTAGGTCTGTACTGTTTTGTGTAGTTTGTGTGTGAGTGCAACATGGGCCATCGAAGTTGCCATCGGACCCGTTGCCATGACTTTCGATCACGAGTTCGTCCGCTTTTCATTGAGAGATCGATTTGCACGAACTTGACTGCAAAAAGATAAGATTGTGGTCGCATCTCAACCCCTGAAATCGGGTCGTAAGTCGTAACTCAGGAAAAGTCGTATTTGCGGCATAGGATATATAGTGGAATGTGTTCGGGAAAAAAAAATCAGTCGTATGTGAGGAGAAGTCGCATTTGCGAGCGTCTTATTAGAGGGGTACCACTGTAGTCATATCATAAGGCGCAGGTGTCTCCCTGTGGGGAACAAAAAAAGTATCGCTTTATACAGTCAAACCCCTATTTTTAGACTTCTAAAATGTCCAGAAAGAAATGGGTCTTAAATCGGAGGGGTCTTGCAACAAAGGTCAGTTTTATACATAAAGCATAGTAAGCTACATTAATCCGTTCCCCCCAAAAAAATCGGTCTTAAATGAGAGGAGGTCTTTTAACGGAGGGTTTTATACATAATAATAATAATAATAGACAGTGATCGTGTTTACTGGTAACTATCAGTAAAATACTGATTACAAAACCAAAATTCTGAAAACAATTTGACCTGTCAGTCCCAGGGACTGATACATTTTTGCAAGGACTGATAAATTGTTTTACATGGGTGCTCCTGGGAAATTAAAAAAATCCTGCAAGGCCCGGCGGAGTGCAGGGACAGCGCCCCTCCTGGGGGTTCCGGGGGGCAATGCCCCCTGGAAGCTGAAGGGAAACAACAAGTTTCCAATGTAACTGACAGGCTCTCGTTGCACTTTCACTTCTGGTTAAACTTCATGACCTCTATAACCAGCAAACTGCATCTTCTCAAATTCTCATAATCCGGAGACACGCCGGCTCCAGGCAACAAACAAAATCCTGAACTTCAGGACATCCTGAAAGCAGGAGCATCCATGGTTTTAACAGAGGCTTTAACCCTTTCACCGCCAATGTCGCACTTTTGCACCACAATGGTTAACACTCATGTGTGTACTCCATCAAATCAGGGCCTCCTATCCGAAGACCCTATTTCCATAATTTTGGGAGGTAAGGATAGGCCTAATGTTATACACGTGATAGAGGAATTCACAATATTGCAGATACTTTTTTTTTCTTTACCCAGTTAAGCTTAATGGTATTTTGGGGATGAAAAATGGCTGGCGGCGAAAGGGTTAAAATTGTGGTTTTTCACCGTTTTTTGTTCCCCTAGGACTGGTTGTTGGGGGGGCACTGTCGCTGATGAGACTGGTTTTCAAAATTCCTAGCGCAGTCCCTGAATAGAGGTTTGACTGTAGTCCGGAAAATATGGTACCGTATTTTTACGGACTATAAGGCGCACCTGATTATAAGACGCACCCCCTAAATCTGACTCAAAATTCAGATTTTGTTACTCTATTTCCTTACTGTATTATCAGTCAAGTTACAAGGCGCAGGGATCTCAGTCTGGGGGGAAAAAAGTATCGCCTTATAGTGCGCAAAATACGGTATTCCGAGTGTTACAGAAATCCAAGCACAAGCTCATTGTGTAGTTTGAATCTTGCTGTTGCTGTTAGGATATTGTCATTGTTGTCGTCTTGTAAAAAAAACCCCACCCTTCTCTTTCGTGATCATTAATGCGTAATACTGCTTTAAATGTTACGCTATATTAACCCTTTCGCCGCCAGCCATTTTTCAGCCAAAAAATACTATTAAACTTAACTGGGTAGATGAAAAACATTGTTAGCAATATTGGGAATTCCTCTGTGACATGTATGACATTAGGCCTATCCTTGCCTCCCAAAATTAAGAAAATAGGGTCTTTGAATAACAGGCCCTGATTTGATGCCTTTTAGTGACATGGGTGTAAAACCATTGTGGTGCATACATGCGACATTGGCAGTGAAAGGGTTAAGTTAGTTTGAAAAACTGATTACATTTGCATACATTTATTTTTGTAATTCTTTCACCCTGATCTATTTTCTATGAAGAGCTGGTTTTTTCCGTTGCTCTAATTTCATTACATATGTATGAATATTGCTGTGTATAATAGGGGTGCCTGCCAGAACGGTCTATCTCAAAAGAAATAAAGAACACAGATGGGCAGTTCTGGCATTCACCCCTCGAATGATATATGCATGCATATTGCTGCTGATGGAACGAAAGAGTGAGTGAAAACATGAACTGTGGGATGAATGAAGAGAAGGAATACAAATTGCTGAATACAAAAAAAGAAACCCAAGCACTCACGTGACCATATCCAGAACGTGGGAAGGGAGGACCGGGATGAACAAATGCTGCCTGAAATAAAAATAAATAAATTAAAGTGAACATTGTGAAATGTCACCAAAAAAGCTTTGACTCTGAGCGAACATTCATAACATTGGTAGGCATTCTGCTATGTTGAAATACCTGCACTCACCAAGAGGCTGCAGATGTTTTTATAAGAATTTTGGAACGATATATTGACACTTATATACTATGCGAATTTCAAATGGTGAGATACACACAAACAAGAAACACAGCCTACACACACACAGTCAGTAACCCAGAGACACAGATGTGCACACACAGACGGTAAAAGTCTCATATCACAATTGTGTGAACAGACTTTTCAAGTAAAATCAATCAATCAATCAATCAACATGCAAACACACACACACACAAACACGCACATCACGCCTCTCAAACACACACACATGGATGCGCACACAAACACACATAGAAACATACACACACCACACCTCTCAAACACACACATGCATGTGTGCACGTACACACACACACTTACAAACACACATACATATACACCCTCTCTCTTACACACACACACACACAAACACCAACCCACTCAGACACACACACACATATACATGTGTACATACACCGATACACCCTCTCTCTTACACACCAACCCACTCAGACATGCACACACACACTAACATACGCATATACGCATGTTCATACACAGATACACCCTCTCTCTTACACACACACACACACTCACACCAACCTACACCCACACCCACACATGCACGCTCACACACACATATCCACCCACCCATACCTATCCTTCCCCAACCCCACACCCACCCATCCACATACTCCCCCCCCCCTACCTCCCCCCATACCTCCCCTCCCCCATCCTCCCCCCACACTCACCAGTGCATGGGATACAGGAGAGCCTCGCTGGCATGGACACAGGCCGTGATTCGACTCAGCTTTTTTGAAGTGACGATGATGCGCCGCTCTTGCAGCATGCTGTGAAGAAAAAAAAATCTAATTATTCTCTTTCAAGAAGAAAATCCCCACTCCAGACCTGTTTACCCCCTACACAAGTCTTGAGTAGACTGGATGGCTGAAATGAGTAGTTTTGGTGCAAAATGTGTAGTTTTATTCATTAAACCATCAAACAATGTTCACTGAAAATGAGTAAATTAGAGCATTATTTTCAATTTTGAAGAGTAGTAGAGGTCTGAATTGAGTAGAATGCTACTGGAAAAGAGTAGAGTAAACAGGTCTGCCACTCACTCACAGGGGGAAAAAAAGAAAAAAGAATTCCAAATACCAGGTAGGGTACCAGATGCTATACTGTTATACATAGTATATAATATGCAAAGCTGCCAACTTTACAGAATAAAAAATCGGAATGATGGGGGGTGGGATTGTGACGGGAGACACTGGGGGCGGGGGTTGCCCCCCCCTCCCCCTCCCAAGAGAACGGGGGTCAGGGGGCTGCAGCAAGACCAATAGAACGGCATGCTTACCTCTCCACTTCTTCTTCTTCGATCGCTCAGACATTTTCCTGTCAATTATGAGCGCAGATGCGTCATGCTGCCGTTATGCGCCTAACTAAGAAATAGTTAGGCCCAGCAAGTCCGACTTCGGCTGGAGGAAATGTTTTTTGAAAGTGTTTTTCGTGAAAAAAAGGGCAGGAGAATGGACCAGTAAGGCAGAAAGATAGTAGATGACAGTAAGCAAAGGGAAAAGGCAGAGTCAAAGAGAGTGACAGATGAGAGGAAGTTACAAGCACAGAACTTCCAGAAGGTGGGGGAACTATCTATACAAAAGACCCCCCGGTATCCCCATGGGTGGGGGTTACCTCTCAACTGTTTGTGCTATTGTCAGTTTCAGCAACAAAAGCACCGTCCAGATTAAGTCACTGCGAGCGTTATCATAACAGCTAAAAACTTCTAATTTCAGTTTCCTGGTATAGTGGAACCTCCCTTATAAGACCTTCAAAAATCATCCAAAATGAGGTCTTAGATGGGATGGAGTTGCATAAGGGAGTTAATTTTAACACTTACAAAGAAGGGCAGTATTAAGGGGAAGAAAAAAAAGAAGAAGAAATGTGACCCATCACCACAAAGTGGGTCTTAAGGTGAAATGGCAGATTTTAATATATTAGCATTTACATAATCTGCAGACACTTACCTTTCTTGTGATATATGATTTATTGCTCTACTCTAAAAAATGAGGAAGTTATGGGGTGTTAAAGAGGGTAACCCAGCAGATGGCCGTTTTGAGATAACGGGGTTCAAAGATTTTTGACCCATCCTAGGCCTAGCACTAGTCACTGACTAGTGTAGCAGTCGCCGAGTCGGAGTCGAAGCAGGTTTTACAGCTTTGAGGCAGTCATCGTCACGGTCAGTTTCGTTTTCATCATCGGAATCGTTTTAGTTGAAATATTTTACTAACAATGCTCCAAGTTCTCCTTGATCTGCGACTGGTAGGGTTGTAAATGACCGAGAATTGAGCAAAAAAGTCAATCTTTCGAAAGAGATTGTCTGCATCATATCCATGTTGCTTCGAAACTGCAAGCAGCAAGTTGTCTCCCTCTCGACCAATCCCGTTGCGCGTTGCCTTTCGGTAACTAGAGACAGAGTCTATCCTAACCTCTCATTGGTCGAAGTTTTCAACTCTCTCACTCTGTGTTTACGCCTAAGTTTTGCAATACCATGCTTCTGATTGGTTGGATTTCAAAACGAGCACGCGAGCAGAAGCAGGTTAAGGTCACAAGCTTTCCAGAGATATATAACATGATGGGGCCCGATCAGGGTTTCAGTTTACAGTTTTCAATCAAAAATTTAGTCTTTACAGGCGATTAAAATAGGATAATTGCCATGGGGTATGTCATTTAAAATGTGTTTTAATGCATTTACAATTTGAATTTCACTTAGTCCAATGCATGAAGTTGAAGTTTAATGGTGGCAGAATCCATTTCAAGTGAAAACTCAAAATCCATACTTCTGACCCACTGAACCTTTTTTGGGCCTCTACCACAATCACTGCTTGTGAGTTAAGACCCGGTTCATGAAATCGGGTCACAAATGAGGAAGAAACTAAAATAAAGAGACTAAGAATTTTTTTTTACTACAAACAAGAATACAGAAACAAAAGAGGAGAAGGAAAGAAAAATAAGAATAAGGAAAAAAAAGAAAAAGAGAGAGAAAAACAAGCGCGGATTCGCAATCGTTTGTGGCGTGCGACAATTGAAAACGAAACATCATTTTAAAGAGCAGCCTCGATTTGAAGTGCGGTCTATTTTTACCACTGCAATCATTATATACACTGATTCGCTTTCCCTGGCTTTTCAATAATTTTAATCTCTAAACCAGAATGTTATCTCTGCACCATTTCGTAACTTTTTATATCTTTTGGAAAACATTTAAAACTATTTATCCTACTTATACTCATCGAAAGAAGCACCGCATACTCGTCGTGTCTGTTGCAGTGTCTGTACTACGTATGTTTATTATTTTCTACGCTTTAAAATGACGATTCATGTGCTCTGTTCAGTATACAATTCTTTCCATACGTAAGGACTGTAGATATGTAGATATGACAACTGAAATGTTACTTTATGTCCAAGTATTTTTGGGCGACAATTTTGCGAAATGTGCGATAATTTTAGACGGACCGACCGACAGACCGACTGACCGTCCGACCGACAAAGTGAGTTATAGGTTTGTGGCTTGTGCCACAAACAAAAAGGACAGGAAAGAAAGAAAGATGGAAAATTAAAAAGAAGAAGGGAAAAAAGGGGGAAGGGGAGGAGGAGAGAGGGAGGGACAGAATGAGGAAGGGGAAAAGGGAAAAGCCAGGAACGAAGAAAAAGGAAAAGGAGACAAGGTGAAGATGAAGAAGAAACAAAGGAAGCTGGAGGAGAGAACAACAGCGGCGACGGAGGACGGGACCGAAGGCAGCGGCAACAACAACAACAACAATGGATGGAGATTGAGAGAGAGAGAGAGAGAGAGAGAGAGAGCGCACCATCGCCACGTCGGAATTTTAAACGTTGGATTATGGCGATTACACCCAACTTACAAGACACAGCGAAGACAAGCAACAAAATTTCATGTTACCAAAGCCTTCAGTGCACGCGCGCACGCACACACACACAGTCATAATACCAAGTAAATCCCCTAGATAGATAGATAGATCTAGATAGATAGACAGAGAGAGAGAGAGAGAGAGAGAGAGAGAAAGAGAGAGAGAGAGAGAGAGAGAGAGAGAGAGAGAAGAGTGTGCAAGATGGAAAAATAAATAAATAAAGATGATGAAAAAAAAGATGGGCAGTATCTCAGAGAAGTAGGTCTCATGAGGGAGGGAGTCTTATAACAGGGGGTCTTACAAGGGAGGTTCCACTGCACAAGTTTCTCGTGAACAGTGGTGTTAATTTTAGATCCCTGAAAGAACTTTTCGAAGTTGTGTGGACAAACTGTGCAGAAAGCGTAACTATCCTCTTGGTGGGACATCCTTCTCAACTAAGGAACAAACTTTGCTAAACATGATTTGGTAAACTCGCGGTTTTGTTAACACTATTGTGACTGGCACTGCGTCAGTGAAACCACTGTGCTGGCCTGAGGCTGCACTGGAAAGATTACTGTGGAATAACTGCTTGTGATCAAACATTGTTTAAGAGCCTAAATTAAGTCTGATATGCACCAAACTTTCTGTACTTTATGAAAAATGGATGCTTAATTCAATTTTATGCTTTGTGAAAATATTGCATGAACGAATTAAAGCCGACATGCTGCATGACTTCGAGATCGAACTCTGCGACGAGATCGAACGATTCTGCCGATAACAACACTTTTTGTTGTCACATTCTCACTCTAGAGTACTCGTACTGGGCACTCACTGTTCAATTTAATCAGTGCTTACATTATTTTCACTACTTTCATCCTTAAAACCTGACTGATTGCCAGCATTACTTCTGTCCTCATCAAGTTCGAGCAGCCAAACAATCTCCTCGCCACTCAGACCTCTAATTTTTTTCAATTTTCATGCAAAAATCTCCTCAAATTTCGACGAACACCATTTCCGCTTCACTATTCAAGGGAAGTAACTGTGAAATCAAACAAGAAAAGTCTGCTGGTATAGTAGCGAGTTTTGTACCTTAGACCGTTGGACCTTCAATTGGAGGTTCCCGGCAGATAGAGATGTTCTGCTGAACCTACGATCGAAGGTTCCCATCATGGAAGTGTTAATTGACACCATTTTTGGATCATCAGAGAAGCTTAGGCCTACTTGCACATGCGCAGATTATCATTATGGTTTACGGGTTATAAATGTTGGATAGGCACTTGGAATAGTTGTGGAACCAGCACGCATGTTGACTTCCATGAGAATTTGACTTGTTTTGGTTTTTTTAATTTTCCTTGCGATTTTGGAATCCAGAATGTTATTGTCATAATAATTGGAAATGCGGAATTGCAGCTGGAAATTAAAAACTTTCCATGAAATTCGGAATGGTTGGTAGCTATAAATAAGTGTCAAGTTCAGAATTAGGCAGTTTCGCGATAAAGGTTGCAGAAGAACGCCAGACAAATAACAAATCACCTTGTGTCACACGTGCGCATATCCAAAACCATTATGATATATACTGGTCTCCAAAATTTAAGGGCCGGAAGAACGATCTTCTCTCTTCTGTCTTGGAGGCATGCTTATTGAGAGCTCTGGTTGCCGCCATTAAATACACATTCGTGTCTAATTTTTGCTCAGCAGTGTTCACTACAGTCATGCCTTGCACGTGCAATAGGCAAGAAAGCTGCATCAGCCCTGATTCTTCAGCGAAAAGAGACCAAACTTTCGTGAAATTCTCGTGAATTTGCCACATTTTAAGCGTACCTGAAAACGCTGTTGCTGTACTGCAATGTCTGCAAAACTGGTTCAGGCACGTGCAGCAGGAAGGAAAGTTATTGAGTAGCCTAAGTTTTGCCATTTTCTTCATTGTTGCCTTAGTGTACAATAAATAGATATCAAGCTACTGAAAACAGAAGCCGGACCTTAACTTTTGGAGACCAGTATAATTTAGAAAATGTTTGTAAAGTCTTTGTGTGGGAAAGCTTGATGGCAATTTTTTGTTCTTTTTTTTTCCTTCTCAAAACTGCCCTCCAAATAGTGAATTTAAAAAAAAAAAACCAATGTCAAATTCACAGCGTTGTAGTTGTATAAGCATGACCAAAAAAAAAGAGACCCTAAATGCATTCATTTTGCAACCTTCCATTTCCTTTAAAAAAAAAAAGATTTCTGGCACGTGCACGCACGCACACACACAAACAAGCGCACACAGTCACACATGCAATCACACTCACTCTCTCTCTATATATCTATCTTTCTCTCTCTCTCACTCTCTGTGTGAAGACTAACCTGGAAAAAATCTTCATCATATTGTTGGCATCCACCGCGTTGTAATACTCTGTCAGATTTCTCTGCAAAGAAAACACACAAACGCAGATCATACACAGTCCAATAATCTATCCACATTTTTTAGAACAAAAATCAAACAAGAATCATCTTTCTTTTTTTAAAGACCCACCACATCCATGAGTGAAAATTTCACGTGTTTCCCTCTCTCGCTGGTAAGAAATCTTACTTTGGCCAGGCGTGACTCCCATACAAATTCCCCCATACTCAAAACTCAATACTCCCCGTCGCAGTTATGCCAGACTACTGGACTGTAGCGACGTATTTGAAAGAAGAAGAAGAAGAAAACGAGACAGAGACTTTGAAGAGCAGCCTCGTTTGTCTATGGGGAAATTTGTATGTGGGTCACATATGGCCAGAAAAAAACCAAGGGACTTAATCTTGCTGGGTGAGTGTGTCTTTAAAGAAAAGCAAGGGTTGTATGCCTAAGTTATCTATTTTCAAAGAAATAATCAAGGTACATGTATAAACTTTGTATCTCAATTTAAAAAAAATGTTTGAGTTAGATACATAGTCAGCTCTCTAATTTTTCCCGCCACCTTCCATCAAAAGCTCGTATCTCTAACAACTTTCTATCTGGGGTAAATGAGGTTTGTGTAAATTGAAGAAAAACTCGTAAGTCCCAAATTCGGATCTACTTAAGGACAAAAACCTTCCATCTTCTTCGTTCTTTCCAAGTATTAAAAAAATGCAGGACTAAACTCACAATGTCTTGAACAACATATTCATCATAGTTAATCAATTGTGGTAAACGCGGTTAAAAAAACCTTTTTTTTAAAAAAAATTCTCAAAACTACCAAAATTGAGATACGAGGTTTCTGAATTTCACCAATGATATGCAGAAAATCAGTCATGCTTATTCAAGAATTATGTTAATTGAAACTTCTCACACACACCTCTCAACGCTAGGAAGCAGAATGCCATTTCCGCAGGTCGCATTTCCATTATCTACTATACAGAATGTGCCCACAAAATGATACATTTACACAAAATAGGAAAGCTTTACTTACATTAGAGGGCATACTTGGGAGAAGATCAGGCTTCGGCACTGTGAAGCTTAACATCTGCAACACACGGAGAAACAAGGTTCAAGGTTCACGATTTTTTTTATTTCCAAAAAGCCCCTTGGGGGTACATGGAAAAACAAAAACAAAAAATATATAAACAATGAAAACAGAAAAATTAAAAAAGAACAATCAATAAACGGACAAACAAACCTTCGACAACAACATACAAAAAAACAACAACAGAAACTATAGATCACTATCCAGTCACGTTGAAGGGTTGCGGCAAGAACTGCCGTGATTACGTACATCAGTCAATGAAACAAAGCACAACACAAAATAATCACCACAACAAACATCGTCCTATCAAACCTCAGTTAATCCACTTACAATGGTGCGGTTCACATAATTATGCCCCTCATCCAACTAAACCACGACATACCAATAACAAACATGTACCAACTTCCTTAGCAGACGATGACGCCAACGCGATATCATTATCCTTTTGACTAATAGAGTGTAGAGCGGCACAGTGGTAACGCGTTCGCTTCGTGTCAAGTAAACCCGAGTTCGAACCTGGGTACAGGGGATTTTTCCTCTCTCTTTGCACTAGGCCTTACGAACTGAACGTGGAGTCTTTCGGATGAGACGATAAAACGAGGTCCTGTGTGCCCATGCACTTAGCACACGTTAAACCCAGCGGCAACGAAAAAGTTGTCATTTGGTCAAATTTTACCCCCCTCCTCCCGTTTCCTTCCTCATCAGTCACAGAAAAATCGCATGCAAAAAAACACCAAAAAAACCAATTAGGGTGCCGCGCCTCTGCCTGCGATGCGCTCTCCAGGTGGGAGCAACCCGAATTTCACAGAGACGCCTCTGTGACTATAAAGTACCTAATACCGCAAACAAGTTCTCTTTATTTTAGGAACAAGGTCCAATCATTAGGAACAGCTTGGTACATGTATGCATACAAAATATGCATCCTACTTCCTAGAGCTATGAACTACAATTTACCCTCAAAGCTGACCAAATTTCGACACAAAATTACGTCATCGCTTACGAAAATTGCAATCGACTTTCTCCCCCGCTTCCCCTTCAGTCACACACACACACACACACACACACTCACACACACACACACACCGTGGGGATACCGGGGGGTCTTTCGTACAAACAGTTCCCCCACCTTCTGGAAGTTCTGTGCTTGTAACTTCCTCTAATATGTCACTCTCTTTGACTCTGCCTTTTCCCTTTGCTTACTGTCATCTGCTATCTTTCTATCTTACTGGTCCCATTCTCCTGCCTTTTTTCTATAAATTCTTACAAAGATTTCTTCAGCTGAAGTCGGACATGCTGGGCCTAACTATTTCTTAGTTAGGCGCATAACGGCAGCATGATGCATCTACGCTCATGTGACAGGAAACTGTCTGAGCGAACGAAGAACACACACACACACACACACACACAACACACACACACACAGACACACATAAACATAAACACACACACACACACACACACACAAACAGTGACAAACACACATACAAAAAGTGGCTCTAAACTAGCGGCAATACGCTCTCCAGGTGGGAGCAGCCCTAATTTCACCGACTTACTTTGTGATTAGGGAAGTACCATATCTTACGGGCTCACAAGGCGATCCTCCCCCCCCCCCCCAGACTGAGAGAGCCCTGCGTCTTGTAATGTGACTAATGAAATAGAGAAGACTCAAAACAATGTCATACGAAATACGAAAAGCAGCGTGGTTACACTCTAGCTGAATATCTAACGTCGCTGTCCGACGCTAACCGTGTATTTACACAATCAGTGATTTTACAGGAGCATCAAAAAACATATTGTCGCCTGCTACAAAGTCAATCCCCATTTGATATACCTTGACCCTTCTTCTTTACCGATGAGTAAACATGTGACACAATAAAAGTTGCATTAATACCCAAAATGTTCGTGATAATTCAGTTACATGGTTAGTCACAAAGTTAGTGCATTGTTCTCACAATGGGAGATACGACAGCTGCCGGCAGTTACACGATTAGCGTGACCAGTTACACGCTTATCGCGTCAAAACCATCAACAACCAGCCACATACACGATTATTTCCGTGGTATCATGTGACAAATTTGAGCATTTTCATTGGTCGCAGACACAAGATATTTATAGAAGACCTGTGTGAGGTCACTGGAAGGAGTTTCAGTAAAAAATCTATTTTTGTCAAATTTTGTAGATACAAGGTTAGCGTCGGACAGCGACGCTAAGTACATTACCAGAGGTAAGATATCAGTCGTTAATATCAATACAATAACACCCAAACTGGAAGGAATAACTCATTCGTAGTGAAACGGTAACATGATAGAATAGATTTGTAAATTGCTCAGTCAAATAGAAAGCAATGTTTCAATTTTCCTGAATACGCATGCACAAGCAAAAGACACAAACACGCGTGTGCACGCACACATACCCATGCGTGCCGTCATTTTTCTCAAATAAATTCATTGAAATAGACTTGTATCAGCTCATTACAATGGCATATTAGAAGAGAAAATGGCAAGTCTATGTCAAAATACATTTTGCGTAAAATTTGGAGGGCCTTATAATCCTAATAGTCCATAAAATATGGTACTACCAATACGCAAATACTGTCCAGCCACGATAGTGACGGGCACACCCCAGGCAGAGGGATGTCCTGTTGAAGTAGCCTCCAGGGAAGCGGAAGGGTCATCACTGTCTATCTCTCTCCCACTCTCTCTCTCTCTCTGGTTTCCTCTTTCAATCATTCACTCACGTGCTGTCCAGCCACGATGGTGACGGGCACACACCAGGCAAGGAGGGGGATGCCCTGGTTGACAGTGGCCTCCAGGGAAGGGGAAGTTTGATCACTGTCTATCTCTTTCTCACTCTCTCTCTCCCTCTTTCAACCGTCCACTCACATGCTGTCCAGCCACGATGGTGACGGGCACACACCAGGCAAGGAGGGAGATGCCCTGGTTGACAGTGGCCTCCAGGGAAGGGGAAGGGTCATCACTGTCTATCTCTTTCCCACTCTCTCTTTGTTAATATCTCTCTCTTTCAATAGGAATTGTTCGGAAATAATTAAGGGGAGTAATTTCAAGGTGTGTGTGTGCGAGTGATCCCGCCTAACTGAGTGGGGACAAGTTACAGGAAGTTACATTGGCTTAATGTAGCCGTCGCCTCGTGTGTATGAGTAGACAAGACATGACAAAGAACACAGGGCGTCACTCTAAAGTTGTCGCCATTTATACTTACGTCACATTTTGCAAAGTTCCATCCGTTTGTGGCAACTTATAATCGCCCCTCATTTCTCTCTAAAAAAAAAAGTTTGCAAGTCGCTCATTCGCATCCTGGTTTATCTCTTCGACGCCATGGTTGCTATGGTTCGGTCAAGGTAAGCAACTCTAATTTTCACAAAGTTCTCTCCCCTCTGCTTTATCTTTTCGACGCCACAGAGCTTAATCTAGGATTTCTGAAAAAGGGGGGCAGTCCCCCCCTCATATCAAAAAAAGGGGGGCACTCCCCCCTATCCAACCCCACATCACATGCATAAGAACCAGTACCTCCCCCACCCTCGTACACAGACTTTAACTTTTCTTTGTCAGCCACGGCCACTTTTTCGACCAGACATTTTGGAACCGATGTTCCTTTGCACTACCACTGTTGTCATTCTTTTCCGATGTTTTAGATGTAGAAGCCTTTTCTTCGAGGTCTTCACATTCGCTTGGAACAGGATTTTTTTTTTTTCACTTTGCCTCCGCGAAAATCAAAATCAAACAGGGTCCCTGCCCGCTTCATTTTGAAGAACATTCAAGATGGCGGCCGAAACTCTCGCAACTTCCTGTCGGTAGAACGAGAAGAACGCGATTGGTTGATTAACACTAACATTTTGTCAAGAACCAATGAAATGTCGAGAAATCCTTCACTCCTGCTCGATACTTTCAGTTAGTCCAGACGACGGGCTTAGCAGACGACGAAGGTCTTCCCGCATCGTTCAGTAAAAACTGAGGGCTGTTCTGCAAATGTGCGGGACTCGGCCCGCTCCCCGCGCCGATTATCGCGGGAAGGAACAACATTTTGGGGGATTTTACCAATCCCGCGCTCTAGATTAAGCTCTGACGCCATGGTTGCTATGGTTCAGTCGAGGTAAGCAACTCTAATTTTCACAAAGTTCTCTCCCCTCGTTCCCCCCCCTGAAATTTGTCTATCGTCCACTCACGTGCTGTCCAGCCACGATGGTGACGGGCACCCCAGGCAAGGGGATGTCCTGGTTGAAAGTAGCCTCCAGGAAAGGGGAAGGGTCGTTGTCTTCGCTGCTGCTGCTGCTGCTGCGGTTCACGATGTCCGCAAGGTAATTCAGCATCTTGTAGAAGACGTCGAACCAGCACAGGTGGCTGGCAACACACACGAGAACGCTGCAGGTGTTGAAAATCTGCGTGGGTACTTCTACCAATATGTTTTTATATTTTGGTATTGGTATTTGGTATATTCTATATGGTTTTGGTATTGGGTATTGGTATTTGGTATATAATATTCTAGTCAGAGAGACTTATCTCTGTGAAATTCGGGCTGCTCTCCCCTGGAGAGCGCGTCACTGCAAGGGCAGCGCCTACCCATTTAAAAAAATAATTAAAATTGGGGGGGGCACAGGGTGAGGAGGGGGTGGGGGCACACTTGGAAAACCTAGCTATCAATTTGGCCATACCAGGCAGCGGGATTTCTCCCTGCTCTTACCGACTTTCAACTGCCGTGGGATTTTTACGTGCTTAAAGCGCACGGGTCAGACTAGCTTTTTAAGGTCCCCATCCGAAGGACTGGACGTTCAGTTCGATTTTCCTGTCAAACTAGAAAGAAAGGAGGAGGAGGCCGGGATTCGAACCCGGGTCACTCACGCTGCAGTCACGCATTACATTTGGCAGGCGAACGTCTTAACCACTCTGCCACCTTTCTCTCCGACAAAACCTGAAATTACAGTGAAAAGCAGGGATCCAGGGCCACCCAGCCTATATACCTACAATGCTGCTGGATGGGAGATGGGGGGGGGGGAGGCTGGGAGGAGGGGGGGGGGCTTGGAGTGTGTAGATGTGAGGGAGGCAATGTCCCCAAATCCTGAAGGGAAAATACTATTGTAAATGTATTTGACAGGCTTTTCTTGAAGTTAAGTTCTTCTTCTTCTTCTTCTTCCTCTTCTCCTTCTTCTTTTTCTTCTCTTCTTCTTTGGTCGCTCAGTTTCCTGTCAATTATGAGCGCAGATGCGTCATGCTGCCGTTATGCGCCTAAACTAAGAAATAGTTAGGCCCAGCAAGTCCGACTTTGGCTGGAGGAAATCTTTTTGAAAGTGTTTCTTGAAAAAAGGCAGGAGAATGGACCCGGTTAGGCAGAAAGATAGGCTAGATGACAGTAAGCAAAGGGAAAAGGCAGAGTCACAGAGAGTGACAGAATGAGAGGAAGCTACAAGCACAGAAATTCAATGAAAATAGGGTTTTATGCCCTCTTCGGCCTTTCGGCCATGTGGGGCATTTGTAAATATAAAGATGGTGGGAACAATACTGGGGGCAATACCCGGAGGTAGTGCTTAACCAGTAAAGTCCCTATCTTTTTTTTTTTTTAATACAGATATGTGTAGCAGTACCCACGCCTCGGATAAACCAGGCTACTTAATTAAACATAAAAGTGAACAGAACTTCAATGAAGGTGGGGGAACTATTTATACAAAAGTCCCCCCGGTATCCCCATGGAGGGTGGTTTTGGAAAGTTATCTGTGACCTTTTTGCAGTCCCAGTTCTATAAGAACGGGACTACATTACGATGGGGATGATGGCTGTGTGTTTCACTGCTGTATGTCTGTATGTGTGTGTGTGAGTGTGTGCGTGCGTGTCACACGTCTGTGTGTGACCAAAATGTGTTCCACTTCATAGCGCCTAAACCATTGAACCAATCTTAACGAAACTTGGCAGAATTTCTCCTTAGTGTGCCTAGATGCTACACACGACATTTTGAAGGGGCCAATAACACAGCGAGAGCGAGAGCTGAGGAGGCTCTGAAAACAAGTGCTCATAATTTCAAAACCATTTGGCGTTAGGCCACTATAACCATATATTTTCGTGATCACCATCATTGGGGGAATGCAGTGGAAGTCAATTTGAAGGGGCAAAAGGACAGTGAGAGTGAGAGCCAGCAGAGTTTTATTTCCTGTCTGTCCCAAGGATATCTCCCGTTAGAATCGCTTCAAATTTTGTGTGTGGTGGTGTGTCACCAAGAGAGGAAGGCATCCAAGCATAAATTATTGTGGTTGTGACCTTGACCTTGACATTATGACCTTGAAAACCCAAAATATTTAAGGGGCCATATCTTCTACACCGTTGGTCTTACAGTCTTCAAACTTGGCATGTAGGTGCATTGGCTTGTGGCAATTCTGATGATGGGGTACCGATCAAGGTCAAGGACATTGGGCAGACCTTGAAAGTTGTGGTAGTGTTGCTGGTAACTGGGACTATGTTTATATGGTGCTGCCATCTTGTTTATTTATTTTTTGTTGTTGTTGAAAGTCTTCGAAAAATTATGGTAATCTATGGTGTTTCAGTTACTGTTTCCCCCCGTAGGGATACCAGGGATCTGTTGTACAAATAGTTCCCCCACCTTCTGGAAGTTCTGTGCTTGTAACTTCCTCTAATTCTGTCACTCTCTTTGACTCTGCCTTTCCCCCTTTGCTTACTGTCATCTGCTATATTTCTATCTTACTGGTCCATTCCCCTGCCTTTTTTTCTATAAATTCTTACAAAAAGATTTCTTCAGCCGAAATCGGACATGCTGGGCCTAACTATTTCTTAGTAAGCAGCATGACGGCATCTACGTTCATATGACAGGAAAGTGTCTGAGCAAACAAAGAAGAAGAAGAAGAAGTTACTGTTTCACTTCCTACCTCATGATGCAGTGGCAGGTGTTGGAGGTAGTGCCTTGGCATAACGGCAGCATGATGCATCTACGTTCATACGACAGGAAACTGTCTGAGCGAACGAAGAAGAAGAAGTCACTGTTTCACTTCCTACCTCATGATGCAGAGACGGTGTTGGAGGTGGTGCTGTGGCATAATGGCAGCATGACGCATCTACGCTCATATGACAGGAAACTGTTTGAGTGAATGAAGAAGAAGAAGAAGAAGAAGAAGAAGAAGAAGAAATTACTGTTTCACTTCCTACCTCATGATGCAGAGGCAGGTGTTGGAGGTAGTGCCGTGGCGACAGTAGACGTAGCGGAACATGCCTTCCAAGTCCGTGAGCACGAACACAAACTGCTCCACTTGGGAACTGTGGGGGAAAAAAAGCACATGCATACACGCACACACACACACACATTGAAAAACTGATTTTTTTGTTTACAGTTTTTTGTTTTTCATCTTCAGTTGTGTTTCTCATTTTATTTATGACGACAGGATGAAAAAAGCTTTGCTTAGCTTATTCCTTTATCGTCAATAAAGATCATTTTGACTTGACTTGACTTGACACATACACGCATGCACAACAATTCATGCATACACACACACACACACACAAATTCGCATGCACACAAGCACGCATACACACACACACAGCAATTTAGGCCAATAGACAGTACACGCAGAGGACAACATGCCTTCCATGTCTGTCATTGTCAACACAAACACAAACTGATCCACTTGAGAACTGTCGGAAAAAAACAACAACAAAAACCCATACAAACTTGGGCCTGTATTCACATTGAGATAGTATTAGACTTAGCATCATCATCATGGTAAAAGTCCTTCTAAAGTCTTATTAACCCTTTCACCGCCGATGTCGCATTTTTGCACCACAATGATTTAAACACCCATGTCATAAAAAGCCTTGAATATCTGGATCTGTTATCCAATGATCTCGTGTTCTTAATTTAAATGAGGTAAGGATAGGCCTTGCTCTTAAGCACATCACAGAGAATTCCAAATTGCAGACAAAATCTTTTCTCTACCCATGCAAGTTTAATGGAAAATTTAGGCTAAAAAAAATGGCTGGCGGCGAAAGGGTTAAATCCCACTACTTTAGAAGGACTTCTACTTAAAGTAGTCAGGGGTTAGATACTGGCCCTTCCACTAGAACAGTTCCTCACACCAGTGGCCTGGTCAAAATGGAATTGTGCCCCGTCAAGTCAAGGACCACATTACAACCAACGTGGTACCAACTATGGCAAGAAACAACACCAATTGCTTCGTGGTCGAAAGATCTAATACCACAGCCTTCCGGAACACATTCTTTCCACGGACAACACCTGAGTGGAACAGCCTGCCAGACGATATAGTCACACTGTCGTCGGCCAGCCAGTTCAGGACGGCTGTGTCTGGTTTCAGGCACAGCCAACAACCACCATACTGAACTGTAGGAGGGGGCCCCAGCTACCATGCTAGATGGTGCTAGGGGTCGGCTGGTCCAGCTGTTTTTTCAGCTGGATGAAAAGTGGAAACGTTGCAGCCTGCCGATCATTAACCCCCCCCCCCCCACACACACACACTTTGTATTTATTATTTTTAGTTAGAGATCAATAGGTTTAGGTGCTCTCCCCAGATTTCCCCATGTTGGCATTTATATCCAAAATTGGATCCTGCCGACAAACCTTATCAAGATCAAGAAGATATCATGATGATAAGTCTCATACCATCTCAATGTGAAAAATAGGCCCTGGTTACCCCTTACGCGAGCCATGAGCAGGAGATGGGGCAGGAAAAAAACCAACAACACAAAAACAACCCCACTTGCCTGAGTCTATATCTAATATTCATTGTAATGAAACAAAATCTTTACTCTTTCTCATCCTTTTTATCTGTTAAAAGTCTAAAGGCCGGGTTCACATTATAAGTACGGGTGGGAAACCCTAAATTAGTGGAAGAAATAAGGATAAAAGTTTACTCATATTATAGGGGAAATTATTCGACACGTTGCGCAAATCTTTTCCCTTCTTTGTTTTACTTATTTATGGATCTTTCTTACACGGGTTTCCCGGCATGAAATATCGCTTATGTGTGTACACGGCCTTAGACTTTTAACAGATAAAAAGGATGAGAAAGAGTAAAGATTTTGTTTCATTACAATGAATATTAGATATAGACTCAGGCAAGTGGGGTTGTTTTTGTGTTGTTGGTTTTTTTCCTGCCCCATCTCCTGCTCATGGCTCGCGTAAGGGGTAACCAGGGCCTATTTTCAGCACTGAGATAGTATGAGACTTAACATCGTGATATCTTCTTGATCTTGATAAGGTTTGTCTAGCAGGATCCAATTTTGGATATAAATGCCAACATGGGGAAATCTTGGAAGAGCACCTAAACCTATTGATCCCTAACTAAAAAAACAAAAACAAAAACAAAGTGTGTGTGTGTGTGGGGGGGTGGGGGGGTTGAATGATCGGCAGCCTGCAACGTTCCACTTTTCATCCAGCTGAAAAAACCAGCTATGACCAGCCGACCCCCAGCACCATCTAGCATCGGTAGCTGGGCCCCCTCCTACAGTTCAGTATGGTGGTTGTTGGCTGTGCCTGAAACCAGACACAGCCATCTTGAACTGGCTGGCCGATGACAGTGTGACGATATCGTCTGGCAGGCTGTTCTACTCAGGTGTTGTCCGTGGAAAGAATGTGTTCCGGAAGACTGTGGTATTAGATCTTTCGAGCACGAAGCAATTGGCGTTGTTTCTTGCCATAGTTGATACCACGTTGGTTGTAATGTGTTCCTTGACTTGACGGGGCACAATTCTCCGTTTTGACCAGGCCACTGGTGTAAGGAACTGTTCTGGTGGAAGGGCCGGTATCTCACCCCTGACTACTTTAAGTAGAAGTCCTTCTAAAGTAGTGGGATTTAAACCCTTTCGCCACCAGCCATTTTTTTTAGCCTAAATTTTCCATTAAAACTTACATGGACAGAGAAAAGATTTTTGTCCGAAATATTGGCGATTCTTCTGTGACATGCATACAATAAAGTCCAATCCTTACCTCCCAAAATTAAGAACCACAAGATCACTGAATAGCAGATTCTGATTTCAAGGCTTTTAATGACATGTGTATTAAATCATTATGGTGCAAAAATTGCGACATTGGCTGTGAAAGGGTTAATAAGACTTTAGAAGGACTTTTAACTAAGATGATCATGCTAAGTCTCATACTATCTCAATGTGAATACAGCCCAAATTTGTATTGCTTTTGTTGTTGTTTTTTTCCGACAGTTCTCAAGTGGAAATCAGTGTGTGTTTGTGTTGACAATGACAGACATGGAAGGCATGTTGTCCTCTGCGGGTACTTTCCTATTGGCTTATAATTGCTGTGTGTGTGTGTATGCGTGCTGTGTGAGTGCGTGTGTGTGTTGTGTGCGTATGCATGCTTTGTGCACTGCGGTATGTGTCCAGTCAAGTCAAGTCAAAATGATCTTTAGTGACTATAAAGGAACTAAGCTAACAAACTTTTTTTTTCATCCTTTCGTCATAAATAAATGAGAAACACAACTGAAGATGAAAAACAAAAACTGTAAACAACAAAAATCAATTTTTCAATGTGTGTGTGTGCGTGCGTTATGCATGTGCTTTTTTTCCCCCACAGTTCCCAAGTGGAGCAGTTTGTGTTCGTGCTCACGGACTTGGAAGGCAATGTTCCGCTACGTCTACTGTCGCCACGGCACTACCTCCAACATCCTGCCTTCTGCATCATGAGGAGGAGTGACAACAGTAATTCTTCTTCTTCTTCTTCTTCTTCCTTCTTCTTCTTCATTCACTCAAACAGTTTCCTGTCATAGAGCGTAGATGCGTCCATGCTGCTGCATTATGCCACAGCACCACCTCCAACACCGTCTCTGCATCATGAGGTAGGAAGTGGAAACAGTGACTTCTTCTTCTTCTTGCGCTCAGACAGTTTCCTGTCACGTGAACGTAGATGCATCATGCTGCCGTTATGCCAAGGCGACTACCTCCAACACCTGCCACTGACATCATGAGGTAGGAAGTGAAACACGATAACTTCTTCTTCTTCTTCTTTGTTTGCTCAGACACTTTCCTGTCATATGAACGTAGATGCCGTCATGCTGCTTACTAAGAAATAGTTAGGCCCAGCAAAGTCCGATTTCGGCTGAAGAAACTTTTTGTTGGATGAATGTATAGAAAAAAAATGGCAGGGGAATGGACCAGTAAGTCAGAGAAATATAGCTAGATGACAGTAAGCAAGGGGAAGAATGCAGAGTCAAAGAGAGTGACAGATTAGAGGAAAGTACAAGTACAGAACTTCCAGAAGGTGGGGGAACTATTTGTACAAAAGATACCTGGTATCCCTACGGGGGGAAACAGTAACTGAAACACCATAGATTACCATAATTTTTCGAAGACTTTCAACAACAACAAAAAATAAATAAACAAGATGGCAGCACCATATAAACATAGTCCCAGTTTACCAGCATACACTACCACAACTTTCAAGGTCTGCCCATGTCCTTGGACCTTGATCGGTACCCCATCATCAAAAAGGTATAGAAAAAAAAAAAAAAAAAAAGAAAAAAAAAAGAATTGCCACAAGCCAATGCCACCTACATGCCAAGTTTGAAGACTGTAAGTCCAACGGTGTAGAAGATATGGCCCCTTAAATATTTCAGGTTTTCAAGGTCATAATGTCAAGGTCAAGGTCACAACACCAATAATTTATGCTTGGATGCCTTCCTCTCGTGGTGACACCACCACCACACAAAATTTGAAGCGATTCAGTCAAGCGGTTCGAGATATCCTTGGGACAGACAGGAAATAAAACTCTGCTGGCTCTCACTCTCACTGTCCTTTTGCCCCTTCAAATTGACCTTTCACTGCATTTCCCCAATGATGGTGATCACGAAAATATATGGTTATAGTGGTCTAACGCCAACAGTTTTGAAACAATGAGCAATTGGTTTTCGGAGCACCCTCAGCTCTCCTCTCGCTGTGCTTAACTGGCC
This sequence comes from Phymorhynchus buccinoides, assembly GCA_017654935.2. Lineage (NCBI taxonomy): Eukaryota > Metazoa > Mollusca > Gastropoda > Neogastropoda > Raphitomidae > Phymorhynchus > Phymorhynchus buccinoides. The sequence continues at coordinate 14,544,559 of CM065707.1, forward strand.
CCTTCAAAATGTCTTGTGTAGCATCTAGGCACACTAAGGAGGAATTCTGCCAAGTTTTCGTTAAGATTGGATCAATGGTTTAGGGCGGCTATGAAGTGGAACACATTTTTAGTCACACACAGACGTGGGTGACACGCACGCACACACTCACACCACACACATACAGACATACAGCGTGAAAACACACAGCCATCATCCCATCGTAATGTTAGTCCCAGTTCTTATAGAACTGGGGACTGCAAAAAGGTCACAGATTAACTTCACCCTCCATGGGGATACGGGGGGACTTTGTATAAATAGTTCCCACCTTCCATTGAAGTTCTTTTCACTTTTATGTTTAATTTAAGTAGCAGGGTTTATCCGAGGCGTAGGTTCTGCTACACATATCTGTATTAAAGAAAAAGATAGGGACTTTACTGGTTAAGCACTGCCTCCGGGTATTGCCTCCAGTATTGTTCCCACCATCTTTTGTATTTTACAAATGCCCCACATGGCCGAAAAAAGAGGGCATAAAACCCTATTTTCATTGAATTTCTGTGCTTGTAGCTTCCTCTCATTTGTCACTCTCTGTGACTCTGCCTTTTCCCTTTGTTTACTGTCATCTATACTATCTTTCTGCCTTACCGGGTTCCATTCTCCTGCCCTTTTTTTTTTTCAAGAAACACTTTCAAAAAAACATTTCCTCCAGCCAAAGTCGGACTTCCTAGGGCCTAACTATTTTCTTAGTTTGGCGCATAACGGCAGCATGACGCATCTGCGCTCATAATTGACAGGAAACTGAGCGACCAAAGAAGGAGAAGAAAAAGAAGAAGGAGAAGAGGAAAGAAGAAGAAGAAGAAGAACTTAACTTCAAGAAAAGCCTGTCAAACTACATTTACAATAGTATTTTCCTTCAGGATTTGGGGACTTGCCCTCCCTCACATCTACACACTCTCAAGCCCCCTACCCTACCAAATCCCAGCTCCCCCCCCCACCCATCTCCCATCCAGCAGGCAGTGTATATAGGGCTGGGTGGCTCCTGGATCCCTGCTTTCTCACTGTAATTTCAGGTTTTGTCGGAGAGAGAAAGGTGGCAGAGTGGCGGTTAAGGACGTTCGCCTGCCAAATGTAATGCGTGACGACTGCAGCGTGGGTGACCCGGGTTCGAATCCCGGCCTCACCCTTTCTTTCTAGTTTGACAGGAAAATCGAACTGAACATCCAGTCCATTCGGATGGGAACCTAAAAGCTAGTCTGACCCGTGCGCTTTTCGCACATAAAATTCCCATGGCAGTTGAAAGTAAGTAAGTTCAGGGAGAAATCCCGCTGCCTGGTATGGCCAAATTTGATAGCTAGGTTTTCCAAGTGTGCCCCTGCCCCCTCTCCTCACCCTGTGCCCTCCCCCAATTTTAATTTATTTTTTAAATGGGTAGGCTCTGCCCTTGCAGTGACGCGCTCTCCAGGGGAGAGCAGCCCAAATTTCACAGAGATAAGTCTCTGTGACTAGAATATTATATACCAAATACCAATACCAATACCAAAAACAAATACCATATACCAAATACCAATACCAAAATATAAAAACATATTGGTAGAAGTACCCACGCAGATTTTCAACACCTGCAGCGTGGGGGTTTTTTTTTTTTTCTCGTGTGTGTTGCCAGCCACCTGTGCTGGTTCGACGTCTTCTACAAGATGCTGAATTACCTTGCGGACATCGTGAACCGCAGCAGCAGCAGCAGCAGCGAAGACAACGACCCTTCCCCTTTCCTGGAGGCTACTTTCAACCAGGACATCCCCTTGCCTGGGGTGCCCGTCACCATCGTGGCTGGACAGCACGTGAGTGGACGATAGCTACAAATTTCAGGGGTGGGGAACGAGGGGAGAGAACTTTGTGAAAATTAGAGTTGCTTACCTCGACTGAACCATAGCAACCATGGCGTCAGAGCTTAATCTAGAGCGCGGGATTGAGGTAAAATCCCCCAAAATTTTGTTCCTTCCCGCGATAATCGGCGCGGGGAGCGGGCCGAGTCCCGCACATTTGCAGAACAGCCTGCAGTTTTTACTGATCTATGCGGGAAGACCTTCGTCGTCTGCTAAACCCGTCGTCTGGAACAAACTGAAAGTATCGAGCAGGAGTGAAGGATTTCTCGACATTTCATTGGTTCTTGACAAAATGTTAGTGTTAATCAACCAATCGCGTTCTTCTCGTTCTACCGACAGGAAGTTGCGAGAGTTTCGGCCGCCATCTTGCAATGTTTTTCAAAATGAAGCGGGCAGGGACCCTGTTTGATTTTGTCCTTTTCGCGGAGGCAAAGGAGGCAAAGCCCCCAAAAAAATCCTGTTCCAAGCGAGTTGTGAAGACCTCGAAGAAAAGGCTTCTACATCTAAAACATCGGAAAAGAATGACAACAGTGGTAGTGCAAAGGAACATCGGTTCCAAAATGACTGGTCGAAAAAGTGGCCGTGGCTGACAAAGAAAAGTTAAAGTCTGTGTACGAGGGTGGGGGAGGTACTGGTTCTTATGCATGTGATGTGGGGTTGGATAGGGGGGAGTGCCCCCCTTTTTTTGGATATGAGGGGGGGACTGCCCCCCTTTTTCAGAAATCCTAGATTAAGCTCTGTGGCGTCGAAAAGATAAAGCAGAGGGGAGAGAACTTTGTGAAAATTAGAGTTGCTTACCTTGACCGAACCATAGCAACCATGGGCGTCGAAGCTTGAACACTAAAACCAGGATGCGAGTGAGCGACTTGCAAACTTTTTTTTTTAGAGAGAAATGAGGGGCGATTATAAGTTGCCACAAACGATGGAACTTTGCAAAATGTGACGTAAGTATAAATGGCGACAACTTTAGAGTGACGCCCTGTGTTCTTTGTCATGTCTTGTCTACTCATACACACGAGGCGACGGCTACATTAAGCCAATGTAAATTCACTGTAACTTGTCCCCACTCAGTTAGGCGGGATCATCTCGCACACACACACCTTGAAATTACTCCCCTAATTATTTCCGAACAATTCCTATTGAAAGAGAGAGATATTAACAAAGAGAGAGTGGGAAGAGATAGACAGTGATGACCCTTCCCCTTTCCCTGGAGGCCACTGTCAACCAGGGCATCTCCCTCCTTGCCTGGTGTGTGCCCGTCACCATCGTGGCTGGACAGCATGTGAGTGGACGGTTGAAAGAGGGAGAGAGAGAGTGAGAAAGAGATAGACAGTGATCAAACTTCCCCTTCCCTGGAGGCCACTGTCAACCAGGGCATCTCCCTCCTTGCCTGGTGTGTGCCCGTCACCATCGTGGCTGGACAGCACGTGAGTGAATGATTGAAAGAGGGAGAGAGAGAGAGAGTGGAGAGAGATAGAACAGTGAATGACCTTCCGCTTCCCTGGAGGCTACTTCAACAGGACATCCCTCTGCCTGGGGTGTGCCCGTCACTATCGTGGCTGGACAGTATTTGCGTATTGGTAGTACCATATTTTATGGACTATTAGGATTATAAGGCCCTCCAAATTTTACGCAAAATGTATTTTGACATAGACTTGCCATTTTCTCTTCTAATATGCCATTGTAATGAGCTGATACAAGTCTATTTCAATGAATTTATTTGAGAAAAATGACGGCACGCATGGGTATGTGTGCGTGCACACGCGTGTTTGTGTCTTTTGCTTGTGCATGCGTATTCAGGAAAATTGAAACATTGCTTTCTATTTGACTGAGCAGTTTATCAAATCTATTCGATCATGTTACCGTTTCAATACGAAATGAGTTATACTCTTCCAATTTGGGTGTTATGGGTATTGATTATTAACGACTGAATATCTTACCTCTGATAATGTACTTAGCGTCGCTGTCCGACGCTAACCTTGTATCTACAAAATTTGACAAAAATAGTTTTTTTACTGAAGCTCTTTCCAGTGACCTCACGCAGGTCTTCTAGAAATATCTTTTATTTGCGACCAATGAAAATGCTCAATTTTTTCACATGATACCACGGAAATAATCGTTTATGTGGCGGGTTGTTGCTGGTTTTGATGTGATAAGCGTGTAACTGGTCACGCTAATTGTGTAACTGCTGGCAGCTGTCGTATCTCTTATTGTGAGAACAATGCACTAACTTCGTGACTAACTGTGTTAACTGAATGATCACGAAAATTTTGGGTGTTAATTCAACTTTTATTGTGTAACATGTTTTCTCATCGGTAGAGAAGAACGGTCAAGCGTATATCAAATGGGGATTAACTTTCTAGCAGGCGACAATATGTTTTTTTGATGCTCCTGTAAAAATCACTGATTGTGTAAAAACACAGTCAGCGTCGGACAGCGACGTTCGATATTCGCTAGAGTGTAACCACGCTGCCTTTCGTATTTTCGTATGACTATGTGTTTGAATGTCTTCTCTATTTTTCATTAGATCACATTACAAGACGCAGGGCTCTCTCCGTCTGGGGGCGGGGGTAGGATCGCCTTGTGAGCCAGTAAGATATGGTACTTTCCCTAAAATCCCCACCACAAAAAAAAAAAAATAGGTCGGTGATGAAATTAGGGCTGCTCCCAACTGGAAAGCGTATTGCTTCTTTTTTTTTTTTTTTTACCACGCTAGTTTAGAGCCACTTTTTTGTAGGTGTTTTTGGTCACTGTTTGTAGTGTTGTGTGTGTTGTGTTTTATGTTTATGTGTGTCTGTGTGTGGTGTGTGTGTGTGTGTGTGTGTGTGTGGGGTTCTTCGTTCGCTCAGACAGTTTCCTGTCATTTATGATCGCAGATGCGTCATGCTGCCGCTATGCGCCAAACTAAGAAATAGTTATGCCCAGCATGTCCGACTTCAAGCTGAAAATAATCTTTGTAAGAATTTATAGAAAAAAAGGGCAGGAGAATGAACCAGTGAGATAGAAAGTTAGCAGTTGGACAGTAAGCAAAGGGAATAGGCAGTGTCAAAGAGAGTGACATATTAGAGGAATTACAAGCACAGAACTTCCAGAAGGTGCCGGGGGACTATTTGTACAAAAGACCCACCGTTAATCCCCCCGGGTGTGTGTGGTGTGTGTGAGTGTGTGGTGTGTGTTTGTGTGTGTGAATGGGAGCGGGGAGAAAGTCGATTGCAATTTGTCGTAAGCGATGACGTAATTTTGTGTCGAAATTTGGTCAGCTTTGAGGGTAAATTGTAGTTCATAGCTCTAGGAAGTAGGATGCATATTTTGTATGCATACATGTACCAAGCTGTTCCTAATGATTGGACCTTGTTCCTAAAATAACGATAACTTGTTTTGCGGTATTTGGTACTTTATAGTCACAGAGGCGTCTCTGTGAAATTACGGTTGCTCCCACCTGGAGAAAGCGCATCACAGCCAGAGGCGCGGCCACCCTAATTGGTTTTTTTGGTGTTTTTTTGCATGCGATTTTTTTCTGTGACTGATAAGATAGAAAGGGAAACAAAAAAAAACAAAAAAAAAAAAAAAAAAAAAAAAAACAAAAAAAATGGGAGGTGGGGGGTAAATTTTGATCCCAAATGACAACTATTTCGTTGCCGCTGGGTCGAACGTGTGCTAATTGCATGGGCACAAAGGACCTCGGTTTATTGTCTCATCCGAAAAAAAAACCATTTTCAGACCGTAAGGCTTAGTGCAAAGCGAGAGGAAAAATTCCCTGTACCCAGGTTCGAACATGGGTTTACTGGACACGAAGCGAACGCGATAACCACTGTGCCACTCTACACTCTTATTAGTCAAAGGGGATAATGATATCGCGTTGGCGTCATCGTCTGCTAAGGAAGTTGGTACATGTTTGTTATTGGTATGTCGTGGTTTAGTTGGATTGGGTGCATAATTATGTGAACCTCACCTTTGTAAGTGGATTAACTGAGGTTTGATAGGACGATGTTAACTTTGTTGCAGTAATTAGTTGATGTTGTGCTTGGTATCATTGATTGATGTACGTAGTCACAGCAGCTGTTCTTGCCGCAACCCTTCAATGTGACTGGATATTGATCTATATGTTCTGTTGTTTCGTTTTTGTATGTTTTTGTACCGAAGGTTTGTTTGTCCGTTTATTATTTGTTCTTTTTTACTTTTCTCTTTTTCAATGTGTATATATTGTTTTTTGTGTTTGGTTTTCCATGTACCCCCAAGGGGCCTTTTTGGAAATAAAAAAAATCGTGAACCTTGAACCTTGTTTCTCCGTGTGTTGCAGATGTTAAGCTTCACAGTGCCGAAGCCTGATCTTCTCCCAAGTATGCCCTCTAATGTAAGTAAAGCTTTCCTATTTTGTGTAAATGTATCATTTTGTGGGCACATTCTGTATAGTAGATAATGGAAATGCGACCTGCGGAAATGGCATTCTGCTTCCTAGCGTTGAGAGGTGTGTGTGAGAAGTTTCAATTAACATAATTCTTGAATAAGCATGACTGATTTTCTGTGATATCAGCTGGTGAAATTCAGAAACCTCGTATCTCAATTTTTGTGTTTTTGATAATTTTTTTTAAAAAAAAGGTTTTTTTTACCAGTTTACCAACAATTGATTAACTATGGTGAATGTGTTGTTCAAGACATTGTGAGTTTAGTCTTGGCATTTATTAATACTTGGAAATGAAACTAAAGAAGATACGAGGGTTTTGTCCTTGAGTATCATTTGAATTTGGGACTTAAGAGTTTTTCTTCTATTTACATAACCTCATTTACCCCAGATATAAATTTGTTAGAGATACGAGCTTTTGGTGGAAAGTTGGCGGGAACAAAATTAATAGAGAGCTAACTAATGTATCTAACTCAAATTTTTTTTAAATTGAGATTTTTACCAAAAAAAAAAAAGGTTTTTTTTGTTTTTTTTTTTTTTTTATACAGGTACCTCGATTATTTTCTTTGAAAATAGATACACTTAGGCATACAACCCTTGCTTTTCTTTAAAAGACACACTCACCCAGCAAGAGTTAAGTCCCTTGGTTTTTTCTGGCCATATGTGAACCCACATACAAATTTCCCCAAAATCAAAACGGAGGCTGCTCTTCAAAGTCTCTGTCTGATTTCTTCTTTTTCTTCTTTCAAATACATCGCTACAATCCATTAGTCTGGCATAACAGCGACGGGGAGTATTGAGTTTTGAGTATGGGGGAATTTGTATGGGAGTCAAACCTAGTCACAAGTAAGATTCTTACCAACGAGACAGGGAAACACGTGAATCCCGTGATTTTCTCTCATGGATGTGGTGGGTCATTAACAAAAGAAGTATTGATTCTTGTTTGATTTTTTGTTTCTAAAAAATGTGGATAGATTATTGTAGCTGTGTATGATCTGCGTTTGTGTGATTTTCTTTGCAGAGAAAATCTGACAGAGTATTACAACGCGGTGGATGCCAACAATATGATGACGATTTGTTCCAGGTTAGTCTTCACACAGAGAGTGAGAGAGAGAGAAAGATAATATATAGGGAGAGAGTGAGTGTGATTGCATGTGTGAACTGTGTGCGCTTGTTTGTGTGTGTGCGTGCGTGCACGTGCCAGATATCTTTTTTTTTATACATGGAAAATGAAGGTTGCAAAATGCATGCATTTAGGTCGTCCTTTTTTTGGTCATGCTGTTACACTACCAACTCTGTGGAATTTGACATTGGTTTTTTTGTTTTTTTAAATTCACTATTTGGAGGGCAGTTTTTGAGAAGGAAAAAAAAAAGAACAAAAAATTGCCATCAAGCTGTTCCCACACAAAGACTTTACAAACATTTTCTCAAATTATACTGGTCTCCAAAAGTTAAGGGCTGGCTTCTGTTTTCAGTAGCTTGATATCTATTTATTGTACACTAAGACAACAATGAAGAAAATGGCTAAACTTAGGCTACTCAATAACTTTCCTTCCTGCTTGCACGTGCCTGAACCAGTTTTGCAGACATTCCAGTACAGCAACAGCGTTTTCAGGTACGCTTAAAATATAGCAAATTCACGAGAATTTCACGAAAGTTTGGTCTCTTTTCGCTGAAGAATCAGGGCTGATGCAGATTTCTTGTCTATTGCAAGTGCAAGTCATGACTGTAGTGAACACTGCTGAGCTAAAGTTAGACACGAATGTGTATTTAATGGCGGCGACCAGAGCTCTCAATAAGCATGCCTCCATGACAGAAGAGAGAAGATCGTTCTTCCGTCCCTTAAATTTTGGAGACCAGTATATATCATAATGGTTTTGGATATGCGCACGTGTGACACAAGGTGATTTGTTATTTGTCTGGCGTTCTTCTGCAACCTTTATCGCGAAACTGCCTAATTCTGAACTTGACACTTATTTATAGCTACCAACCATTCCGAATTTCATGGAAAGTTTTTAATTTCCAGCTGCAATTCCGCATTTCCAATTATTATGACAATAACATTCTGGATTCCAAAATCGCAAGGAAAATTAAAAAAACCAAAACAAGTCAAATTCTCATGGAAGTCAACATGCGTGCTGGTTCCACAACTATTCCAAGTGCCTATCCAACATTTATAACCCGTAAACCATAATGATAATCTGCGCATGTGCAAGTAGGCCTAAGCTTCTCTGATGATCCAAAAATGGTGTCAATTAACACTTCCATGATGGGAACCTTCGCTCGTAGGTTCCGTAGAACATCTCTATCTGCCGGGAACCTCCAATTGTAGGTACAATGGTCTAAGGTACAAAACTCGATTCAATATTCCAGCTGACTTTTCTTGTTTGTTTTTACAGTTACTTCCCTTGAATAGTCTTGACTATAGCGAAGCGGAAATGGCGTTGTTCGTGGAAATTTGAGGAGATTTTTGCACAATAATTGTCAAAATTTAGAGGTCTGAGTGGTGAAGGTGATTGTTTGGTTGCTCGGACTTGAATGAAGATGAAAGTAATGCTGTCAATCAAGTCAGTTTTTTTAGGATGAAAGTAGTTAAAATAATGTAAGTATTGATTAAATTGAACAGCGAGTGCCCAGTACGAGTTCTCCTAGAGTGAGGGAGATGTGACAACAAAAAGTGTGGTTATCGTCAGAATCGTTCGATCTCGTCGCAGAGTTCGATCTCGAGAGTCAAGCAGCAGGTCGGCTGTAATTCGTTCCATGCAATATTTTCAAAAAGCATAAAATTGAATTAACCATCCCATTTTTCATAAAGTACAGAAAGTTTGGTGCATATCAGACTTAATTTAGGCTCTTAAACATGTGTTGTCACAAGCAGTCATTCCACCGTACTCTTTCGCAGTGCAACATCAGGCCAGCAGATTTGGGTTCACTGAAGCAGTGCCAGTCACAATAGTGTTAAGCAAAACCGCGAGTTTACCAAATCATGTTTAGGCAAGTTTGTTCCTTAGTTGATAAGGATGTCCCACCAAGTGGATAGTTACGCTTTCTGCACAGTTTGTCCACACAACTTCGAAAAGTTCTTTCAGGGATCTAAAATTAACACCACTGTTCACGAGAAACTTGTGCAGTGGAACCTCCCTTGTAAGACCCCCTGTTATAAGACTCCCTCCCTCATGAGACCTACTTCTCTGAGATACCTGCCCATCTTTTTTTTCATCATCTTTATTTATTTATTTTTCCATCTTGCACACTCTTCTCCTCTCTTCTCTACTCTCTCTCAGTCTCTCTCTCTCTCTTCCTCTCTCTCGTCTTCTCGTCTCTACTCTCTCTGTCGATCTAATCTAGATCTATCTATCTATTCTAGGGGATTTACTTGGTATTATATGTGTGTGTGTGCGTGCGCGCGTGCACTGAAGGCTTTGGTAACATGAAATTTTGTTGCTTGTCTTCGCTGTGTCTTGTAAGTTGGGTGTAATAGCCATAATCCAAAGTTTAAAATTTCCGACGGGCGATGGTGCGTCTCTCTCTCT
>CM065707.1:14554855-14609855 GCA_017654935.2 Phymorhynchus buccinoides
ACAAGAGGAGGAGGCCTGAAGTCCATGCGCACGCGCTTGGCTTGGGGGGAAGCAACCCCCCGGCCGGCAGACCTGGTAGCCAACTCCACGATGCGATCCCGACCCCAGCCCAGTCTCCGTTCCTTGAACCGCCCCAGGTTGTCCTTGAGGGAAACCTGATGAAAAGTAGAACGAAGATCAGTGGGGCCAGAACGAACGGCCGAACGATCCAGCAGGGAGAGAGGAACTTACAGTCCTTGAGGACCGCGTCTCTGAACGTGGCCGCTAGTTGCACCTTAGAAGAGGAGGCCACGGACGAACTGGAGCTCACAGCTTGGTAGAACGAAGCCATGGCAACGCCCAAGGAACGCTCGTTGGGCCGGCGATGAGCGCCAGGGGCTGAAGCAATGACGTGGTTAACGACGAGGCTCGAAGAATAGAGTACATGGATCTCTCCAAGATGTTGAAGGCCGGCCGGCCCATGAAGGCCGAAGTTTGCCTCATTCAGCGCCCATAACAAAGGGAGGAACGTACCTACGGGGACACAACCGAGTGCGAAGGCACAGGCACAAAGGGATAGCCCGCTGAAACAGTGGGAAGAAGACCTTCTACACAAAAGGCGCCGGGTCGAGACGGGACAGGCTCCGGCAGGGGGGGAGGAGAGACGTCGCCGTTAGGCAACGGCGGCGGCTGAGACCACAGGGTAGAGTAGTCTTACGAAGTGCCTGCCGAACGAACAGAGAGATGAGAAGCGCTAGACGAGCCTCCTTCTGCGCTTGCAGACCGCCAAAAAACTGTGGCTGTCCCGCTGTCTGAGCTGATTCGAGCTGCACCATCGGCTTGACGTCGGTGTAGTAGGGCTGACTGCACGACGAAGGGATTGGGTCTGAATACACAGGGGGATCAGTCACACCATTGCCACGCTCAGACTGAGAGAATTGATCGTCGACGTGGACAGATCTCGACGGGGACCGCTGAGACCCCTGATACACAGTTCTCATGATGCGAAATACTTCGTCCTGGACGGCTAAGTCAAAGTCAACCAAGCCTTCACGAGGTAACGACTCAAACTCTTCATCCACAGAAGACTCTCGTGGCAGCGCTACATGACGCTTCGAGGGGTGTCTGGTCAGACAGGCATCCGCAGGAAGCTGAAACTCATCCGCACGACGAGGGCCAGGATGACGTGAGACAGGCTCCAGAACAGGCAACGGCCGGTCCGCCGCTGATGGTGCCGTTCTGTGACGGGTGCCCGTGACGGTGGAGACGGGTGGCCGCGTGCCGCCGGCACGAGTAACGGACAGGGTTGGTCCGTGAACGGGCCGCACGGGCCGTGGCGGGTAGAGGAAGGTGTCACCGATATTTCCGGGTTCAAGAGTCCGCCAAGGCAAGGCCCTACGCGGGCAACGGCTCTGCTGGGCATAACGCAAGTCCGTACCTCTCGCCCTACACGGGCTACGGAACTGTTGATCATCGATGTTTCCGGGTTCAAGAGACCGCCGAGGCAAGGCCCTACGCGGGCAACGGCTCTGCTGGGTATAACGCAAGTCCGTACTTCTCGCCCTACTCGGGCTACGGAACTGTTGATCATCGATGTTTCCGGGTTCAAGAGTCCGCCGAGGCAAGGCCCTACGCGGGCAACGGCTCTGCTGGGTATAACGCAAGTCCGTACTTCTCGCCCTACTCGGGCTACGGAACTGTTGATCATCGATATTTCTGGGTTCAAGAGTCCGCCGAGGCAAGGCCCTACGCGGGCAACGGCTCTGCTGGGTATAATGCAAGTCAGTACTTCCCGCCCTACTCGGGCTACGTGACTGACGATCATTGGGAGAGTCCGTACCTCCTGCCCTACGCGGGCTACCACTCGCCCTACGCGGGCTACGGAATTGCCATTCACTGAGAGAGGGGAGAAATTCGCCATCACGAGCACGAGAGCCGTAGACAGGTACGGCGTCCGTCTGGTGCTTCCTGCAGCGGTCGTGGGAACGAACAGCTTCCACGTCACGCTGGGAGGAGGACCGTCCGTCCAGCCCGAGGTCTTCCTCTCGTGGGAAGATGGGGATGTCCGTAGTCAGCTCTCTTTGGGCCAGCTGCCCAACCGAGTAAAGAAAAGGAACATCATTATTGTTCATGCAAAGAGAGGCGAACGTACACACCTTGACTCTCGTGAGAGTACCCTGCGTAGTTTGTCCGTAGTCAAGTCAGTTGTCGTGTCCAGGGCCTACCAGGCCCAACTGACAAACCGGCCCAAGAGGCCAACGGAACCAAAACTAACCCCTCATTCTCAAACTCTGCAAGCATATCTGATACCAGAGAAGAAGAATCCACCCAGGAAATAATCTGCTCTGTAACAAACGCAGGAGACACAGAACAGCTTGAGAGAGGGGGTGGGGGGGGGGGGGGGGGGGGGGGGGGGGGGGGGGGGGGGGGGGGGGGGGGGGGTTTGCACCTTCCCCGACGATGAAGAAGAGGCAGACTAGGCCTCAAACTAGAAAGTTTGCGAAAACTAGAAGAAGATGAAGCCTGAGGTGTATCCAAAAGCTTCCCCTTAACATCCCGAGATAGCTTACTAGAAAACCCCACTAGACTGAGTCCATACTACAGGATCGACGGCCGACATGGCGACCGGGGGAACAAAGCATGTAACTTGTAAGCACAACAAAATATTTCAAATAATTATTAGCAATGAAAAAACGTGAAAATAATTCACACCAACTACATGCCGACAAACCTGTAGCCCCAAGGCAAAGGGGCAACCCAAACAGAGGAGGATGGCGGCTAGAATAAATAAGATAAACGAAATAATAGCAAGAGCAAAGAACAACATGGCTGCTCCAAGTTGGAAATTTTTTTATCATGATTTAAAGTTGCCTCCCCGGAAGTGACGTAGCGAGTGGGATCCACGGCAGCTTAGTGGTATTGGCTGTGTAGACCAAGGGAAGTAATCTAGTCTTGTTAAGACTATAACTTTTTGGTCTTTGGTAAATTGGCATTTGCTCCAAATTGGAAGGAATAACTCATTCGTAGTGAAACGGTAACATGATAGAATAGATATGAGATTACTGAACAAGCCGGGGTGTGGCTGCGAATTGGGATTCGGGATGAGCGGCGTGGGAGCAATGCCACTGTACGGCCCAGAAGATGGGACAGCAACAAAAACCAAACCCAAACCCCAACAAAAACATTATGAGAGTACTTTGGCAGCATAGTGGAACCTCCCTTATACAAGACTCCCTCCCACTTAATACCTATTTCTCAGAGACATTGCCCTCCTTTGTAAGTATTAAAATGACCTCCCTTATGCAACTGCCTCCCACTTAAGACCTTAGCTTGGATGATTTTTCAAGGTCTTAAAAGGGAGGTTCCGGTGTAGTTTAGCCAATCGTCTTGATAATTATCTCGTATTTTACTGTGGTTTAAAAAAATAAACAAAAATAAACGGACACTTATGTAGCGCTTTTTATAGAGCACAAAGCGCTTTACAATCAGCATTGAAACACTCACAGACATACACACCCAAACATGCACACAGACACATACAGACACACACACACACATACACACAACAGACACACACTCATGTGCATAAATGCGAGTGAACGCTTTCTTGCACACAGACATACACACACAGACCCACACACATTTCATCAAACACACAGAAAACACATTCTCACTGAAACACACACACACTTACACAAACATACACTTGTACAAACATGCGCGCACGCACACACACACACACAAACATAATTATACTTGCACACAATCACTCCCCCCCTCTCTCTAGCTGAACACAATCTCTCCTGCACACACATACACTCATACACATGCAAGCAGATATACCCACACAGCACACAGAGTTAATTAAATCCTCCGCTGATTTTGTGTGAGCAAAATTATTATTAGACCCAGATTGGTCGGTCGTAAGTCTGGTTGGGGAGGGAGTCAAAACAGAGACAATATTTTGTTGATTTTTGAGCAGAAAAAACAAAGATTAAACGTTTTCAAGTCGTACTCTAGAAGGAATCGCAATAGAAAACGTTGGATTGAGGAGGTCATATGTGACCCAGCACCACGAAAGGGACATTAAGTCGCTAGGCTAGTTTCTCACAACAGGCTTGGAAAGTCAAAAATATCTTCTTTTTTCTCTTCAATTTTGAGATATGGGTATTTTTAAGTTCTGTAACATCTTTTCCTTCATATCTAGAACAGATTTTTTTTAATAGGGTCTCTAAATGGTCTTATAAGTGTTTTAAAAAAGAGTAGGTCAATGCATTTTCTTCAGCTAGTCTAGACTTTAGACATTAGTTTTCGTAAAATGGCCGACTCTCACCCTACTAACTTAAAAATGCTCATAACTCTGGAACGGAAAAATATACAAGAACGGTTCTTGTATCATTAGAAAGAGAATTGTCTGAAGTTTTCCAATGTATATTTTCTCAGAATGGCAGACCTGGTTACCCCCTACACAAGTCATGAGTAGTCTGGATAGCTGAAATGAGTAGTTTTGGTGCAAAATGTGTAGTTCTCTTCATTAAAACCATCAAACACTGTTCACTGAAAATGAGAGGCAATCAAGAATTAAAGAGCACTATCATCAACTAGCAGTCCTGCTCGCTACACTGCACACACACACACACTCTCTCTCGCTTTCGCCTCTCCCCCTCTTTCACTCAGATTCATGATTGAAGGGAAGAAACCAGTGAAAACCAGTCTAGCCCGTCATTCCCCAATTACTACCTGTTAGTTACAACTCCTACTTCTCACTCAGATTCATGATGCAAGGGAAGAAACCAGTGAAAACCAGTCTAGCCCGTCATTCCCCAATTACTACCTGTTAGTTACTACTCCTACTTCTCACTCAGATTCATGATGCAAGGGAAGAAACCAGTGAAAAACCAGTCTAGCCCATCATTCCCCAATTACTACCTGTTAGTTACTACTCCTACTTCTGACCAGTTTTCAAGGTCTACCTCCAATGATAAAGTTACCACAGTTACGAATTTTCTATGGGACCCTCCCTGCACCATAATACATCACCACACAAAATATCAAGCCATTCTGTACACCGGTTCGTGAGTTACAGGGCAAACAAACAGAAGGACACACACACACACACACACACACCACTCACAGTTGTTCAAATATAAGAGGCATTAAGATTTTGAATGTTTAGAGGTCCAAATTGAGTAGAACACTACTATTATTATTATTATTATTAGGTATTAGGTACTTTATAATCACAGAGGCGTCTCTGTGAAATTTGGATTGCTCCCACCTGGAGAGCGCGTCGCAGCCAGAGGTGCGCCACCCAATTTTATTTTTTTGCATGCGATTTTTTTGTGACTGATGAGGGTGGTGGTGTAAATTTGGACCAAATGACAACTTTTTCGTTGACACTGGGTTTAACGTATGCTAAGTGCATGGGCACACGGGACCTCAGTTTATCGTCTCATCCGAAAGACTCCACGTTCAGACCGTAAAGCCTAGTGCAAAGTGAGAGGAAAAATCCCCTGTACCCAGGTTCGAACCCGGGTTTACTTGACACGAAGCGAACGCGCTACCACTGTGCCACTCTACACCATAAAAAAGTTTTCTACTCGAAAAGAGTAGAGTAAATGGGTCTGGAATGGTCAGTTTGACACTTGATGTCCTTTTCGTGGTGCTGGGTCACATATTATCTATCTTACCTGTTGGACCCTTTGTGTGATCGGTCCAGCAGAGCGGACATGGAGGGTGGCGGGGGCCTGGACGGAGGCTGTGGACAATTAAAACATTTTAAAAAAATCATGACAAAAAACAACAAACTAAACACCAATAGGAATTGTTCAGAAATAATTAAGGGGAGTAATTTCATGGTACGTGGGAGTGATCTTACCTAATTCAATCGGTCAAACAGGGGAAGTCACTCTACCATCAGCTCTCGTAGCCTATCGACTCGTGTGTTTGAGCAGACATACAGCGCTTAGAACACCGTGCATCATTTTGTCATTTATATTTTTACGTCATAGTTTGCAAGTTCTATCACTTTGTAGCAACTGGCCACCCCTAATTTTTCCAAAAAAAATGCTTGCAAGTCGCTGACTCGCATCCTGCGGCTTCAAGCTTCGACGCCATTGTTGCATTGTTGCTATGGTATTTGACCGAGTAATGGAGGTAAACAACTCTAATTTTCACGAAGTGCTCTCCCCTAGTTTTTTCTCTCCAGAAAATCGTCTATTAATAGAGCAAGATATTCTGAGGGGCATGGCCCTCCTTATGAATCCATGGACTGATGTCAAATGATTATGAGGTCATTTCTTTGATGACATCACTTAGTAATTAAAGACCTCATGGTTGAACATTAGTTTGAGAATATCAATTGATCAGCATACATCTAAGTGCATAAACAAGTTAAATAAATAATAACAAATCAGGCATCAGAATAGTCTAAAGTCCAATCCTCTGAAAACTGCGGTAAAAGGGCCATCAAGGCCATAGACTGAAGAGGGACAACACTGAAATGAGTTCTGAACATCACCAAAAAGGCTTAATATAGTGATAAATCACTTTAAAATGCTTTTTTTTTTAATGACACGAAGGATAACACTCAATAAAAAGGCAAAACCTCTGACAAGAGAAGCCAATCCTCTGTCAGAAATTCTTAATCCTCTGACAATTCTGATGCCGGCAAATTCATGATTAATGGCTTGAAGTAAATGAGTCAACTCTCTCTTTTTCCAGTACTCACAGTTTCTCCACCCCTCTGATTGTCTGTCTCCCCTTGCCATTCACTCTTCCTCTCTGTCTCTCCACCCCCCCCCCCCACCAATTTATCTCTCTCTTTTTCTCTCTCTCTCTGTATCCCTCCCTCTCTCTCTCTCTCTCTTGAAATCATCCGTAGTCTTTGTTTTGAAGAGAAGGCACACAACTGTTTGGTTTGACCCTCCCACCAATTTCTCTCTCGCTCTCTCTCTCTCTCTCTGTCTGTCTCCTTCCTCCCTCTCTCTCTTGAAATCATCCGTAGTCTTTGTTTTGAAGAGAAGGCACACAACTGTTTGGTTTGACCCCCCCACCAATTTCTCTCTCTCTTTTTTCTCTCTCTCTCTGTATCCCTCCCTCTCTCTCTCTCTCTCTCTCTTGAAATCATCCGTAGTCTTTGTTTTGAAGAGAAGGCACACAACTGTTTGGTTTGACCCTCCCACCAATTTCTCTCTCTCTCTCTCTCTCTCTCTCTCTCTCTCTCTCTCTCTCTCTCAGTATCCCTCCCTCTCTCTCCCTCTCTCTTGAAATCATCCGTAGTCTTTGTTTTGAAGAGAAGGCACACAACTGTTTGGTTTGACCCCCCCACCAATTTCTCTCTATCTCTCTCTCTCTCTCTCTCTCTCTCTCTCTCTCTCTCAGTATCCCCTCTCTCTCTCTCTCTCTCTCTTGAAATCATCCGTAGTCTTTGTTTTGAAGAGAAGGCACACAACTGTTTGGTTTGACCCTCCCACCAATTTCTCTCTATCTCTCTCTCTCTCTCTCTGTCTGTCTCCCTCCTCCCTCCCTCTCTTGAAATCATCCGTAGTCTTTGTTTTGAAGAGAAGGCACACAACTGTTTGGTTTGACCCCCCCACCAATTTTCTCTCTCTTTTTCTCTCTCTCTCTGTATCCCTCCCTCTCTCTCTCTCTCTCTCTTGAAATCATCCGTAGTCTTTGTTTTGAAGAGAAGGCACACAACTGTTTGGTTTGACCCTCCCACCAATTTCTCTCTATCTCTCTCTCTCTCCCTCCTCCCTCTCTCTCTTGAAATCATCCGTAGTCTTTGTTTTGAAGAGAAGGCACACAACTGTTTGGTTTGACCCTCCCACCAATTTCTCTCTATCCTCTCTCTCTCTCTCTCTCTGTCTGTCTCCCTCCTCCCTCTCTCTCTTGAAATCATCCGTAGTCTTTGTTTTGAAGAGAAGGCACACAACTGTTTGGCTTAACCCCTAAAAAAAGAACATAAGAAAGAAGAACAGTTCACTCTACCTTTCTGAGGACATTTTAACCTCAAAATTCATTAACTGATTTGGCATGCAACCACACATTTTCTTTCTTTATTTTTTGAAAAGGGGAAGGGTTATCACATTTAACAGGACGTTAAAATTTTGAGAGTAAAATCTGAACAAGGCTTTAATACTGAAAATTCTCTGCCCCTGTCTCGTGCACCGACACGCGTGCGCCATCTACATAAGATTATCGCTCTTGCCTGTCACGACGTAGTAGTAGTATATAGCCCCAGAAAAATTACCTGCCCCTGACTCGACACTAGGTGGCAACTAAAATTACCCGCTTTACGCAGGTAAAAATCCCACGGCAGTTGAAAGTCGGTAAGAGCAGGGAGAAATCCTGCTGCCTGGTATGGCCAAATGGATGGCTAGGTTTTCCAAGTGTGCCCACACCCCTTCCTCACCCTGTGCCCCCCCAAAATTAAAAAAGAAAAATTGGGTAGGCGCTGCACTTGCGGCGACACGCTCTCCAGAGGAGAGCAGCACGGATTTCACAGAGATAAGAAAAGGGGAGAGAAATAGAGGGAGAGGGAGGGAGATGAGGAGGGAGAGGGAGGCTTAGAGGGAGAGAGAGGGTGGGGTGGGGGTGGGAGGTAAAGAAACAGAGAGAAGAGGGACAGGAGGGGATGACGAAGATGACGTCTTTTCATTCATTATTTTCTTTTACTTTACCGTCATCAGATTATCACGTCATAGTTCTAGTATGCGTCATCCATTCACTGCCGTCATTGTTAAGTTTAGTGTGTTGTCACCTCGTCAAAGTCTTTTTAAATACGAAAATTTGGTTTTATTCGCCGTGTGTAGTGTTTATTTCACCTTCAAGTGCTTGTGTGAGTGTAGCGTTTTGATGTTTTTCAGTTCAATTATTGTGATTAGAAAATATCAAATACTACTTAAAAACCATTGGGACTGTCCTCCAGGATCGTCCCACCATCTTTATATGCATTATTAATGTCCCCCATGTTACGTGATGTGCCTGTTCCAGGCTGGAGGACGTTAAAGTAAACAGACTTTCTTCAAACAATGACACTTCCTCACCCTAGTCCCGTAAAACCTGGCCGTAGGCAAAGTGGCACGGCGACTCAGTTCTCCCCCTTTTCCCTTGTGGGTGCTAGCCCTGTTGTCGTTGAACTGAAAAAACAACACGAAAATAGATAACAAAGCAAACTACAGAACCAGAACAAACCCACCAAGAACGCTTGAAAATGAATTTGAATGGGAGTAAGGTTTATCATCAACAGCCTTGAAGCATGGTAAATAGAGAATGAGTTGGGGACGGAAGTGGATATACGTGACCGGAAGTGGGAAAGGGGGGATAACCCCACGGTCACTAGAGTGACTTACTCTTTGTTATTTGGTAACTAAGCGTTTACGCTTAAGGTTTTTCCAGCCAATTGGTATGTTATGCTATTGTTTTGAGTGTTGGTACAGTATGATTATATTAGATAACAATAATAATAATAATACATAGCATTTACTCCAAACGAATTAGACTCAAGGCGCTGCTTACATTCACTGAATCACACGCTATAATACACTTTTACATGAACCACTCTCCCATAAGCAGACCTGTTTACCCCAAAGCTGTAATTTCTGAAACCAAAAACCGTAATTTTTAGAAGAAAAAAACCTAATCCAACGCGTGACCAATGAACGTCGATATCGTACTGACCTGAGTGTGCAATACTAATGCCCGTCGAGCGGTAGACACAGAACACATGCTTGTCACCTAGTGCTGAATGACGTATTCCTGGAATTTTAAGGTCACTTTCCCGGAATTTCTGTGCCACTTTTGATGTCTTTTCTTTTGATTTTCGACCAGAAGATACAGAAGCTTCGGAATGCACTCGCTTGGACGCCATTTTCAAACAGAAAAGGAAATGGCGCGAAAAGATTTTTCACTGCATCGTTTCAAAAGCTTCGCTTACCGACGCAACTGTAGTTTTTTGGGGGTTATATTTAGGATATTTTTGTTCATAGCCATAATTTTTCCGCGTAAAAATTACAGCAAAATCGGGATGGTAAACAGGTCTGCATAAGTCATAAGTCCATTGGCATTGAACAACGCACATGGAAACTTGTCTTCCACCGTGTAAAATAAGATGAGATGTATCAAAATAAAAATATGATTTGCATTAAAACAAATATGTAACTCTCACCCAATCATTCATCCGCTCTCCGCTATCTTGCTCACTCATCATGCAATATACCCATGCTCAGCAAAAGCTCTCTGAAACAGATGGGTCTTGAGCTGGGCTTTGAAACTGGAAAGGGTTTGGCTGGTAACGGAGATGGACAGGTAGAGAATTCCAGACAGTTGGGGCCACAAAAACTGAAGCTGCGCTGACCAAAATTATTTTTTAATAATTCGTTAAAAGGCGTGATAATACACCTGAATGACAGAAGACCCACCATCTTTGAAGAGGCAGGGAGGGGTGGGTTTGGAGCTATTTCCTATGTTGTGAGCGAAACTCCTTTTGGCAAACTGAAACTGTATCAAATAAAGGCTTGCATTGTGGAAATTTTGTGCAAATGATTTGGCCTAATTGTGACAGTGCATGGACTGAATGGAATTTTGGCATAAATTGGGATTTTAATTTTTCGTGGTGGAGCAAAGATTCTTTGTTAATACACAGAAAACCGAACTGAGTTATCTTGTCTAGTTTTTATTTTATAATTATTTGAAGTTTGGCATTCACAATAGATCATCAGCAGAAATTGGGCATAGAAGATATAACTTTGCCTCTTTGTTTTATTGACTTGATTTAGAAACCGATCAAATAAACAATGAAATAATTCAAAGTTGTCTTTTATGTTGTGGATACTGGTAGAACATATAACAATAGACATAAATATGCCCTAAATAGAAAATTGATATTTTGGGGGTTGCTGACTATTTTTGGTTTTTGCTAAAAACATTCTGAGCAACTAATATGTAGGTTTTTACCATGCACCATCACAATTAAAGCGACTCAGGCGGCCATTAGAAAAGAGAAGGCACATGCCTTGTCTTTGACTGAAAAATTCTGACTTTCAGCACCTCCGTCAAGGAGGAATCGCCGATTTTGATGGTTTGATTTCTAGGAAACCAGTGCAAAGTGAGTGTTGCTATCTCTCTGTAAAGGGATTTTTCCTAGTGATCTCGACGTGTTTCTTTCAAAAACGTATGCATCCTGGTGCCCCTTTAAGACTTTGATGATTCGCCAATCTATACTGACCTCCTTCAGCTTGGACATCACTTTCTTCCGCTGGACATTCACCTGAAACATGACAAGGAGTTTCCTTCTGTTTAAAAGAACGCATTGTTTAATGCGTGTGGGGAGGGGTGGGGGGAAAGGGGTTTGTGTATGCGTGAACTGTATGCAGACCTGTTTACTCTACTCTTTTCGAGTAGTATTCTACTCAATTTGGACCTCTACTACTCTTCAAAATAATGCTCTAACTACTCATTTTCAGTGAACATTGTTTGATGGTTTATTGAATAAAACTACACATTTTGCACCCAAACTACTCATTTCAGCTATCCAGACGACTCAAGACTTGTGTAGGGGGTAAACAGGTCTGTGTAGAATCAGAATCAGAATCAAAGTTTATTGTCCTGTAAAACCAATGCAAGGTTTTATACGACACTGATAAAATAACAATAACGTAATAATAACAATTTATAAAGTTCAGTTACGGAACTTTTTGGTTTTTGGTTTTCTTGTTTTGGGCTAAATACTTCTGGGTTTTTCCCCCTTCTTTCTTTGTGCTAGCTGCGTTACTGTTTCAGGTAATTGAGGCTATTGATTGAGACAAGTGTGTCTTTTTGTGTGTGTGCATAGCATCGTTGCTTGTCTCTTGCTTGGCTACAGTTATATGCTCCTGTTTCTTTGTGAAGAAAGAAAAAAGAAAAAACAACAACAAAGACACACTGTTAACTCATTCGCATCGCAACGATTTTGAATCATTAAAAATACTCGCATAACACTCCAGACATACACACAAACAAAACATACGTAAACAAAAGGAGAAATGAAGGAAGATTACAGTTTTTTGGTTTTTTTTACTTTAGTCTTAGACATAGGGAAGTGGTAGATCAGACTTTTCAAAAATATATCATAGACTTTGTATAGAAAAACTCTCCACACCGATTGGTTTCCCCACAACAAACCACTACAAAAGCAAAGTCAGAGGCAAAATTGTAGACTAAGGGAACGAAGTGAGTTTAGAAGTGACCAAGGTATGGTGTGCACAGATTTACTTCCCTTGAAGCAAATGCATCAAACTGACAGCTATCTATGAATTCCGCACATGTATGGCTGGAACGACTTGAATGAGTTAAACAGTTTATCAGTCCTAGCAAAAAATTATCAGTTCCTGGGACCGACAGGTCAAACAATTTTCAGTATTTTGGTTTTGTAATCAGTATTTTACTGATGCTTATCAGTAAAACATGATCACTGACGAAATATGGCTAAAATTAAAGAAAGAACAGAAATATAATGATTACATATTTACGGGAAGAAAAAACGGAGCCATGCAGAAAATTAATTGTAAAAATCATGGACAACCATAACACAATGATTGTACATGTTTTCGCACACACACATGCACACACACACACACACACATGCGGGCGCACACACACACACACACTCTCTCTCTCACACACACACACAGTATACACACACACAGTACACACACACATTTATTTTTGGTCTAAGATCACTGTAAGGTGGATAGACGTTAAATTAAAGAACGAACACGAATACACACATACACACAGTACACACACACACGCACGCATGCGGGCACACACACACACACACACACACACACACACACACACACACTCTCTCTCTCTCTCTCTCACACACACACACACACACACACACACTCTCTCTCTCACACACACACACACAGTACACACACACACTCTCTCTCTCTCTCTCACACACACACACACAGTATATACACACACACACACACACACACTCTCACACACACTACATACACACACAAACACAGTACACACACACACACATACACAGCACACACACATACACACACACATACACGCACACAATACACACACACACACAGTACACACTCACACACACACATACACTCACACACACAAACACACATATACAAATTGTACTGAATCAACCGCAGAGCACTGTAAAACTAAAAAACACATCTATTTGATTTTGAAGGCATCTTGGTTTCTCTACAAATTGTTACCATTCTTTTAAAAAAAGTACAGTGGAACCTCCCTTATAAGACTCCCTCCCATATAAGACCTACTTCTCTGAGACATTGCCCTTCTTTGTAAGTATTGAAATTACCTCCCTTATAAGACCCCTCCCTAATAAGACCTCATTTTGGATGATTTTTGAAGGTCTTATAAGGGAGGATCCACTGTAATCCCAAGAAAAAGTGTCAATCTAACTACAAAATATTTAAACAAAAATAAAACGAGAAAGAAAATCAAACACAGAATACACATAAATTGATTAATAATTAAAAAAAAGAAGATTATTCTTAACATCTGAACTCTTATTTACCACTCAATTACCAGCACTAAAATAAAAATAAAAAGTGTAGCACAAAACCAAAAGACATCTTAGCACACACACACACACACACACGCATGCACACACACACACACACACACATGCATGCACACACACACACACATGCATGCACGCACACACACACGTGCACAACACACACACACACTAACTTTTAGCACACACACACATACACACACACACACACACACACGCACGCACGCACGCACGCACGCACACACACACACACACATGCACGCACGCACACACACACACACGCACACACACTCACTTTTAACTGATTCAGATCTATGAGCTACAACGTCTGTAAAGGATTCAGCAAAGGGTGGGGGGGGAAACAAAAAAGAACAAGGGATGGGGGGACAGGGAAAGTAAACGAGAAAGGATGGACGGGGAAATGTAAATGCTGGAATGACAAAAAACAAAACCAACCAACCAAAACAAACGAACATACAGAAGCCACGGTGAAATCATGGAGAAAGGGGGTGAGTAGGATGTGGTAGGGTCTTTGCACTGCAGCATAGAATTCAACAGACAATCTTGTATATATATATACACACACACACACGCACGCACGCACACACACGCACGCACGCACGCTCACACACTCACTTTTAACCGATTCAGATCTATGAGCTACAACGTCTGTGAAGGATTCAGCAAAGGGTGGGGGAAATATATTTTTGGGCATTTGGTATATTCTAGTCACAGAGACTTATCTCTGTGAAATTCGGGCTGCTCTCCCCTGGAGAGCGCGTCGCCGCAAGTGCAGCGCCTACCCTTTTTTGGGGTGGGGGGTGGGTGGGGGGGCACAGAGTGAGAAGGGTGTGTGGACGCACACTTGGAAAACCTAGCTATCAATTTGGCCATACCAGGCAGCAGGATTTCTCCCTGCTCTTACCGACTTTCAACTGCTGTGGGATTTTTACGTGCGGTAAAGCGCACGGGTCAGACTAGCTTTAAGTCCCCATCCGAAGGACTGGACCTTCAGTTTGATTTTCCTGTCAAACGAGAAAGAAAGGGCGAGGCCGGGATTCGAACCCGGGTCACTCACGCTGCAGTCACGCATTACATTTGGCAGGTGAACGTCTTAACCACTCTGCCACCTTTCTCCCTGAGTGACTCTACATGAGGTTTACCTGTCAGTCAGTAGAGTTGAGAACCGGTTCAAAAATCCGAACCGGTTTTTAAACCGGTTTTCCCTCTTCGAACCGGTTTTACCGAACCTGTTTTTTAAACCAGTACTCCATCACTAGCTTCACCTATGCAAACACATATTTGTTTGTCAGAATATTCACGATCACACACACGAACGCACGCGCACACATACACACACACAAAAAAGACACTTAAATTATGACTTATGACACACACACTCAGCTCAACACTCAGTCAAAGTCAAAAGCCATACACCACCACAAACTAGAAACAGCTACTCTTGGTTTACAAACACCCAATCTGCGCTGAGAATCAGCGCTGTTCTTCGAAAAGAATGCATTATTCTAAGAAAAAACGTACTTTCAGTTTACAGTTAAAAAAACGGTTCACAGCAACTCGAACCGGTTTTTCGAACCGCGAAAGTTTAGCACCGGTTTTTCGGTTCAAACCAGTTTTTTCCCCCACCTCTATCAGTCTGTCCTCTCTTGTGCTTCTGTTTTCTTCCGTTAGGATACCTTACCAGACACCGGTCATAGGAAGGCTCTTCTTCTTCTTCTTTGTTCGCTCAGACAGTTTCCTGTCATATGAGCGTAGATGCGTCATGCTGCCGTTACTATGCGCCTAACTAAGAAATAGTTAGGCCCAGCATGTCCGACTTCGGCTGGAGGAAATCTTTGTAAGAATTTATAGAGAAAAAGGTAGGAGAATGGACCAGTAAGATAGAAAGATAGCAGATGACAGTAAGCAAAGGGAAAAGGCAGAGTCAAAGAAGAGACTGACAGAGGAAGCTAAAAGCACAGAACTTCCAGAAAGTGGGGGAACTGTTTGTATGAAAGACACCCGCCCCGGTATCCCCACGGGGAGAGACTCGTGGAGGGGGCGGGGCCGTCCAGCTCCCCGTATGGAGGCACGAGGCATCCACCCACAGCCCCATAGGAAGGTTGATTTGTTGGGAGGGAAAGATTGCTGGGATGACGGGTGTGGTACAATACAAAACAAAAAGCAAGCAACGGTGAAAAGTACGGTATTTTGCAGACTATAAGGCGATACTTTTCTTTACCCAGACTGAGACCCCTGCGCCTTATAATATAATAATATGACCAGCAACGCAGTAAGAAAGAATAACAGCAAAATCTGAACTTTGTATAAAATTCAGTGTAAAATTTGGGGGGTGCGCCTTACAGGAACAGGGGTGCAACTACACAAAATGAAAACAAGCGCGAAATCGCAATAGTTTGTGGCACGCGGTCTATTTTTACCACTCCAATCATGAGTCACCTCCCCTGGCTTTTCAATAATTTTAATCTGTAAACCAGAATGTTATCTCTGCACCATTTCGTCACTTTTGATATCTTTTGGAAAACATTTAAAACTATGTATCCTACTTATACTCATCGAAAGAAGCACCGCATACTCGTCATGTCTGTTGTAGTGTCTGTATTACGTATGTTTATTATTTTGTACGCTTTTAAAATACATCATTTTAAAGAGCGTCCTCAATTAATTTGAAGTGTAGCCTCGATTTGAAGTGCGACAATTTTGTCAAAATGTGCGACAATTTAGGACCGACCGACCGACAGACAGACAGACCGACCGACAAAGTGAGTTATAGGTTTGTGGCTTGAGCCACAAACAAAAAGCTGAAGAAAAAATTGATTTATGAAGGCATTTTAGTTTGCTTTTTCCACAATTTATACAAATGCTTATTTGAAAGTGTTTGAAAAATACCGTAGACAGACACTCAAATATCTTGTTTGACAAATTTAAAAAAAAAGGAAATTCCTTTTGTGGTAAAATTCAAAAACAGGAAATCCTTGTATACCAGGAAAAGATGCACCCATGCAGTAAGAAAGAATAATAACAAAATCTGAATTCTGTGTAAACTTTTTGGGGGCGCGCCTCATAGCAAGGTGCGCTGTAATGTCAGTAAAATACGGGACAGTATTTTGTGGATTATAAAGGTATTAGGTATTAGGTACTTTATAGTCACAGAGGCGTCTGTGAAATTTGGGTTGCTCCCACCTGGAGAGCGCGTCGCAGCCATTTTGTTTTGTTTTTTGGGTTGTTTTTTCATGCGATTTTTGTGTGACTGATGAGGGGGGGGGTGTTACTAAATTTTACACAAAATGTGGATTTTGTTTTTTGCCACTCTACGATCGCAAAGGATTATGAATTTGTTCATGTGTGGGTTTTTTCTTCTTTTCTGTCTGTCCCAAGGATATCCCCCGAACCGCTTGACAGAATCGCTTCCAATTTTGTGTGGTGGTGTGTTGCCATGAGAGGAAGGCATCCACGCATAAATTATCGCCGTCTTGACCTTGACCTTGGCGTATGACCTTGAAAACCGAAAACCTTTAAGGGGCCATAACTTCCACACCGTTGGTCTTAGAGTCTTCAAACTTGGCATGTAGGTACTTTGGCGTATGACCGTTCTGGTGAGAGCATACCAATAAAGGTCAAGGTCAAGGTCAGGGAGATCGGTAGACCTTGAAAGTGGTAGGGGTCTAAAATTGGGTTTTAAGCCATATTTTCTACATTTTTACTTGACAGAAACGCTTCAGATTGAGTGTGGTACTGTATAACCTGGAGTAGAAAACATCCGAGCATAAATTTTCATCGCCATGATGACCTTGACCTTGTTTTTAACACTTACAGTTTGATACTAATATTATTGGTCATATCACAAGGTGGAGGGATACAAGTCTGGAATAAAGAAAGATTTGGCCTTATAGTCCATATAATAGGGTACACATGGACTGAGCACGAATTCACAAACAACGAAACCTTGCGGCCTTTGATGATAAATTTTGTGTACACGTAGCGGGGTGGACTTTTAAACTTACAGACTGTACAGCGTTACTGACTACCGGAGCTGCCTGGTATTAACACAGGAATCAAACCATTAAATTCATACATACAACACACACGCTTCAACCTTTTTAGAATTGGGCTAAATCTTCCACTGATGAATAAATATATCACAGCCGTTCAAAACACACAAAATCAAGCTGTTTAGTTGAAACACTGAATCGAGAAATCTTAGATAAAAAACTGCATCAAGGATGTTTGTATAAACATATTTGGGCTGTATGTTCTTAATAGTATCTGTGATAAATGTCTTCCATCAGATTTATGGTAAAAACATGTCGTTGTTGTGTAGTATCATGCAACACTTAGTAGAAAACGTTGTTAAATAATACAATTAAAATTGCAAACATAAATAAAACTGCCCGTGAGCGAAAATCTAGCAATGGCAAACTAATATAACTTATGTCCTAACACACTGCAACATATCCTTGACTGCTATTTGTGAAAGGTTACTTATGGAAGACTTCGGTTGGCTTGGAAAAAAACTTATGAAAATATAGATAAGCTAAATGTCCCTCTCTGTACAGCAGTGATATAAGAATAATTATAATACTGAGGAAGATTTACATAGCGCCCATCCTACTATGTAGGCTACAGGGCGCTTTACACAGAATTGAAATGGAATAAAAACATGAAACAAAAATCCAATAACAACAGCAGACAAAACAATACCGGTCAGACTTTGTTTGGCCGGTAAAGATACACATAACAATCACTAATCAGCAACAACAATGAATAATTCAGATACACTATAAACTACAACAATGTGAAAAACACACACAAAAACAAACAAACTCTCAAGCCTTTCTTTTTCACCAACAAAGCAGCAAGGCGTTTTACACATTATTTTACACCTTGGTACAAACAAAAGTAGTTTCTTCATTACTCTTCATGGTTTTTGCTTTCACTTTCTTTCTAGCGCTACGTATTGAAATAACTACCCGTTGCTACCACTACTACCCATGGAGAACAATAGGAATTGTTTGGAAATAATTAAGGGGAGTAATTTCATGGTGTGTGGGAGTGATCTCGCCTAATTCAATCGGTCAAACAGGGGAAGTTACTCTACCTTCAGGTAGATCCCCAGCCCTCGCTTGGTGTGTTTGAGGAGACACACAGCATGTAGAATGCAGTGCGTCATTCTAAATTTGATGTAATTTATATTTTTACGTCACAGTTTGCAACTTTGTAGCAACTGGCCAACCCTTATTTTTCTAAAAAATATGTTTGCAAGTCGCTGACTGGCATCCTGCGGTTTCAAGCTTTGATGCCATTGTTGCTATGGTATTTGACCGAGTAATGGAGGTAAGCAACTCTAATTTTCACAAAGTGCCATCCTCTAGTTTTTTTCCATTGGCGATGACTGTGCCAATCTGTCAGTTTGAATTCTGACAGACTAACCCTAACCCTATTCCTAACCCGAACCAGAACCCTTTTCGCAACCTAACCCTATTCCTTACCTAAGTTTAACCCTATTTTAACCCTAACCCTTAGCTGTCGTAGTGATTTAGCCCAGTAGTGTTATCGATACGTAGTGATAGCCGTACTGATTTATATTGGTAGTGTTATCGATACGTAGCGATAGCGGGATGTCCCCTCTTTCAACTACCGACATACGTTTGTCTTGTCTTTATTGAGGTAACAGCAAACACTGGATTGTCTTCATATTTTTTTTATTAATGTTGTAAACAAACGTTACTGTCTCTTTTGACCTTGTCCAAATTCTTTTGTTTGGCAAATATGTTACCGCCTTCCAGAAAAAACACACACACACACAGAATTGTGACCTCCATTACTTCAAGGAGAAATCACTGTGCGTGAGTTAGCCTTTCAATCAGCAATATTTCTATTCACTTCTACTTACAAGGCTTTTTCTTAAAAGCAAATACAGTGAATTTTACTAGCATCAATATAATTATGCTACATTTGTTAAACAGGCATCAGAATGGTCTGAAGTCCAATCCTCTGAAAACCGCGGTAAAAGGGACATCAAGGCACTAGACTAGACAGGGACAACACTGAAATCAGTTCCCAACACCACCAAAAAGGCTTAATGTAGTGAGAAATCACTTTAAAATGCTATTCAACACAAAGGATAGCACTCAATAAAAAGGCAAAACCTCTGACAAGAGAAGCCAATCCTCTGTCAGAAATTCTTAATCCTCTGAAATCCTCTGACAATTCTGATGCCTGGTTAAAGAGTTAATAGTTGGTATACAGAAAAGAAACTTGCATTATTTGATCTACTCTTTGCAAATGTACATACGTATAAAGATCCTCTCTAATCTCATTAAAAACCACCACCACCACCACCACCAACAACAAATAACAATAGTATTGCTGTGTCATATACCTCTACATACCTTGTCTTTCAAATCTGTGATTTTGAGCTTTCTGTTTTTCTGCAACAAAGCAACAGGTGATAACTGAATGTTCACTACAAGAGAGATGAGATAATAATAGTAATAATAATAATAATAATAATAGTAATAGTAATAATACAGACATTTATAGAGCGCACATTCTAGACGAACTACTCATGGCGCTTAACAAAACTAAAATTCACTCCACATGCAAGATTACATCATACATATCGAACATACTCAGACACGCTCGCATTCCCACGCAAAACATACTCACAGATATGCAAACATGCACACGCATAATATAAACATGGGTATCCTTGAAAGAAAGAAAGAAGAAGTAAAATTAATATATTTAGCTCATTTTTATTCACACAGAAGAAGTGTTTCTATACACAGTTGGTGTCTTTCTGATCTGAAAAAAGGACCTCTGGGTCCATCAAAAAGCCTGAAATCAGACTAAAGGCTTCCCCCATGGGGATACCAGGGGGTCTTTCGTACAAATAGTTCCCCCACCTTCTGGAAGTTCTGTGCTTGTAACTTCCCCTAATCTGTCAATCTCTTTGACTCTGCCTCTTCCCTTTGCTTACTGTCATCTGCTATCTTTCTATCTCACTGGTCCATTCTCCTGCCTTTTTTTCTATAAATTCTTACAAAAAGATTTCTTCAGCCGAAGTCGGACATGCTGGGGCTTAACTATTTCTTAGGCGCATAACGGCAGCATGATGCATCTACGCTCATATGACAGGAATCTGTCTGAGCGAACGAAGAAGAAGAAGAAGAAGAAGAAGACTAAAGGCTGAAAACTCTCATGTCTGATATTAATCCATGCGTGACATACCATCCACTCTTTGTACTTGGACTGCGTGTTGAGGTGGTCTGCATACTTGATGGACTCCTGCTCAAACACGTCGTGAAACCCTTGGCCCTCGTTCAACAGCTCCAGACGACCAGTGATGAACTGAAAGAGAGCAATCATTTATTCACTCATTTATTTTTTTATTTCGAGGCGGTGGGTGGATACCTCGTGCCTCCATACCGGGGAGCTGGATGACCCTGTCCCCCCCCTCCACGAGTGTCTCTCCCCTGTGTGGGATACTGGGGAGGTCTTTCATAAAAATAGTTCCCCCACCTTCTGGAAGTTCTGTGCTTGTAACTTCCTCTAATCTGCCACTCTCTTTGATTCTGCCTTTTCCCTTCGCTTTCTATCATCTACTACGATCTTTCTGACTAACTGGCCCCATTCTCCTGCCTTTAAAAAAAAAAAAAATCTTTCAAATAATTTTTCTCCCTTGAGCTCCTCCGAAATCGGAATGTGTTGGCTGTACGCAGTGGGGAGACCCGTGAAAACTGAAAACCGGACACATACATACCTTACCCATTATGGCCACATGGCCTGCGAATGCAGAAGAACTTCAAGAAGAAGAATTTATTTATTTTCAGGTTTTCTTTTTTTGTCCAATTCTTCAGGGCCATCTAGCGGTGTTGCTAGTGTACCATGCTGAACATTCTGAGTCCCAACTCACACCCCATATCCTGAATTGTCAGTTTATTGCATATATGCCATAAGATTAACCCATTCGCCACCGATGTCGCATTTCTGCACCTCATTGATCCATGTCACTAAAACTAGGCATGAAATAAGGATCTGTTTTCCATGACCTTATATGTTGTTACTGTGTGAGATAGGCTTGTATGGAATGTGAAGTGCCGTGATTGGAAAAAGGCTGTTTACATATCTATTTATTAACTGGTTAACTCATTCCTCCCTGCACCCGACAATTTGTCGGGCGCCCTAGTGCAAACTACCAGTGTCGGGTAGAGACCTCCATTTACTTTCCTTATCAATCTAGAAACCATTAACCCCTTGACTGCCAGAGAAAATTAAAGAAAAAACCATTGGGCAAATCATGCCATAAAAAAGACAACCGGTAGAGCCAATCTGGCAAAATGGCCTGGGGATATAACTCTCTTGGTTGTGTTAGAGCAAAAGCCAGCATATCGGGGTTATCCCTCTTCATCTGATTACATCACTGAGGTCAGTACGTCGTAATACGTTGGTGGCAGTCAAGGGATCAACGACTAAAATACGTTTATTCTGAAGCTGTTTGCATCGGAACGATCGCTAAAATCGTTACGCGATTCTAAATCATTTGCAAGCACTTCATTGTCGTTTTGTGTGTGTATGTTTTGTAATAAAACTAGTACCTCTCTCTCAGAGCATGCAGACTGGGAGTGTATGTACCCTGCAGGGCAAATGGGGCAGTGCGCAATGGGTTAACCCATTCCGCCCTGTGCCCGACAATTTGTCGGGCGTGTGAGAACAGTTGCCAGTGCCTGTGCCCGACAAACTGTCGGGCTTGACCGCTTACCTTCTTTCACCTTCGACCTCATGAATATTAACGACTAAAGGGAGCTCACTATGTGCCCCTTTCTTTTCGAAAATCTTGCCACACAAAGTGCGCCGGTTTTCAAGCATGTCTGAGCGATTTTTGTATTTTTTCTGATCATTTTATCATCACCATGAGTAAGCGACCAAGGTTTAGTGTGAAACAAGTCATTGATGAGATATTTGCTGACAATGACAGTGATTTTGACCCAGAAGAGGACGAAACGCAGTCAGAAATGAGTGAAAGCGAGCAGACGAATAATTCTGCTAAATAAACCGGTGCTGATGCATTTTTGAGCTTTAACCGGACTACCCATAAAATTTGCTGCTGTCTCTCAAAAAACCCAGGCTGGGAGTGCAGCTCTGCAGTCTAACAAGCAGGGCACAATGGGTTAATGTCTTTCTTTCTATTTGTGACCCCGCACCACGAAAGGGACATTAAGTCGCTGGGCTAGTTTCTCACAACAGGCTTGCACATTCAAAAATCTCATTTTTTGTTAATTTTGAGCTATGGATATTTTTGTGTTCTCTAACATCTTATCTTTCATATGTATAAAGGATCATCTTTAATACGGTCTCTAAATGGTCTCATAAGTGTTTTAAAACGAGCAGGTCAATGCATTTTCTTCAGCTAGGCTAGACTTTGGACTGTGTTTTCTCAAAATGGCTGACGCTCACCCTACTAACCTTAACCCTTTCACCGCCAAAGTCGCATTTTAGCACCACAGTGATTTAATACATTTGTCACCAAAAGGCATACAATTGGGGTCTAGTATCTATTATCCAAAGACCCTATTGTCTTAGTTTTGGGAAGCAAGAATAGACGTTATTTTACATGTCACAGACAAATCCCCAATAATCAATACTGCAGATGGAGTTTGTTCTCTACCCAGGTAAACTTAATAGAAAGTGGCGGCTGAAATATGGCTGGCGGTGAAAGGGTTAAATGCTCATAACTATCGAAAGGAAAAAGATATAAAAACGGTTCTTGTATCGTTAGAAACAGAAGTGTCCGAAGTCTTCAGGTGCATAATTATCTCAGAATGGTTAGTTTAACACTTAATGTCCCTTTCATGGTGCTGGGTCACATTTAGTATCCAGATACCTGCTGAAAAATCTGCAGCTGAAGCATGTCCTGAAGAAAAGCCTGCGTGGAGCGGGAGGTGCGCGACTGAACAAAGGCGTCCTTATCAAAAGTGATGGGGCCGTCTTTCACGAACTTTAGAGCATCTCGGTAACCCCCTGGAGACACGAGAGAACTTGAAAACTTTATTTTCCAAGGAGAAAGATTTCAGGAAACGCCTAGTCTTCCAATCTGTCCGTGATACATATACGAACATAGAATACAAACATGGCAAGGCATATGCATATTTGAACATAAAGGTAGCAAAGCAGGTGCTATTATGATAAAGAGAGAGAGAGAGACAGAGAGAGAGAGAGAGAGAGAGAGAGAGAGAGAGAGAGAGAGAGAGAGAGAGAGAGAGAGAGAGAGAGAGAGAGAGAGAGAGAGAGAGAGAGAGAGAGAGAGGGAGGGAGAGAGAGAGAGAGGGAGAGAGAGAGAGAGAGAGAGAACTTGAAAACTTGAACTTTATTTTTCAAGGATAAAGATTTTAGGCAACGCCTAGTCTTCCAATCTGTCCATGATACATATACGAACATAGAATACAAACATGGCAAGGCATATACATATTTGAACATAAAGGTATCAAACAAAGCAGGTGCTATTATGATAAATGAGAGAGAGAGAGAGAGAGAGAGAGAGAGAGAGAGAGAGAGAGAGAGAGAGGGGGGGAGAGAGAGAGAGAGGGAGAGAGAGAGAGAGAGAGAGAGAGAGAGAGAGAGAGAGAGAGAGAGAGAGAGAGAGAGAGAGAGAGAACTTGAACTTTATTTTTCAAGGATAAAGATTTTAGGCAATGCCTAGTCTTCCAATCTGTCCATGATACATATACGAACATAGAATACAAACATGGCAAGGCATATACATATTTGAACATAAAGGTATCAAACAAAGCAGGTGCTATTATGATAAATGAGAAAGAGAGAGAGAGAGAGAGAGAGAGAGAGAGAGAGAGAGAGAGAGAGGAGAGAGAGAGAGAGAGAGAAAGAGAGAGGGAGGGGGAGAGAGAGAGAGAGAGAGAGAGAGAGAGAGAGAGAGAGAGAGAGAGAGAGAGAGAGAGAGAGAGAGAGAGAGAGAGAGAGAGAGAGAGAGAGAGAGGGAGAGAGAGAGAGAGAGAGAGAGAGAGAGAAAGAGAGAAAGAGACTTGGAGAGAGAGAGAGAGAGAGAGAGAGAGAGAGAGAGAAAGAGAGAAAGAGAGAGAGAGAGAGAGAGAGAGAGAGAGGAGAGAGAGAGAGGGAGAGAGAGAGAGAGAGAGAGAAATACAAAGAAGTCCACAAACATGCAAGAACGATCACGTAAACTCTCATTCACAGAGTGGCACAGAGAGTGCAGGACTCCCAAAAAAAAAAAAGGAGGGGGGGAAACTCTTAAAGGCCATCCACAGGTGAGCTAAAATCGCACGACTGTACGAAACTACGATACGATTCCATCACGTGATCTCGAAGTGCGAATGACATCTGTTCTTGGAGACCACGTGATCGAATCGCACCGTACAGTCGTGCGATTTTAGTGGAGGTGAGGCTGGCCCTTCAGACATCAAACCTCACCGGGGCGAGCGGTTGGGCCCTGGAAGTTATGTCCCCTGATTCCATTTATTTATTTATTATTTATTAAGACAACTTTCATAGCGCCTAATCTTTAAGCTCTAAGCGCTTTACAGAAATCACTAAAATGAATAGTAAACCCAATGAACAAAAAGTATACATCAAACATTGACCAACACCCCTTCCCTGATCCCTCAGTCAATTTCTCAATCACGCCCAAATAATGAATGACATAATCTACAGTACACTTTCGCAACCAACTTGAAACACTCACACTGATGGACGCTTAAAGACGCCCAGGCCACACTATTAACAAATCACACCCACACCCACACTTATAACGATAGAGAGAGAAAGAGAACGAGAGAGAGAAAGAGAAAGAGACAGACATACAGACAGAGAAAGAC
The DNA here is from genome assembly GCA_017654935.2 of Phymorhynchus buccinoides. Classification (NCBI taxonomy): domain Eukaryota; kingdom Metazoa; phylum Mollusca; class Gastropoda; order Neogastropoda; family Raphitomidae; genus Phymorhynchus; species Phymorhynchus buccinoides. The sequence continues at coordinate 14,580,269 of CM065707.1, forward strand.
AGAGACGGAGACACAGAGAGTCAGACAGAGGGACAGACAGAGAAAGAGACAAGAGAGAGACACACAAACAGAGACCATGAAGGTTTAACAAAAAAATAATATATGAGGGAGGAAAATAACACACACGCAAGGGACAAAACTCTTACCGATCAGCCTGACCAGGGCGAGGAGAAAGGCCCTGGAAATTGCGTCCCCCGATTCCATCATGGAGGTCTGCACTTTCTGCGTTCTCAGCTGCCGCTTCAGGTAGGACGACTGATGCACACATACCATTATCACACGCTAATTATTATTATTATTATTATTAGAACATTTTGCACGCCTAATCAATTTAATGCCCTAGGCGTTTACAATATAAAAATATAATATACACATATAACACTACATATAATAATATTTAACATATAGCATAAATAATGGGAAATAAAAATTACACAAACACCCAAAGACGGTCAGGACACACATCCACAAAGATAATTATATGTGCTCACCAAGCGCAGACGTTCACTCTCAGACATGCACACACCAAGTCATGAAGGAAGGGATTAGTAGTTATGTAGGAACCAGATGAGTTTTGAGATGGCGTTTGAATGTGGGCAGAGAGGATGAGTATCTGAGAGAGCGAGGCAACTGATTCCAAGTAACAGGAGCTTAATTCTGTGACATTCACAGCACATTGTTTCCGAATCATTCATTAAATAATAATAAACATAAACGGATGTTTATATAGCGCTTTTTATCAAGCACAAAACGCTTTACAACCAGCATTTAAACACACACACACACATGCACACTGACACACACACACACACACGCACGCATGCGAGTGAGCGCGTGCTTGCACACAGACATACACACACAGACCCACATACATTTTCATTCAACGCACAGAAACACATTCTCCAGACATGCACACACACACACTTACACAAGCATACGCTTGTAAAAACATGCATGTGCACACACACACTCCCTCTCTCTCTCTCTCTAACTGAACACAATCTCTCCTGCACACACATATACTTATACACATAGAAGCACACATACCCACACAACACAGATGTACACACACACGCACGCATATGCACACACACCTACTCGGATGAGCGGACGTGGGCGCACGCACATTCACACTCATGCACACGCACATAAATTACATACATGCACACACACAGACATACATCGCACAATTGCACACACACACACACACACACACACACACACACACACACACACACACACACACACACACACACACGCACGCACGCACACACACACAATCACACACATAAACAAAAACAATTTATGTGTCTTCCCCATCTTGTGAGTTTGTGTGTGCAAGTGAGTGTGTTGTACATGTGTGTGAGTGTGTGTCTGCATTTGTACATGTGCGCATGCATGCATGTGTGCACCGGTAGGTGTGTTTCTGTGTGTGTGCGAAAAACCACAAACACACACACAAACACGCGCGTTTTTCTCACCACATCATCAGGCAGAGCCTCCAGGTCGTCGTACTCCGATTTCACTTCGTTGGTGTCGGCATCCACAATCACTGTGTCCCCTAGCTCCATACGCTTCGAGTTTATCACCTGGATAATATAATAATACTAATACTAATAACAGGGGATACTTATATAGCGCGATACCCCACATCAGGCTCATCACGCTTTACAACAGTGTAAAAGCATTACAAACCATAAAAAAAAAGTGTCATACATAAAATCACAAATTGAATAAAAACATATTAAGACAATATAAAACAGCACGTCACATGAAAACTATGGGAAATATACAACTTTTAAGATATGACCACACAAAAAACAACAATACAATAATAACATACGGTACACTTACACGCCAACACCCACACACGCGCACACACACACGTGCACGCGCACACACACAGAGATGGACGCTGTTGATTGACTGCAAGACCAACACACGGATAAGAACAAGAACTTGTGGAAAGGTCTGCGATTGCCCAGACAAACACAAAAAACAAAACCTTGGTATGATCTTCACATAATACAAAACCTTGGTATGATCTTCACATAATACAAAACCTTGGTATGATCTTCACATAATACAAAACCTTGGTATGATCTTCACATAAAACAAAACCTTGGTATGATCTTCACATAATACAAAACCTTGGTATGATCTTCACATAAAACAAAACCTTGGTATGATCTTCACATAATACAAAACCTTGGTATGATCTTCACATAATACAAAACCTTGGTATGATCTTCACATAAAACAAAACCTTGGTATGATCTTCACATAATACAAAACCTTGGTATGATCTTCACATAAAACAAAACCTTGGTATGATCTTCACATAATACAAAACCTTGGTATGATCTTCACATAATACAAAACCTTGGTATGATCTTCACATAAAACAAAACCTTGGTATGATCTTCACATAAAACAAAACCTTGGTATGATCTTCACATAATACAAAACCTTGGTATGATCTTCACATAATACAAAACCTTGGTATGATCTTCACATAATACAAAACCTTGGTATGATCTTCACATAAAACAAAACCTTGGTATGATCTTCACATAAAACAAAACCTTGGTATGATCTTCACATAAAACAAAACCTTGGTATGATCTTCACATAATACAAAACCTTGGTATGATCTTCACATAATACAAAACCTTGGTATGATCTTCACATAAAACAAAACCTTGGTATGATCTTCACATAATACAAAACCTTGGTATGATCTTCACATAAAACAAAACCTTGGTATGATCTTCACATAAAACAAAACCTTGGTATGATCTTCACATAATACAAAACCTTGGTATGATCTTCACATAATACAAAACCTTGGTATGATCTTCACATAATACAAAACCTTGGTATGATCTTCACATAATACAAAACCTTGGTATGATCTTCACATAATACAAAACCTTGGTATGATCTTCACATAATACAAAACCTAAAAACACATGAACTCATTCGCATCGCAACGACTTTGAATTATTAAAAAAACTCACAAATCAAACTTCAAACACTTTATTTTACAAGGATAAGAATTTAGGCTTCCATTCTCTCCTTGGTTCTAAGCACGCAATACATAACTAATAGTATAAATGAACGTTGAGACGCAGGAACATCGCCAACAGAAACAACAACAGTAATATAGCAACGACATGCTAGGCAGAGCATCAACATCAGCAATAAAAACAAGCAGAACAGAAAACTAACCGACCGAATAAACAAACAAACAAAGAAATAAACGAACACCTCTTTCACTACAATTTACTTCTTCTACTAGTACTACTAAGAGTAGTACTATTATTGCTAATACCACCATCACCACCAAATCACTCCAGCCAGACACACAAACAAAACATACATAAACAAAAGGAGAAATGAAAGAAGATTACAGGGTTTTTACTTCAGGTTTAAACATAGGGAAGTGGTAGATCAGACTTTTTATATATATAGACTTTACATAGAAAAACTCTCTACACCGATTGGTTTCCCCACAACAAGCCACTACAAAAACAAAGTAAGAGGCAGAATTGTGGTCTAAAAGAGCAAAGCGAGTTTAGTAGTGACCAAGGTATGATGTGCACACAGATTTACTTCCCTCGAAGCAAATTGACAGCTATCTATTAATTCCGGACATATATGGCCGGAAAGACTTGAATGAGTTAACCCTTTCACCGCCAGCCATATTTCAGCCAAAAATTTACATTATATTTACCTGGGTGGAGAACAAAGTCTATCTGAAGTATTGGGGATTCTTCTGTGACATATATATAAAACAAGGTCTACCCTTACTTCCCCAAACTAAGACAATAGGGTCAGTTTGGAGAATAGACCCCATTTTGATGCCTTTTAGTGACATAGGTGTTAAATCACTGGGGTGCTAAAATGAGACTTTGGCGGTGAAAGGGTTAATACTATAATAGATGACTGGAAAATAAAGAGATTTTGCACAAACAGTAAAACTGAACGAATTTCTACGTACCTCCATGAGTGAAGAATGGACACCAATCAGGTAAGGCATAGGTGCACTGAAAAACAAAAAAACACAGATGACACACACACACCTTTGTCTTATTCTCGGCTACAAATCTAACTTAATGATTACGTCAAAAATGCTAAAATCTGATCAAAAGTCTTAAAACGTTTACGGAAACTGAAGCGCTCACGTAATAATCCCCTTTTTTTTTCTTTTCTTTTTGCTGTCCCATCTTCTGGGCCGTACAGTGGCGTTGCTCCCACGCCGCTCATTCCAATTCCCAATTCGCAGCCACACCTCCGCACGTTCAGGTCGCAGAATCCGAGACCAGCAGTTCAAGGGGAGCGAATCTATGTTTACAGAAACTGAACCGCTCACGTGATAATCCTTATTTTTCATTCAGTCTCTCTTGATGACTTTGAAAACAATGTTCAAAACACATTCATACAACACAAGATAATTTGGTTGCTACCAAAAAAATGCTAAGTCTTACAACTTAGGCAAAATGGCAATGATTTAATAAAATACAAAAATATTATGTTTTTTCGGACTATAAGGCGCACCTGATTATAAGGTGCACCCCCCAGATTTAACACAAAATTAAGATTTTGTTGTTATATATATATTTTTAAAATATATTAACCCTTTCGCCGCCAATGTCGCATTTATGATTTATGCACCACAATGGTTTAACACCCATGTCACTAAAAGGCATCAAACCAGGGCCTGTTATCCGAAGACCCTATTTTCTGGATTTGGGGAGGTAAGGATAGACCTAATGTTGTACATATCACAGAGAAATCCCCAACATTGCAGATAATTGTTTTTTTCTACCCAATTAAGTTTAATAGTATATTCTGGCTTAAAAATGGCTGGCAGCAAAAGGGTTAATACAGTGGTACCCCTCTAATAAGACCTTGAAAGTGCGGTGAAAAAAATTCTTATCTGAGGGGTGGTCTTATTAGAGGACCAAGCATCTTTTCCGAGTCGCCATAGCGATCACTGACTTGAAGAAGAACAGAGCGTAGCGGGCCCTTCTACAAGTCGCATGAGTACACGGGGCGTAACTCTCCAAGCAAAAGTTAGGGGGCGCACTTCCAATGGAAATTCCATGTTTACATTTCAGCGGCTAAAACGGCGAATGCGGCACATACGCGGATTTTCCCGAATCCATTTTATGCTGGTCGTCACCTTCAACCTGTGCGTGTAGACATCGTCAATCTCGGTAAAAACGAACCGTTCTCATGTCGAAATTGAAGAATTTAATCAGCCATATCACGATCTGACCACTAAATTTCACCACTTTTATGCACATGTGTCATCACTGAGCAGTTTATGATCAAAGTGTGAACTGAAACAGTCGCGGTCGTGTCGATCTTTACGAACTCTGTGCACACATAAATGCGAAGTCAACTTCCAAGTTGAAACTAGGTGATCGGTCATACTCCATAAGTTGGAACTCAGTGAATCAGAATGGTTTCACTTTACAAAAAAAAAGTTGAAAAGCAGCTCCTTTCCGCTATCAGACTGATAATTCGGCGTTAGTGTGTGCACTACAACTCTCGCTGAATGCAAACAACTCACAAAATCCGATAAATGAAAGCAGCTGGCGCATTAGCGTTTGCCGTGATTTCGTATCTGCGGTGTATGCGGAGCCATTTTGTTAGCTGACTTGTATGCGCGGTAAAAGTTCTGTGTGCAAACTGTGACTAAAAATGAACTGCCAGAGCGTTACTTTGTCACGTTTTGTGTTGTGTTGTGTCGTTGTGCATAATCCAGTATTTAGTAGGTCCGTTATGGCGAAGATTAGGTCTGTACTGTTTTGTGTAGTTTGTGTGTGAGTGCAACATGGGCCATCGAAGTTGCCATCGGACCCGTTGCCATGACTTTCGATCACGAGTTCGTCCGCTTTTCATCGAGAGATCGATTTGCACGAACTTGACTGCAAAAAGATAAGATTGCGGTCGCATCTCAACCCCTGAAATCGGGTCGTAAGTCGGAACTCAGGAAAAGTCGTATTTGCGGCATAGGATATATAGTGGAATGCATTCGGGAAAAAAAAATCTGTCGTATGTGAGGAGAAGTCGCATTTGCGAGCGTCTTATTAGAGGGGTACCACTGTAGTCATATCATAAGGTGCAGGTGTCTCCCTGTGGGGAAAAAAAAAAGTATCGCTTTATACAGTCAAACCCCTATTTTTAGACATAAAATGTCCAGAAAGAAATGGGTCTTAAATCGGAGGGGTCTTGCAACAAAGGTCAGTTTTATACATAAAGCATAGTAAGCTACATTAACTTTTTAAGCCCCTTATAGCCTGATTCCGCCCATGACTTTCTCCTACCAAGCCGTCTAAAACCGCCCCCGTACACCCACTTCGTTATGCATTTTGGAGTTAAAACTGCAATATCAAAAAATCTAAAATATCACATAACAAAAAACCCATTGCAAGTCAAACATTCTTCATTTATACACAAACCCTGAACACTTGAAATCAATCCATCAAGTAGTTATTTTTTAATATTTTTTTAAACAAAGTACCCCATTTCAGGCCCAGTTTACCAACATTAATTTCGTGGTTACAGGGAGTAGAGTCGTCATTTTAATCGGGGTTACAAGTGTTAATCCGTTCCCCCCAAAAAAATCGGTCTTAAATAAGAGGAGGTCTTTTAACAGCGGGTCTTATACATAATAATAATAATAATAGACAGTGATCTCGTTTACTGGTAATTATCAGTAAAATACTGACTACAAAACTAAAATTCTGAAAACAATTTGACCTGTCAGTCCCAGGGACTGATACATTTTTGCAAGGACTGATAAATTTGTTCTACATGGGTGCTCCTGGGAAATTAAAAAAATCCTGCAAGGCCCGGCGGAGTGCAGGGACAGCACCCCTCCTGGGGGTTCCGGAGGGCAATGCCCCCTGGAAGCTGAAGGGAAACAACAGTTTCCAATGTAACTGACAGGCTCTCGTTGCACTTTCACTTCTGGTTAAACTTCATGACCTCTATAACCAGCAAAATGCATCTTCTCAAATTCTCATAATCCGGAGACACGCCGGCTCCAGGCAACAAACAAAATCCTGAACTTCAGGACATCCTGAAAGCAGGAGCACCCATGGTTTTAACAGAGGCTTTAACCCTTTCAACGCCAATGTTGCATTTATGCACCACAATGGTTTAACACTCATGTCACTAAAAAGGATTCAAATCAGGGCCTCTTATCCGAAGACCCTATTTCCATAATTTTGGGAGGTAAGGATAGGCCTAATGTTATACATGTCACAGAGGAATTCCCAATATTGCAGATACTTTTTTTTCTTTACCCAGTTAAGCTTAACACTTGTAACCCCGATTAAAATGACGACTCTACTCCCTGCAACCACCAAATTAATGTTGGTAAACTGGGCCCGAAATGGGGTACTTTGTTTAAAAAAATAACTACTTGATGGATTGACTTCAAATGTTCAGGGTTTGTGTATAAATGAAGAATGTTTAACTTGCAATGTTTTTTTTGTTATGTGATATTTTTGATTTTTTGATGTTGCAATTTTAACTCCAAAATGCATAACGAAGTGGGTGTACGGGGGCGGTTTTAGACGGCTTGGTAGGAGAAAGTAATGGATGTCATGGGCGGAATCAGGCTATAAGGGGCTTAAAACGTTAATGGTATTTTGGGGATGAAAAATGGCTGGCGGCGAAAGGGTTAAAAATTGTGTTTTTTTTCACCGTTTTTTGTTTCCCTGGGACTGGTTGTTGGGGGGGGGGGGGGGGGGGGGGGGGGGGGGGGGGGGGGGGGGGGCACTGTCGCTGATGGGACTGGTTTTCAAAATTCCTAGCGCAGTCCCTGAATAGAGGTTTGACTGTAGTCCGGAAAATATGGTACCGTATTTTACGGACTATAAGGCGCACCTGATTATAAGACGCACCCCCTAAATCTGACTCAAAATTCAGATTTTGTTACTCTATTTCCTTACTGTATTATCAGTCAAGTTACAAGGCGCAGGGATCTCAGTCTGGGGGGAAAAAAGTATCGCCTTATAGTGCGCAAAATACGGTATTCCGAGTGTTACAGAAATCCAAGCACAAGCTCATTGTGTAGTTTGAATCTTGCTGTTGCTGTTAGGATATTGTCATTGTTGTCGTCTTGTAAAAAAAAACCCACCCTTCTCTTTCGTGATCATTAATGCGTAATACTGCTTTAAATGTTACGCTATATTAACCCTTTCGCCGCCAGCCATTTTTCAGCCAAAAAATACTATTAAACTTAACTGGGTAGATGAAAAACATTGTTCTGCAATATTGGGAATTCCTCTGTGACATGTATGACATTAGGCCTATCCTTGCCTCCCAAAATTAAGAAAATAGGGTCTTTGGAATAACAGGCCCTGATTTGATGCCTTTTAGTGACATGGGTGTCAAACCATTGTGGTGCATACATGCGACATTGGCAGTGAAAGGGTTAAGTTAGTTTGAAAAACTGATTACATTTGCATACATTTATTTTTGTAATTCTTTCACCCTGATCTATTTTCTATGAAGAGCTGGTTTTTTCCGTTGCTCTAATTTCATTACATATGTATGAATATTGCTGTGTATAATAGGGGTGCCTGCCAGAACGGTCTATCTCAAAAGAAATAAAGAACACAGATGGGCAGTTCTGGCATTCACCCCTCGAATGATATATGCATGCATATTGCTGCTGATGGAACGAAAGAGTGAGTGAAAACATGAACTGTGGGATGAATGAAGAGAAGGAATACAAATTGCTGAATACAAAAAAAGAAACCCAAGCACTCACGTGACCATATCCAGAACGTGGGAAGGGAGGACCGGGATGAACAAATGCTGCCTGAAATAAAAATAAATAAATTAAAGTGAACATTGTGAAATGTCACCAAAAAAGCTTTGACTCTGAGCGAACATTCATAACATTGGTAGGCATTCTGCTATGTTGAAATACCTGCACTCACCAAGAGGCTGCAGATGTTTTTATAAGAATTTTGGAACGATATATTGACACTTATATACTATGCGAATTTCAAATGGTGAGATACACACAAACAAGAAACACAGCCTACACACACACAGTCAGTAACCCAGAGACACAGATGTGCACACACAGACGGTAAAAGTCTCATATCACAATTGTGTGAACAGACTTTTCAAGTAAAATCAATCAATCAATCAATCAACATGCAAACACACACACACACAAACACGCACATCACGCCTCTCAAACACACACACATGGATGCGCACACAAACACACATAGAAACATACACACACCACACCTCTCAAACACACACATGCATGTGTGCACGTACACACACACACTTACAAACACACATACATATACACCCTCTCTCTTACACACACACACACACAAACACCAACCCACTCAGACACACACACACATATACATGTGTACATACACCGATACACCCTCTCTCTTACACACCAACCCACTCAGACATGCACACACACACTAACATACGCATATACGCATGTTCATACACAGATACACCCTCTCTCTTACACACACACACACACTCACACCAACCTACACCCACACCCACACATGCACGCTCACACACACATATCCACCCACCCATACCTATCCTTCCCCAACCCCACACCCACCCATCCACATACTCCCCCCCCCCTACCTCCCCCCATACCTCCCCTCCCCCATCCTCCCCCCACACTCACCAGTGCATGGGATACAGGAGAGCCTCGCTGGCATGGACACAGGCCGTGATTCGACTCAGCTTTTTTGAAGTGACGATGATGCGCCGCTCTTGCAGCATGCTGTGAAGAAAAAAAAATCTAATTATTCTCTTTCAAGAAGAAAATCCCCACTCCAGACCTGTTTACCCCCTACACAAGTCTTGAGTAGTCTGGATGGCTGAAATGAGTAGTTTTGGTGCAAAATGTGTAGTTTTATTCATTAAACCATCAAACAATGTTCACTGAAAATTAGTAAAGAGCATTATTTTCAATTTTGAAGAGTATAGTAGAGGTCTGAATTGAGTAGAATGCTACTAAAAAAAAGTAGAGTAAACAGGTCTGCCACTCACTCACAGGGGGAAAAAAAGAAAAAAGAATTCCAAATACCAGGTAGGGTACCAGATGCTATACTGTTATACATAGTATATAATATGCAAAGCTGCCAACTTTACAGAATAAAAAATCGGAATGATGGGGGGTGGGATTGTGACGGGAGACACTGGGGGCGGGGGTTGCCCCCCCCTCCCCCTCCCAAGAGAACGGGGGTCAGGGGGCTGCAGCAAGACCAATAGAACGGCATGCTTACCTCTCCACTTCTTCTTCTTCGATCGCTCAGACATTTTCCTGTCAATTATGAGCGCAGATGCGTCATGCTGCCGTTATGCGCCTATCTAAGAAATAGTCAGGCCCAGCAAGTCCGACTTCGGCTGGAGGAAATGTTTTTGAAAGTGTTTTTCGTGAAAAAAAGGGCAGGAGAATGGACCAGGTAAGGCAGAAGGATAGTAGATGACAGTAAGCAAAGGGAAAAGGCAAAGTCAAAGAGAGTGACAGATGAGAGGAAGTTACAAGCACAGAACTTCCAGAAGGTGGGGGAACTATCTATACAAAAGACCCCCCGGTATCCCCATGGGTGGGGGTTACCTCTCAACTGTTTGTGCTATTGTCAGTTTCAGCAACAAAAGCACCGTCCAGATTAAGTCACTGCGAGCGTTATCATAACAGCTAAAAACTTCTAATTTCAGTTTCCTGGTATAGTGGAACCTCCCTTATAAGACCTTCAAAAATCATCCAAAATGAGGTCTTAGATGGGATGGAGTTGCATAAGGGAGTTAATTTTAACACTTACAAAGAAGGGCAGTATTAAGGGGAAGAAAAAAAAGAAGAAGAAATGTGACCCATCACCACAAAGTGGGTCTTAAGGTGAAATGGCAGATTTTAATATATTAGCATTTACATAATCTGCAGACACTTACCTTTCTTGTGATATATGATTTATTGCTCTACTCTAAAAAATGAGGAAGTTATGGGGTGTTAAAGAGGGTAACCCAGCAGATGGCCGTTTTGAGATAACGGGGTTCAAAGATTTTTGACCCATCCTAGGCCTAGCACTAGTCACTGACTAGTGTAGCAGTCACCGAGTCGGAGTCGAAGCAGGTTTTACAGCTTTGAGGCAGTCATCGTCACGGTCAGTTTCGTTTTCATCATCGGAATCGGTTTAGTTGAAATATTTTACTAACAATGCTCCAAGTTCTCCTTGATCTGCGACTGGTAGGGTTGTAAATGACCGAGAATTGAGCAAAAAAGTCAATCTTTCGAAAGAGATTGTCTGCATCATATCCATGTTGCTTCGAAACTGCAAGCAGCAAGTTGTCTCCCTCTCGACCAATCCCGTTGCGCGTTGCCTTTCGGTAACTAGAGACAGAGTCTATCCTAACCTCTCATTGGTCGAAGTTTTCAACTCTCTCACTCTGTGTTTACGCCTAAGTTTTGCAATACCATGCTTCTGATTGGTTAGATTTCAAAACGAGCACGCGAGCAGAAGCAGGTTAAGGTCACAAGCTTTCCAGAGATATGTAACATGATGGGGCCCGATCAGGGTTTCAGTTTACAGTTTTCAATCAAAAATTTAGTCTTTACAGGCGATTAAAATAGGATAATTGCCATGGGGTATGTCATTTAAAATGTGTTTTAATGCATTTACAATTTGAATTTCACTTAGTCCAATGCATGAAGTTGAAGTTTAATGGTGGCAGAATCCATTTCAAGTGAAAACTCAAAATCCATACTTCTGACCCACTGAACCTTTTTTGGGCCTCTACCACAATCACTGCTTGTGAGTTAAGACCCGGTTCATGAAATCGGGTCACAAATGAGGAAGAAACTAAAATAAAGAGACTAAGAATTTTTTTTTACTACAAACAAGAATACAGAAACAAAAGAGGAGAAGGAAAGAAAAATAAGAATAAGGAAAAAAAAGAAAAAGAGAGAGAAAAACAAGCGCGGATTCGCAATCGTTTGTGGCGTGCGACAATTGAAAACGAAACATCATTTTAAAGAGCAGCCTCGATTTGAAGTGCGGTCTATTTTTACCACTGCAATCATTATATACACTGATTCGCTTTCCCTGGCTTTTCAATAATTTTAATCTCTAAACCAGAATGTTATCTCTGCACCATTTCGTAACTTTTTATATCTTTTGGAAAACATTTAAAACTATTTATCCTACTTATACTCATGGAAAGAAGCACCGCATACTCGTCGTGTCTGTTGCAGTGTCTGTACTACGTATGTTTATTATTTTCTACGCTTTAAAATGACGATTCATGTGCTCTGTTCAGTATACAATTCTTTCCATACGTAAGGACTGTAGATATGTAGATATGACAACTGAAATGTTACTTTATGTCCAAGTATTTTTTGGGCGACAATTTTGCGAAATGTGCGATAATTTTAGACGGACCGACCGACAGACCGACTGACCGTCCGACCGACAAAGTGAGTTATAGGTTTGTGGCTTGTGCCACAAACAAAAAGGACAGGAAAGAAAGAAAGATGGAAAATTAAAAAGAAGAAGGGAAAAAAGGGGGAAGGGGAGGAGGAGAGAGGGAGGGACAGAATGAGGAAGGGGAAAAGGGAAAAGCCAGGAACGAAGAAAAAGGAAAAGGAGACAAGGTGAAGATGAAGAAGAAACAAAGGAAGCTGGAGGAGAGAACAACAGCGGCGACGGAGGACGGGACCGAAGGCAGCGGCAACAACAACAACAACAATGGATGGAGATTGAGAGAGAGAGAGAGAGAGAGAGAGAGAGAGCGCACCATCGCCACGTCGGAATTTTAAACGTTGGATTATGGCGATTACACCCAACTTACAAGACACAGCGAAGACAAGCAACAAAATTTCATGTTACCAAAGCCTTCAGTGCACGCGCGCACGCACACACACACAGTCATAATACCAAGTAAATCCCCTAGATAGATAGATAGATCTAGATAGATAGACAGAGAGAGAGAGAGAGAGAGAGAGAGAGAGAGAGAGAGAGAGAGAGAGAGAGAGAGAGAGAGAGAGAGAGAGAGAAGAGTGTGCAAGATGGAAAAATAAATAAATAAAGATGATGAAAAAAAAGATGGGCAGTATCTCAGAGAAGTAGGTCTCATGAGGGAGGGAGTCTTATAACAGGGGGTCTTACAAGGGAGGTTCCACTGCACAAGTTTCTCGTGAACAGTGGTGTTAATTTTAGATCCCTGAAAGAACTTTTCGAAGTTGTGTGGACAAACTGTGCAGAAAGCGTAACTATCCTCTTGGTGGGACATCCTTCTCAACTAAGGAACAAACTTTGCTAAACATGATTTGGTAAACTCGCGGTTTTGTTAACACTATTGTGACTGGCACTGCGTCAGTGAAACCACTGTGCTGGCCTGAGGCTGCACTGGAAAGATTACTGTGGAATAACTGCTTGTGATCAAACATTGTTTAAGAGCCTAAATTAAGTCTGATATGCACCAAACTTTCTGTACTTTATGAAAAATGGATGCTTAATTCAATTTTATGCTTTGTGAAAATATTGCATGAACGAATTAAAGCCGACATGCTGCATGACTTCGAGATCGAACTCTGCGACGAGATCGAACGATTCTGCCGATAACAACACTTTTTGTTGTCACATTCTCACTCTAGAGTACTCGTACTGGGCACTCACTGTTCAATTTAATCAGTGCTTACATTATTTTCACTACTTTCATCCTTAAAACCTGACTGATTGCCAGCATTACTTCATCTTCATCAAGTTCGAGCAACCAAACAATCTCCTCGCCACTCAGACCTCTAATTTTTTTCAATTTTCATGCAAAAATCTCCTCAAATTTCGACGAACACCATTTCCGCTTCACTATTCAAGGGAAGTAACTGTGAAATCAAACAAGAAAAGTCTGCTGGTATAGTAGCGAGTTTTGTACCTTAGACCGTTGGACCTTCAATTGGAGGTTCCCGGCAGATAGAGATGTTCTGCTGAACCTACGATCGAAGGTTCCCATCATGGAAGTGTTAATTGACACCATTTTTGGATCATCAGAGAAGCTTAGGCCTACTTGCACATGCGCAGATTATCATTATGGTTTACGGGTTATAAATGTTGGATAGGCACTTGGAATAGTTGTGGAACCAGCACGCATGTTGACTTCCATGAGAATTTGACTTGTTTTGGTTTTTTTAATTTTCCTTGCGATTTTGGAATCCAGAATGTTATTGTCATAATAATTGGAAATGCGGAATTGCAGCTGGAAATTAAAAACTTTCCATGAAATTCGGAATGGTTGGTAGCTATAAATAAGTGTCAAGTTCAGAATTAGGCAGTTTCGCGATAAAGGTTGCAGAAGAACGCCAGACAAATAACAAATCACCTTGTGTCACACGTGCGCATATCCAAAACCATTATGATATATACTGGTCTCCAAAATTTAAGGGCCGGAAGAACGATCTTCTCTCTTCTGTCTTGGAGGCATGCTGCATGGCTTTATTGAGAGCTCTGGTTGCCGCCCTTAAATACACATTCGTGTCTAATTTTTGCTCAGCAGTGTTCACTACAGTCATGCCTTGCACGTGCAATAGGCAAGAAAGCTGCATCAGCCCTGATTCTTCAGCGAAAAGAGACCAAACTTTCGTGAAATTCTCGTGAATTTGCCACATTTTAAGCGTACCTGAAAACGCTGTTGCTGTACTGCAATGTCTGCAAAACTGGTTCAGGCACGTGCAACAGGAAGGAAAGTTATTGAGTAGCCTAAGTTTTGCCATTTTCTTCATTGTTGTCTTAGTGTACAATAAATAGATATCAAGCTACTGAAAACAGAAGCCGGACCTTAACTTTTGGAGACCAGTATAATTTAGAAAATGTTTGTAAAGTCTTTGTGTGGGAAAGCTTGATGGCAATTTTTTGTTCTTTTTTTTTCCTTCTCAAAACTGCCCTCCAAATAGTGAATTTAAAAAAAAAAAACCAATGTCAAATTCACAGCGTTGTAGTTGTATAAGCATGACCAAAAAAAAAGAGACCCTAAATGCATTCATTTTGCAACCTTCCATTTCCTTTAAAAAAAAAAAGATTTCTGGCACGTGCACGCACGCACACACACAAACAAGCGCACACAGTCACACATGCAATCACACTCACTCTCTCTCTATATATCTATCTTTCTCTCTCTCTCACTCTCTGTGTGAAGACTAACCTGGAAAAAATCTTCATCATATTGTTGGCATCCACCGCGTTGTAATACTCTGTCAGATTTCTCTGCAAAGAAAACACACAAACGCAGATCATACACAGTCCAATAATCTATCCACATTTTTTAGAACAAAAATCAAACAAGAATCATCTTTCTTTTTTTAAAGACCCACCACATCCATGAGTGAAAATTTCACGTGTTTCCCTCTCTCGCTGGTAAGAAATCTTACTTTGGCCAGGCGTGACTCCCATACAAATTCCCCCATACTCAAAACTCAATACTCCCCGTCGCAGTTATGCCAGACTACTGGACTGTAGCGACGTATTTGAAAGAAGAAGAAGAAGAAAACGAGACAGAGACTTTGAAGAGCAGCCTCGTTTGTCTATGGGGAAATTTGTATGTGGGTCACATATGGCCAGAAAAAACCAAGGGACTTAATCTTGCTGGGTGAGTGTGTCTTTAAAGAAAAGCAAGGGTTGTATGCCTAAGTTATCTATTTTCAAAGAAATAATCAAGGTACATGTATAAACTTTGTATCTCAATTTAAAAAAAATGTTTGAGTTAGATACATAGCCAGCTCTCTAATTTTTCCCGCCACCTTCCATCAAAAGCTCGTATCTCTAACAACTTTGTATCTGGGGTAAATGAGGTTGTGTAAATGGAAGAAAAACTCGTAAGTCCCAAATTCGGATCTACTTAAGGACAAAAACCTTCCATCTTCTTCGTTCTTTCCAAGTATTAAAAAAATGCAGGACTAAACTCACAATGTCTTGAACAACATATTCATCATAGTTAATCAATTGTGGTAAACGTGGTTAAAAAAACCTTTTTTTTAAAAAAAATTCTCAAAACTACCAAAATTGAGATACGAGGTTTCTGAATTTCACCAATGATATGCAGAAAATCAGTCATGCTTATTCAAGAATTATGTTAATTGAAACTTCTCACACACACCTCTCAACGCTAGGAAGCAGAATGCCATTTCCGCAGGTCGCATTTCCATTATCTACTATACAGAATGTGCCCACAAAATGATACATTTACACAAAATAGGAAAGCTTTACTTACATTAGAGGGCATACTTGGGAGAAGATCAGGCTTCGGCACTGTGAAGCTTAACATCTGCAACACACGGAGAAACAAGGTTCAAGGTTCACGATTTTTTTTATTTCCAAAAAGCCCCTTGGGGGTACACGGAAAAACAAAAACAAAAACAATATATAAACAATGAAAACAGAAAAATTAAAAAAGAACAATCAATAAACGGACAAACAAACCTTCGACAACAACATACAAAAAAACAACAACAGAAACTATAGATCACTATCCAGTCACGTTGAAGGGTTGCGGCAAGAACTGCCGTGATTACGTACATCAGTCAATGAAACAAAGCACAACACAAAATAATCACCACAACAAACATCGTCCTATCAAACCTCAGTTAATCCACTTACAATGGTGCGGTTCACATAATTATGCCCCTCATCCAACTAAACCACGACATACCAATAACAAACATGTACCAACTTCCTTAGCAGACGATGACGCCAACGCGATATCATTATCCTTTTGACTAATAGAGTGTAGAGCGGCACAGTGGTAACGCGTTCGCTTCGTGTCAAGTAAACCCGAGTTCGAACCTGGGTACAGGGGATTTTTCCTCTCTCTTTGCACTAGGCCTTACGGTCTGAACGTGGAGTCTTTCGGATGAGACGATAAAACCGAGGTCCTGTGTGCCCATGCACTTAGCACACGTTAAACCCAGCGGCAACGAAAAAAGTTGTCATTTGGTCAAAATTTTACCCCCCTCCCCCGTTTCCTTCCTCATCAGTCACAGAAAAATCGCATGCAAAAAAAAACACCAAAAAAACCAATTAGGGTGGCGCGCCTCTGCCTGCGATGCGCTCTCCAGGTGGGAGCAACCCGAATTTCACAGAGACGCCTCTGTGACTATAAAGTACCTAATACCGCAAACAAGTTCTCTTTATTTTAGGAACAAGGTCCAATCATTAGGAACAGCTTGGTACATGTATGCATACAAAATATGCATCCTACTTCCTAGAGCTATGAACTACAATTTACCCTCAAAGCTGACCAAATTTCGACACAAAATTACGTCATCGCTTACGAAAATTGCAATCGACTTTCTCCCCCGCTTCCCCTTCAGTCACACACACACACACACACACACTCACACACACACACACACACCCGTGGGGATACCGGGGGGTCTTTCGTACAAACAGTTCCCCCACCTTCTGGAAGTTCTGTGCTTGTAACTTCTTCTAATATGTCACTCTCTTTGACTCTGCCTTTTCCCTTTGCTTACTGTCATCTGCTATCTTTCTATCTTACTGGTCCCATTCTCCTGCCTTTTTTCTATAAATTCTTACAAAGATTTCTTCAGCTGAAGTCGGACATGCTGGGCCTAACTATTTCTTAGTTAGGCGCATAACGGCAGCATGATGCATCTACGCTCATGTGACAGGAAACTGTCTGAGCGAACGAAGAACACACACACACACACACACACACACACACACACACACAGACACACATAAACATAAACACACACACACACACACACACAAACAGTGACAAACACACATACAAAAAGTGGCTCTAAACTAGCGGCAATACGCTCTCCAGGTGGGAGCAGCCCTAATTTCACCGACTTACTTTGTGATTAGGGAAGTACCATATCTTACGGGCTCACAAGGCGATCCTCCCCCCCCCCCCCAGACTGAGAGAGCCCTGCGTCTTGTAATGTGACTAATGAAATAGAGAAGACTCAAAACAATGTCATACGAAATACGAAAAGCAGCGTGGTTACACTCTAGCTGAATATCTAACGTCGCTGTCCGACGCTAACCGTGTATTTACACAATCAGTGATTTTACAGGAGCATCAAAAAACATATTGTCGCCTGCTACAAAGTCAATCCCCATTTGATATACGCTTGACCCTTCTTCTTTACCGATGAGTAAACATGTGACACAATAAAAGTTGCATTAACACCCAAAATTTTCGTGATAATTCAGTTACACGGTTAGTCACAAAGTTAGTGCATTGTTCTCACAATGGGAGATACGACAGCTGCCGGCAGTTACACGATTAGCGTGACCAGTTACACGCTTATCGCGTCAAAACCAGCAACAACCAGCCACATACACGATTATTTCCGTGGTATCATGTGACAAATTTGAGCATTTTCATTGGTCGCAGACACAAGATATTTATAGAAGACCTGTGTGAGGTCACTGGAAGGAGTTTCAGTAAAAAATCTATTTTTGTCAAATTTTGTAGATACAAGGTTAGCGTCGGACAGCGACGCTAAGTACATTACCAGAGGTAAGATATCAGTCGTTAATATCAATACAATAACACCCAAACTGGAAGGAATAACTCATTCGTAGTGAAACGGTAACATGATAGAATAGATTTGTAAATTGCTCAGTCAAATAGAAAGCAATGTTTCAATTTTCCTGAATACGCATGCACAAGCAAAAGACACAAACACGCGTGTGCACGCACACATACCCATGCGTGCCGTCATTTTTCTCAAATAAATTCATTGAAATAGACTTGTATCAGCTCATTACAATGGCATATTAGAAGAGAAAATGGCAAGTCTATGTCAAAATACATTTTGCGTAAAATTTGGAGGGCCTTATAATCCTAATAGTCCATAAAATATGGTACTACCAATACGCAAATACTGTCCAGCCACGATAGTGACGGGCACACCCCAGGCAGAGGGATGTCCTGTTGAAGTAGCCTCCAGGGAAGCGGAAGGGTCATCACTGTCTATCTCTCTCCCACTCTCTCTCTCTCTCCCTCTTTCAATCATTCACTCACGTGCTGTCCAGCCACGATGGTGACGGGCACACACCAGGCAAGGAGGGGGATGCCCTGGTTGACAGTGGCCTCCAGGGAAGGGGAAGTTTGATCACTGTCTATCTCTTTCTCACTCTCTCTCTCCCTCTTTCAACCGTCCACTCACATGCTGTCCAGCCACGATGGTGACGGGCACACACCAGGCAAGGAGGGAGATGCCCTGGTTGACAGTGGCCTCCAGGGAAGGGGAAGGGTCATCACTGTCTATCTCTTTCCCACTCTCTCTTTGTTAATATCTCTCTCTTTCAATAGGAATTGTTCGGAAATAATTAAGGGGAGTAATTTCAAGGTGTGTGTGTGCGAGTGATCCCGCCTAACTGAGTGGGGACAAGTTACAGGAAGTTACATTGGCTTAATGTAGCCGTCGCCTCGTGTGTATGAGTAGACAAGACATGACAAAGAACACAGGGCGTCACTCTAAAGTTGTCGCCATTTATACTTACGTCACATTTTGCAAAGTTCCATCCGTTTGTGGCAACTTATAATCGCCCCTCATTTCTCTCTAAAAAAAAAAGTTTGCAAGTCGCTCATTCGCATCCTGGTTTATCTCTTCGACGCCATGGTTGCTATGGTTCGGTCAAGGTAAGCAACTCTAATTTTCACAAAGTTCTCTCCCCTCTGCTTTATCTTTTCGACGCCACAGAGCTTAATCTAGGATTTCTGAAAAAGGGGGGCAGTCCCCCCCTCATATCAAAAAAAGGGGGGCACTCCCCCCTATCCAACCCCACATCACATGCATAAGAACCAGTACCTCCCCCACCCTCGTACACAGACTTTAACTTTTCTTTGTCAGCCACGGCCACTTTTTCGACCAGACATTTTGGAACCGATGTTCCTTTGCACTACCACTGTTGTCATTCTTTTCCGATGTTTTAGATGTAGAAGCCTTTTCTTCGAGGTCTTCACAATCGCTTGGAACAGGATTTTTTTGGGGGGACTTTGCCTCCGCGAAAATCCAAAATCAAACAGGGTCCCTGCCCGCTTCATTTTGAAAAACATTGAAGATGGTGGCCGAAACTCTCGCAACTTCCTGTCGGTAGAACGAGAAGAACGCGATTGGTTGATTAACACTAACATTTTGTCAAGAACCAATGAAATGTCGAGAAATCCTTCACTCCTGCTCGATACTTTCAGTTAGTCCAGACGACGGGCTTAGCAGACGACGAAGGTCTTCCCGCATCGTTCAGTAAAAACTGAGGGCTGTTCTGCAAATGTGCGGGACTCGGCCCGCTCCCCGCGCCGATTATCGCGGGAACGAACAACATTTTGGGGGATTTTACCAATCCCGCGCTCTAGATTAAGCTCTGACGCCATGGTTGCTATGGTTCAGTCGAGGTAAGCAACTCTAATTTTCACAAAGTTCTCTCCCCTCGTTCCCCCCCCTGAAATTTGTCTATCGTCCACTCACGTGCTGTCCAGCCACGATGGTGACGGGCACCCCAGGCAAGGGGATGTCCTGGTTGAAAGTAGCCTCCAGGAAAGGGGAAGGGTCGTTGTCTTCGCTGCTGCTGCTGCTGCTGCGGTTCACGATGTCCGCAAGGTAATTCAGCATCTTGTAGAAGACGTCGAACCAGCACAGGTGGCTGGCAACACACACGAGAACGCTGCAGGTGTTGAAAATCTGCGTGGGTACTTCTACCAATATGTTTTTATATTTTGGTATTGGTATTTGGTATATTCTATATATTTTTGGTATTGGTATTGGTATTTGGTATATAATATTCTAGTCAGAGACTTATCTCTGTGAAATTTGGGCTGCTCTCCCCTGGAGAGCGCGTCACTGCAAGGGCAGAGCCTACCCATTTAAAAAATAAATTAAAATTGGGGGAGGGCACAGGGTGAGGAGAGGGGGCAGGGGCACACTTGGAAAACCTAGCTATCAATTTGGCCATACCAGGCAGCGGGATTTCTCCATGCTCTTACCGACTTTCAACTGCCGTGGGAATTTTACCTGCATAAAGAGCACGGGTCAGACTAGCTTTAGGTTCCCATCCGAAGGACTGGATGTTCAGTTCGATTTTCCTGTCAAACTAGAAAGAAAGGAGCGAGGAGGCCGGGATTCGAAACCGGGTCACTCACGTTGCAGTCACGCATTACATTTGGCAGGCGAACGTCTTAACCACTCTGCCACCTTTCTCTCCGACAAAACCTGAAATTACAGTGAAAAGCAGGGATCCAGGGGCCACCCAGCCTATATACCTACATGCTGCTGGATGGGAGATGGGGGGGGGGGGAGGCTGGGAGGAGGGAGGGGGGGCTTGGAGTGTGTAGATGTGAGGGAGGCAATGTCCCCAAATCCTGAAGGGAAAATACTATTGTAAATGTATTTGACAGGCTTTTCTTGAAGTTAAGTTCTTCTTCTTCTTCTTCTTCCTCTTCTCCTTCTTCTTTTTCTTCTCCTTCTTTGGTCGCTCAGTTTCCTGTCAATTATGAGCGCAGATGCGTCATGCTGCCGTTATGCGCCTAAACTAAGAAATAGTTAGGCCCAGGAAGTCCGACTTTGGCTGGAGGAAATCTTTTTGAAAGTGTTTCTTGAAAAAAGGCAGGAGAATGGACCCGGTAAGGCAGAAAGACAGTAGGCTAGATGACATGAATCAAAGGGAAAAGGCAGAGTCACAGAGAGTGACAAATGAGAGGAAGCTACAAGCACAGAAATTCAATGAAAATAGGGTTTTATGCCCTCTTCGGCCTTTCGGCCATGTGGGGCATTTGTAAATATAAAGATGTTGGGAACAATACTGGGGGCAATACCCGGAGGTAGTGCTTAACCAGTAAAGTCCCTATCTTTTTTTTTAATACAGATATGTGTAGCAGTAACCACGCCTCGGATAAACCTGCTACTTAATTAAACATAAAAGTGAAAGAACTTCAATGAAGGTGGGGGAACTATTTATACAAAAGTCCCCCCGGTATCCCCATGGAGGGTGAAGTTATCTGTGACCTTTTTGCAGTCCCAGTTCTATAAGAACGGGACTACATTACGATGGGGATGATGGCTGTGTGTTTCACTGCTGTATGTCTGTATGTGTGTGTGTGAGTGCGTGCGTGTCACACGTCTGTGTGTGACCAAAATGTGTTCCACTTCATAGCGCCTAAACCATTGAACCAATCTTAACGAAACTTGGCAGAATTTCTCCTTAGTGTGCCTAGATGCTACACACGACATTTTGAAGGGGCCAATAACACAGCGAGAGTGACAGCTGAGGGGGCTCCGAAAACAAGTGCTCAGTTTCAAAACTGTTGGCGTTAGGCCACTATAACCATATATTTTCGTGATCACCATCATTGGGGGAATGCAGTGAAAGTCAATTTGAAGGGGCAAAAGGACAGTGAGAGTGAGAGCCAGCAGAGTTTTATTTCCTGTCTGTCCCAAGGATATCTCCCGTTAGAATCGCTTCAAATTTTGTGTGGTGGTGTGTCACCAAGAGAGGAAGGCATCCAAGCATAAATTATTGTGGTTGTGACCTTGACCTTGACATTATGACCTTGAAAACCCAAAATATTTAAGGGGCCATATCTTCTACACCGTTGGGCTTACAGTCTTCAAACTTGGCATGTAGGTGCATTGGCTTGTGGCAATTCTGATGATGGGGTACCGATCAAGGTCAAGGACATTGGCAGACCTTGAAAGTTGTGGTAGTGTTGCTGGTAACTGGGACTATGTTTATATGGTGCTGCCATCTTGTTTATTTATTTTTTGTTGTTGTTGAAAGTCTTCGAAAAATTATGGTAATCTATGGTGTTTCAGTTACTGTTTCCCCCCGTAGGGATACCAGGGATCTGTTGTACAAATAGTTCCCCCACCTTCTGGAAGTTCTGTACTTGTAACTTCCTCTAATTCTGTCACTCTCTTTGACTCTGCCTTTTCCCTTTGCTTACTGTCATCAGCTATATTTCAGTCTTACTGGTCCATTCCCCTGCCTTTTTTTCTATACATTCATACAAAAAGATTTCTTCAGCCGAAATCGGACATGCTGGGCCTAACTATTTCTTAGTAAGCAGCATGACGGCATCTACGTTCATATGACAGGAAAGTGTCTGAGCAAACAAAGAAGAAGAAGAAGAAGTTACTGTTTCACTTCCTACCTCATGATGCAGTGGCAGGTGTTGGAGGTAGTGCCTTGGCATAACGGCAGCATGATGCATCTACGTTCATACGACAGGAAACTGTCTGAGCGAACGAAGAAGAAGAAGTCACTGTTTCACTTCCTACCTCATGATGCAGAGACGGTGTTGGAGGTGGTGCTGTGGCATAATGGCAGCATGACGCATCTACGCTCATATGACAGGAAACTGTTTGAGTGAATGAAGAAGAAGAAGAAGAAGAAGAAGAAGAAGAAGAAATTACTGTTTCACTTCCTACCTCATGATGCAGAGGCAGGTGTTGGAGGTAGTGCCGTGGCGACAGTAGACGTAGCGGAACATGCCTTCCAAGTCCGTGAGCACGAACACAAACTGCTCCACTTGGGAACTGTGGGGGAAAAAAAGCACATGCATACACGCACACACACACACACATTGAAAACTGATTTTTTGTTTACAGTTTTTGTTTTTCATCTTCAGTTGTGTTTCTCATTTATTTATGACGACAGGGTGAGAAAAAGCTTTGCTTAGCTTATTCCTTTATCGTCAATAAAGATCATTTTGACTTGACTTGACTTGACACATACACGCATGCACACAAGCATGCATACGCACACACACACACACACGCATGCACACAAGCACGCATACACACACACACAGCAATTTAGGCCAATAGACAGTACACGCAGAGGACAACATGCCTTCCATGTCTGTCATTGTCAACACAAACACAAACTGATCCACTTGAGAACTGTCGGAAAAAAACAACAACAAAAACCCATACAAACTGGGCCTGTATTCACATTGAGATAGTATTAGACTTAGCATCATCATCATGGTAAAAGTCCTTCTAAAGTCTTATTAACCCTTTCACCGCCGATGTCGCATTTTTGCACCACAATGATTTAATACCCATGTCATAAAAAGCCTTGAAATCTGGATCTGTTATCCAATGATCTCGTGTTCTTAATTTAAAGAGGTAAGGATAGGCCTTGCTTTAAGCACATCACAGAGGAATTCCCAATATTGCAGACAAAATCTTTTCTCTACCCATGCAAGTTTAATGGAAAATTTAGGCTAAAAAAAATGGCTGGCGGCGAAAGGGTTAAATCCCACTACTTTAGAAGGACTTCTACTTAAAGTAGTCAGGGGTTAGATACTGGCCCTTCCACTAGAACAGTTCCTCACACCAGTGGCCTGGTCAAAATGGAATTGTGCCCCGTCAAGTCAAGGACCACATTACAACCAACGTGGTATCAACTATGGCAAGAAACAACGCCAATTGCTTCGTGGTCAAAAGATCTAACACCACAGTCTTCCGGAACTCATTCTTTCCACGGACAACACCTGAGTGGAACAGCCTGCCAGACGATATAGTCACATTATCGTCGGCCAGCCAGTTCAGGACGGCTGTGTCTGGTTTCAGGCACAGACAACAACCACCATACTGAACTGTAGGAGGGGGCCCCAGCTACCATGCTAGATGGTGCTAGGGGTCGGCTGGTCCAGCTGGTTTTTTCAGCTGGATGAAAAGTGGAACGTTGCAGCCTGCCGATCATTAACCCCCCCCCCCCCCCACACACACACACTTTGTATTTATTATTTTTAGTTAGAGATCAATAGGTTTAGGTGCTCTCCCCAGATTTCCCCATGTTGGCATTTATATCCAAAATTGGATCCTGCCGACAAACCTTATCAAGATCAAGAAGATATCATGATGATAAGTCTCATACTATCTCAGTGTGAAAATAGGCCCTGGTTACCCCTTACGCGAGCCATGAGCAGGAGATGGGGCAGGAAAAAAACCAACAACACAAAAACAACCCCACTTGCCTGAGTCTATATCTAATATTCATTGTAATGAAACAAAATCTTTACTCTTTCTCATCCTTTTTATCTGTTAAAAGTCTAAGGCCGGGTTCACATTAGAAGTACGGAAAACCCTAAATAAGTGGAAGAAAGAAGGATAAAAGTTTACGTATATAGGGGAAATTCGGACACATGTGCAAATCTTTTCCCTTCTTTGTTTTACTTATTTATGGATTGCGCACGGGTTTCCGCATGGAATATCTGCTTATGTGTGTACACGGCCTTAGTCATACAAAAACAAATCGATACTCACATCTCGCCCTTGCACGGAAAGGCGAACCGTGGAATCTCTGTAAGCACATCCTGGAAGAGACATTGAGATGAAAAATAATAAATAAAACATTCTATAGTATCATAAACAGAGTAATCATATTTCTAATTGAATGTGCAAAAGTGTTTCACATGGTATACATAATATTGTGTGTAAATATATGCGTTTGTATAATGTAAGTTTTTTGGGTTTTTTGTCATCAACATTGTCATCGATTTGTGTCTGATCAATAAAGACTGAAGAAGAAAAAACAAGTGCAACGCTGAGTGGCTGCAAAGTCCCCTCGCAGCATCGCCGAGCTACTCCGAAATCGGAATGTGTCGGTTGTACACATACATAAAAACGCATCAAAACAGCACGTAACTACATAAAAACGCATCAAAACAGCACGTAACTGAATAGTTTTTTATATATAGCCCTGGGGTTCGGACCCGTGATTTGAGCGTGCGCGATCATGCGCATAGAAAAATTCATAACTGTGTTATAGACCATTCATCAAGAAATGTGAAAAAAACTGCATTGAAATACATGCAAAACTTCGCGAGATATTAGCGATTATGTGTTTCAGGGTGTGAACCCCGTAACTGGCGCGACCTTGACCTTAATGTAAAACTAAATACATCAGTGGATAGCTTGCATCTTGGCAAACTAGTATACCAAATTTAATGATGATACACTGAATAGTTTTTGAGAAAAACGGACAAATAGCCGGACGGATGGACGCCAGACGGACGGACACCGGACGGACGGACCAAACAAAAACAATAGCTCCCTGAACCTTCGGCTCAGGGAATAAAAATGATAATTGACTGTAAATACAACTTGATCTCACGCTGGCCACATACACACAGACAAACACAAACACAGTGACACACACACACAAGCAATGTAAGAGCGATATGGACATGATTTTAAACTCAGGAAAAAGTCTTGTAACACAAGCCTGCGACAGAGCTTCTTCACAATGAGAGCAGTGGACACATGCAACAATCTTAATGGTGCTATTGTGAATGCCGGGTCACTAAACAGTTTCAAGAACAGAACAGATAAGGTCCTCGAGGACTATATGTATTGTAGCAGCGTGAGTCACCCGCTGCGTGCCACAGCCAGTGTGTCTGCTGAAGACCGCCCGTGTGAACAGTCATAAAAATAAGAGCAATCAAAAGATTGCTAGGTTGTAGCCCAAAGTTAGGCTAGTTAGATTCCTGATCAAAAGATCAGCAACAGGCCTTGCAGCCTATATACGCTGTACAACTATACTATACAGACAAACCTCTATTTTAAGACTTCCAAAATGTCCGGTGTAAATTGGAGGGGTCGTATGACGGAGGTTTTCACTGGCAGCCGTAGAAAGAAAAAGTTCAGCACAGTTCATACTCTCTTCTTCATGCACACATACAATGACATATTAAAACTGAATTTGGGTCTTTCCAACTCCATAGGATTGTGCAATTGATATTACAGTTTCACTTTGCCGACTTCTTTTAATCACCTCCACTCTCGTCCAAAGTCAGTGGTTTTCGTGCTTTTCCTACGCTCTCCGCCATCTTTTCTACAAGGGAAGCGACTCCGCTTTCAGGCCCTTGACCGTGGTTGTTTCCCTTTGCTCGAAGTCTATGCAGACGACAGCAACGGTCGTAAAAACCAGCAAAATGGCGGTCGTAAGTCGCGTTTTAGAGGAAGTCGTTTAAGAGAGGTCGTTTACATAGTAAAATGCATCTGTGCCAACAAATCCGGTCTCAAATGAGAGGTGGTCGCTTAACAGAGGGTCGTAAAATAGGGGTTTGTCTGTACTATACTATACTAGTTCTCTATGATCTTTTTTTTGGTATGCTAGTCTGTCGTTTCCGACAATGACTGCCAGATAGCACAGGGGGGCAGATACTATTCTGGCGGGCTGGGCGAGAATTTGTTTATACAAGTATAGTGGAGATGCCTTGCCCAGGGTACATCCCCACTCTCTCTGCCAAAGAGATTTGAGGACACAGCTGGCATTGAGGAAGGTCCCCAAAGGCCAGCCCATCCCTTTTGGCTGCAACACCAGAACCGGTGCCAAGGGCCCCCTCATTTCAGAGTCATAGTCTTCCCACAAGAGACTAAACTGTACTGGTCATGATTTTCCATGACTGTAGAAAATCATCTATTGTACAGCTCTCATGTTACCGTTGGCCCCTACTACAGGCTAATGTCAACCAATGATCAAAGCCATTTGAGTAAAGGGCCAGGCTATGATCTTTACTTATTGATTTATTTATCCAAATTAGTAAATGTCATACATTACCTCTTGATCATAGTCAGGTGGGTATTTCCGCAATATAACAGGACCTGCAACGAATGATTGATATATATATATATATGACACAATTCTGCTTCTTTCAGTTTTATGAACATAATCCTAGGGAGATCCTAACCCTATCCTTTTCCTGAGAATAGCAGAATGTTGCCTTTCAATGCAAAAAAATGGAGGGGGGAAGGGACGGTGTGTGTGTGTGTGTGTGTGTGTGTGTGTGTGTGTGTGTGTGTGTGTGTGTGTGTGTGTGTGTGTGTGTGTGTGTGTGTGTGTGTGTGTGTGTGTGTGTGTGTGTGCTTAAAAATGAATCAATTCTATACTTTTGGATATATATAGTATAGTATTACTATATGTATGTATGTGGGAGTGGGAGTGTGTGTGTGTGTGTGTGTGTGTGTGTGTGTGTGTGTGCGTGTGTGTGTATATGCAGGATGGTTGGACTTGACATAGAGTCAGAATTTAAAAAAAGTTGTTTTAGATCTATATCATATAGATCTAAAACAACTTCCCCCCCTTTACAAATATCAGTATACATTTGCAATGGGGGGGGGGGGGGGGGGGGTCACATGTATGTGTGTGTGTGTGTGTATGTGTCTGTGCGTGTGCGCGTATGTGTGAGCAACTGGCAACCTTGCTATACAATAAAAAAACAAGTGTGTGTGCCTGTGTCAGTGTGTGTAACTGTAAAAAAACTGCCTAATCCACACATTTATAGTTATACACACCCACACCCATACAGTGAGCTGACACACACACTGACACAGGGAGAAAGAGAGAGAGAGAGAGAGAGAGAGAGAGAGAGAGAGAGAGAGAGAGAGAGAGAGAGAGAGAGAGAGAGAGAGAGAGAGAGAGAGAGAGAGAATGCTGAACGGTTCATTCGAATAGGCCATAAGCCCCTTACGAAGGGAAGGAACATAAATTACAAAAGCACATAAGAAAAAAATAATTTCATATAAATACGCCATCATTCTATCCAAATACAAAAACCATGATACATATTTCATTGCAGACTATCGAACATTTTTCCACATTTGTACAGGTATAATAGCTAATTTTTTTGTTTAATTTCATTTTTTGATGCAAGAAAAGATTCAATCTTATAATAGTTATATTGTTATAAACACAAGGGTATATATACACAGGTAAAATTAAATGTCGTCAAGAATAGGGAGAGAGAGAGACTCAGAGAGAGAGAGAGACTCAGACTAGCGCAGAGAGAGAGAGAGAGAGAGAGAGAGAGAGAGAGAGAGAGAGAGAGAGAGAGAGAGAGAGAGAGAGAGAGAGAGAGAGAGAGAGAGAGAGAGAGAGAGAGAGAGAGAGAGAGAGAGAGAGAGAGAGAGAGAGAGAGAGAGCGAACGAGAGAGAGAGTATTCACCATTGCCTTCATCATCTGGACAACTGATTTCAACAAACAGCTCAAACACCTTGTCAGTTCTCTCCCTGCAAATATATACAACAGATAAAAACCATGTAATTCCACATTGTCCAGGGAAATCTGTTTAAGTTAAACTTTAACATCCTAGGGTCTGGAACTGACACATATATGGGACATTAGCAGATATAAAGATGGTGGAAACAATCCTGGAGGCAATGCCCAAACGCAGTGCAACACCAGTAAAGTCCCAATGTTTTAACAATACAGGATGGAAGTTCAGTTTAACGTCGCGTATCGGCTTTCGCCATGTACGACGGGCTGATTACAAACAAAAAATGTATGTTCCTGAATCACTGTCTTAGCCAAAAGGCCGAGAAGCGATCAGAATATTAAAAACAACACAGATCTATGTATCTATTTAAGTACACAATAACCACATTGTCCAGAATACGCTTTATAAGTTATAAACAACAAACCCCACAAACTTCACAAGGCAAATGGGATTTTCTATACATTCATAACGATTTATTTACTATAAAACAAATGGTGCTGCTGTTTTTATTCTGGGTTTATTCTTTTA
>CM065707.1:14614855-14622355 GCA_017654935.2 Phymorhynchus buccinoides
CGTTTTCTTTTTTTTGTAGTGCAGTAAAAAGAAGAAAAAGTGGAGCTATTGCCTTTGTTGTGAGCGAAACTCCTTTAGATAAACTGCATAAAATTAAAATAAATAGAGAGAGAAAGAGAGAGAGAGAGACGCAGAAAGAGACAGAGACAGAGAGAGACAGAGACAGAGACATAACATAACGAGCGAGAGAGACAGACAGACAGACAGACAGACAGACAGACATAGAAAAATAGACAGACAGATAGAAAGGGGGAGAGAAGAGGGAGACAGACAGTCAGACTCGAGATAGACATCAGAGAGAGAGAGAGAGAGAGAGAGAGAGAGAGAGAGAGAGAGAGAGAGAGAGAGAGAGAGAGAGAGAGAGAGAGAGAGAGAGAGAGAGAAACTCTGAAACTCTGAAACTCTGAAAATTTAATTGTAAGGCCACCGGCCTGTATACAATGGCTACACGTTCATGAAACAAAAAGGGGAAGTAATTTGCTTCTAAAGACACAAAGCAAGCACTTGGAAGGGAGAAAATTTGAATTCAGGAACAAATAACTTCAAAAGGACAGCAACACGCTATAAAACCGACTAATTTCGTAAGTGAAATCCATGACAAAATATACATTTAATTATCATTTAAAAGTTCATATCTAGTTTTGAGTGCATAAAAAATATACATGGCCAAATTTCTTAGGATCAAGACGTTTTCAGACTGCAACATATGAACCAAACATTCCTTATCTAAATATGAATAGTATTTTCGTATATATTTTCCACGTGAACTTGAGTACTTTGGGCATTCAAACAAAAAATGAAATTCGTTTTCTATTTTGCTACAAAATGGACATTTGTTTGGTTTTTCGTTGTATCTGTTATTAACATTTAAATCACATAGTCCTAAGCGAAACCTTGAAAGAGCATAGCGAAATTTACTAATTGTTATAACTGAAAGATACTTTTCTGGTTGAAATACAGATTTAAAAGATCTATACGTATTAAATCGATCACTTTCATACAGTTTAGCATTCCAATCTTGCATAAAGCAATCCAACATTCGTTGCTTTAGTTCTTTCAAAAACATAAATTCATTTCCAACCCCTCCATTTATCCAAACCTCTGAAAAACCAAAAATATCAAAACATTTTTTTAATGGAATATGACCAGTTATGAAAATTAAAATGACCACGTGAGAACTCGGGAATCTTGTTCAAAATCATGAGGTGAGCCTGTTTTGGGAATCTCTCAATAGACATATTTTGAAGTTTAAACCAATATTTAATAGACTTGAGGGTACTGTCAATACACAAAGGGTATCGACCGGTTTCACCATAAATCATTGTGTTGGGACTTTTGGGACTCACACCTAATAAACGTTTGCATGCAAACAACTGAACTGCTTCAATAGACTGAAATTTCGTTAACCCCCAAAGCTCAGCAGCATACAATAACATTGGCTTGACCTGACAATCGAACAGTTTAAAAAATATTGACATATCCATATTTCCTAAAGCCCACATTGTTCTAAAGATGTCCGTAACTTTGTTTTTTGCTCGTCTAGCAAATTAATCTAATGCAGTGTCAAAAGCCATTCTAGTACTGAGCGTGAAACCAAGATATTTATAGCTGTTAACGACATCCACTTCCCTCCCTTTGTAATACCAGTGCTCTGTTTTAGATAGGTGACCTCCATTTCTAAAAACAATAATTTTAGTTTTATCAAGGTTTACTGTTAGATTTAGAGTGTCGGACGCTTTCTGTAAATTATTAAGTTGATTTTGAAGACCACTAGGTGTAGAGGGAAAATAGATCAGCTACAAACTCGCTGCCTTGAGAGAGAGAGAGAGAGAGAGAGAGAGAGAGAGAGAGAGAGAGAGAGAGAGAGAGAGAGAGAGAGAGAGAGAGAGAGAGAGAGAGAGAGAGAGAGAGAGAGATAGAGAGAGAGAGAGAGAGCGCGCGAGAGAGAGAGAGAGAGAGAGGGAGAGACTGAGAGAGAGACAGACAGACAGAGAGAGAGAGAGAGAGAGAGAGAGAGAGAGAGAGAGAGAGAGAGAGAGAGAGACTGGGAGAGAGAGACACTGAGAGAGAGAGAGAGAGAGACAGAGAGAGAGAGAGAGAGACAGACAGAGAGAGAGAGACACTGAGAGAGAGAGACACTGAGAGATAGAGAGAGAGAGACTGGGAGAGAGAGACTGAGAGAGAGAGAGAAAGTGCACAGATAAGTAACAAGTAACAGCGATATTAAGTTCATTTATTTTTGACTAGCCCCATACCAACAAAAATCAAGAGTATAGAACCAAGGCAATAATATAGCAATAGTTCTTTCTTCCACAAGCCTCTACCAACAAAAACCACGAATAGAGAAATTTGACAATAAAGCAATGTTTATTTCTTGCATTGCCCTCTACCAACAAAAATCAAGAGCATACAAACAAGGCAATAACATTGCAATAGTTATTACTTCCACAAGCCCCTACCAACAACAATCAAGAGAATACATCAAGGCATACACACAAGGCGATAATAGTTCTTCCACAAGCCTCTACCAACAACAATCAAGAACACAGAACCAAGACAATAGCATATTATTTCTTCATCTAGAGCCCCTACCAACACACAAATTAAGGTGATAAATACAGCAATATAGCAATATCTAGTTCTTCCAATAGTCCCTACCCACAAAAACCACGTGCATAGATAAAGAAACAAGACGATACAGCAATGCTTAGTTCTTCCACCAGTCCTTATCAACAAACACCACGTGCCTAGATAAAGAAAGAAGACGATGCAGCAGTGTTTAGTTATTCTACCAGTCCCTACCTATAACAATCAAGAGCATAGATAAAGAAACAAGACGATGCAGCAGTGTTTAGTTCTTCCACCAGCCCTTACCCACAAAAACCACGAGCATAGATAAAGAAACCAGACGATGCAGCAGTGTTTTGTTCTTCCACCAGTCCCTACCTAAAAACATCAAGAGCATAGTTACATAAAGAAACAAGACCATGCAACAGTGTTTAGTTCTTCCACCAGCCCCTATCAACAAAAACCAAGAGCATAGATTTAAAAAAAAAGAGCCAATACAGCAGTGTTTAGTTCTTCCACCAGTCCTTACCCACAAAAACCATGAGCATAGATAAAGAAACAAGACGATGCAGCAGTGTTTAGTTCTTCCACCAGTCCTTACCCACACAAACCACGAGCATAGATAAAGAAACAAGACCATACAGCAGTGTTTAGTTCTTCCACCAGTCCCTATCAACAAAAATCAAGAGCATAGACAAAATAGCAAGGCAACAGCAATATCCGGCAATAGAGAAGATGTAAAGTGTTTCTCTCAATCAAAAAATCATGGCTAGGGTAAGACGGGGTAACAAGCCCATGGGCGGGTAAGAAGCCCATGCCAATTATCTCATGAAATAAAGAAACTTTCAGTCAAATTTGCCCATGAGACGAGTGTTTCGTGAAAGCTACGCGTTATAAGTATAGGGGAAGACGGGGTAAAAAGCCCATGGGCGGGTAAGAAGCCCATGCCAATCATCTCATGAAATAAAAAAACACATTTCAGTCAAATTTGCCCATGAGACGAACGCTAGACATTAACACTCGTACTCGTCTTATGGGCAAAATGTGACTGAAATTTGCTTCATTTCATGAGATAATTGGCATGGGCTTCTTACCCGCCCATGGGCTTTTTACCCCGTCTTCCCCTATACTTATAACGCGTAGCTTTCACGAAACACTCGTTAAAACCAACACAATAGCAATATAGTTAGTTCTTCTACAAGCCTCTTCCTACAAAAACAACAACAACCAAGGGCATAATGAAAACCACAAAGCAGCCAAGCAATATTTATTTTCTTCCAGAACAATAAGCTAATTAGGACAGAACTTTGCGTGGCATAATTAACACCGCAGTGTCATGACGATAATGAACGCGAGTGTACATTACTGACAGACGCAGTGAGTAATAATATCAAGGTAGGCCTATGTGATTTTAGCGCCTGTTTTGACCACACCACCAGCCGCAACCTTGGTTGTCCTTTTTTCGACCATCATCATCATCATCAACATCATCATAACCATCGTCATCATCATCATCATCATCATCAATCAGGGTGATCGAAAGGGGAATGGGGATCTTCATGGCTCGTTTTGTGAGCGGACCATAAGGGTTGTCACCCACCTCCCTTTTCTCCTTCTCGTCAACATCATCATCATCATCATCATCATCGTCATCCACATCATCATCATCCACATCATCATCATCCTCACTCTGCTTGATCGACTTAAACTTGGGAATGGGGGTCTTCATGACTCGCTTTGTGAGCGGATCATAAGGGTTGTCACCTACCCCCCTTTTCTCCTTCTCGTCAACATCATCATCATCCACATCATCATCATCATCATCATCCACATCATCATCATCATCATCATCATCCACATCATCATCATCACCATCGTCACTCTGCTTGGGAATGGGGATCTTCATGACTCGTTTTGTGAGCGGATCATAAGGGTTGTCACCCGCCCCCCTTTTCTCCTTCTCGCCAACATCATCATCATCCACATCATCATCATCATCCTCACTCTGCTTGATCGTCTTAAACTTGGGAATGGGGATCCTCATGACTCGTTTTGTGAGCGGATCATAAGGGTTGTCACCCACCCCCCTTTTCTCCTTCTCGCCAACATCGTCATCATCATCATCGTCGTCATCATCATCACTCTGCTTCATTGCCATCAGCTTGGGAGAGGGGCTTTTCCAGACACGTTTTGTGCGCTCATCATAAGGGCCGATGGCCTCCCCCATCTCCTCCTCCTCCTCCTCATCTTCC
This sequence comes from Phymorhynchus buccinoides, assembly GCA_017654935.2. Lineage (NCBI taxonomy): Eukaryota > Metazoa > Mollusca > Gastropoda > Neogastropoda > Raphitomidae > Phymorhynchus > Phymorhynchus buccinoides. Next base: position 14,619,676 of record CM065707.1, read on the forward strand.
TCCTCCTCGTCTATATCTGTGTCCTCTTGTGCCTCCCTCGCGGCCCTTTCTTCCTGGACGAAGGTCTCCTCTTCGTTAGCATTTCCAGCTGCAACAGCACGTTCTTCTGTGAAAGGGAATAAAACAATTTGGAAGCAATACGAACAACACGAACACAATTTTTAATTGAGGGAAAATAGATAAGCTACAAAGCTTCTTTTCACTATATGGAGAGAGAGAGAGAGAGAGAGAGAGAGAGAGAGAGAGAGAGAGAGAGAGAGAGAGAGAGAGAGAGAGAGAGAGAGAGAGAGAGAGAGAGAGAGAGAGAGAGAGAGCAAGAATAAGAGAGGAAAGAAGGAAGGATGGGAAGGAGGAAACAAATGGGAAGAAGAGAAAGAAGGGTGAAAAGAAGGAAGGGAAAGAGGAAGGCGGGAAGGATAAAAAAAAGGAAGAATAATATGACGAAGAAAATAGCAAGGAAAGAAGGGAGAGGGGGAGGAATGGAGAGAGAGAGAGAGAGAGAGAGAGAGAGAGAGAGAGAGAGAGAGAGAGAGAGAGAGAGAGAGAGAGCGAGAGAGAGAGAGAGAGAGAGAGAGAGAGAGAGAGAGAGAGAGAGAGAGAGAGAGAGAGAGAGAGAGAGGAGAGAGAGAGAGAGAGAGAGAGAGAGAGAGAGAGAGAGAGAGAGAGAGAGAGAGAGAGAGAGAGAGAGAGAGAGAGAGAGTCGAGAGAGAGAGAGAGAGAGAGAGAGAGAGAGAGAGAAGGGAGAGAGAGAGAGAGAGAGAGAGAGAGAGAGAGAGAGAGAGAGAGAGAGAGAGAGGAGAGAGAGAGAGAGAGAGAGAGAGAGAGAGAGAGAGAGAGAGAGAGAAGAGACACAGAGAGAGACAGAATGAGAGGAAAGAAGGATAGAAGGAGGGGGAAAATAAACAATGGAAGAAAAAATAAATAAATGCCTGATCCACAAATAAACCAAGCAATACGCAAACAGGTATATATAAAAACAACTAAGCAAGGACGCAGTCAGTAAATGGAAAGCTTACATCCAACAGACCCCCCCCCTCTCTCTCTCTCTCTCTCTCTCTCTCTCTCTCTCTCTCTCTCTCTCTCTCTCTCTCTCTCTCTCTCTCTCTCTCTCTCTCTCTCTCTCTCTCTCTCTCTCTCTCTCTCAAATGTATAGCATACTGGAACAAATTAACAAGGTTACCAAGTCTAGACTTTGCAGACAGGCATATGAGATACTATGTCACCAAGAAGAAAAGGAAAACAAAACTGGGTATATTATGTTAAAAAACCCCACTTACAGAACATGGGTTTGGGATAGTATGGTTGTGTCGGGGAGTCGGAGTTTAACCCTTTCACCGCCAAAGTCGCATTTTAGCATCAAAGTGATTTAACTTCCATGTCACTATATTTTATATATGTCACAGAAGAATCCACAATACTGCAGATAGATTTTGTTCTCTACCAAGGTAAACGTAATGGAAATGTTTGGCTAAAATATGGCTGGCAGTGAAAGGGTTAAAGATAGACTTATAGCCTCTTGGCAAAACTGGCTTATGGAAATGGAAGATAACGATACATTCTCCTGGTTTTTCTCTTTTAAGTCAGTATTTCAAGCTGAAAAAATATCTTTCGATTGTTTCAGACAGATGGGATAGAATCTGCCTTGAAAATCGGATTTTATGCCCTCTGCGGTCTTTCGACCATGTGGGGCATTTTTAGATACAAAGATTGGTGGGAACAATACTGGAGGCAATGCCCGGAGGCAGTGCAACACCAGTAAAGTCCCGATTTAAAAAAAACAACAATACAGATATGTGTAACAGTAACCACGCCTCGGTTAACCCTTTCACCGCCAAAGTCGCATTTTAGCACCACAGTGATTTAAGACCATAGATGTCATTAAAAGGCATCAAATTGGGGTCTGTTATCCAAAGACCCTATTGTCTTAGTTTTGGGAAGTAAGGATAGACCTTATTTTATATATATCACAGAAGAATCCACAATACTACAGATGGATTTTGTTCTCTACCGAGGTAAATTTAATGGACATTTTTGGCTGAAATATGGCTGGCGGTGAAAGGGTTAAGCCTCAGTAAGATTCTGCCTTAGCCGTTTTAGAGCAAGAACATTTGGTTTAAAGGCTAATAAGTTTTGGTTTGGCAATACAGACAGACATACAGATACTTCTTGCCCAATGTGTAATCACCTCATAGAAGATGAGCGTCATTTTATGTTCAACTGTGTAAGCTATGAATATGTGAGAAAAAGGTGTCCATTGTTCAATACTAGAGAGGCACAAACTAAAGATTTGATACAGATTTTAAAGTCTGATAATAACAATATAATTATCTTCCTTGCAAAATACATCTCAGAAGCAGGATCAATAAGAAAAAGAAAATGTGAAACAAGGCAACACGTAGGGCCTATGAGTTGTTGCTTGTTGTGCCTATGACCTTATTGAGCGGTTGGTCAACCTATGGCGATATTTTTCACGCCAGAGGGCAGTCAATGCACTAGGGGCTTATCACGCGATTCTTACTTGGGCGTAGTGAGAGAGAGAGTGATGGTAGGACCACTCACTGTCTCTCTCTCCTTCTTTATCCCCAACTAATAATATAGAGAGGATTAGCCCCACACGAGCGTCATGCCCTCTGGCGTGAGACAAATCGCACTAAGTCTATACTTTTGAATAACCAGTCCA
>CM065707.1:14629855-14632355 GCA_017654935.2 Phymorhynchus buccinoides
TTAAACACCATTAAATAAAGGATTCCATGGTAATTATGGATAATTCAGGAATAAACAAATGTGTCGGCTCTTTGTCTACTCTCTTTCTCTCTCATTCACGTGCGTGCACAAACATTACAAACACACAGACAGACAGACACACATGCAGATAAGGTCACACAGATACACACACACACACACACACACACACACACACACACACACACACACACACACACACGCGTGCACGCACGCCCCCCCCCCCCCCCCCCCCCCCCCCCCCCCCCCCCCCCCCCCTCCCGACAAACCTCACGGTTTCTCATAATTTGTTAAAATTATGTTCAGATTTATGAACAAATATGATACTCACAGCATTTACTTGTGGATGCAGAAAATGCAGAGAAAACGGTCCGAGCTCAAGCCAACGCTTGCAGTAGAAAAAAGCGGTACCAAATGTTCCGTTTAGTCTGAAAGGCTGCTTTACAGTAATCCTGTTTAGGCGCAGCGTCATATAACGCTAACCCAACACATCTAAGCAACCCTTTGCAATGTCACTTTCTTACAGCGAGCGCTCCAAGCGTTTTTAAACATCCTTTACAAAACGGCTGACCTTTTATTTTGAAGGTTGTTCTCTACGGAAATCTAGCATAACTTCATAAGAAGTTCGCGTTTGGGAACACACTATGGCTGTGATGGGAATTATAAAACTGCTGCTGCTGCTGCTGCTGCTGTTGATGATGATGATGACATTGATGAAGATGATGTTGATGAAGATGATGATTGATTACGCTTGTAGGGGAAGACGGGGTAAAAAGCGCATGAGCGGGTAAGAAGCCCACCCCAATTATATCATGAAATGAAGCAAATTTCAGTCTCATTTTGCCCATGAGACGAGCGTTAATGTCTAGCATTCGTCTCATGGGCAAATTTGACTGAAATTGTTCTTTATTTCATGAGATAATTGGGGTGGGCTTCTTACCCGCCCATGCGCTTTTTACCCCGTCTTCCCCTATTACTATTTGTATTGCTTCTTTAAAAAACCCCACCATATAACTAGCTGTCTTATTGTCTAAATGTCCAATCGTTTTGAGATGCCCCCACCTCCCACCCCCACCCCCCCCCCCCCACCCCTCAACATTGTCATCGCGTCTATAATCATTTAAATTAATAGGTGCTCGCTATAGAAACACTAAAGCTATTTATCGTAAACAAATGCCCGCATTTTTCCATTTTGATTACCGTAACTAGAAGGTACTACAACAGGGCGCTTCATTTGAGCAGGAACGTTTTGTCCACAAAACTGTCACACGACCGAAGGCAACCAGTCACACTTTCGTTAAATTATACTACATAATCCACGAATTCTGCTGGCATACAGATAATGCATGTACCCGGATATCAATGTAACACTAAACACTTAAAACTTCTTCGAAACATTTTACGTTAAGTCTCATATTGTTGCTCTTCGTTTCTACGAAACATTTTACGTTCAGTCTCATATTGTTGCTGTTCGTTTTGTACTTTTTTTGGTTTGGCATTTTGTTTATTTAACTCCCCCCCGCCCCCCACACATAAAACAGGTACAAAGAGAGTTTCCTGACTGTCGCTACAGATCCATGTTTTAAAATATTGGTGTACTGACCAGTTGCTCCACTTAGATATTTGCTTCTGATATCAGAGTACAAAGGGCATACATAAATAAAGTGACTTTCGTCTTCGACAACATTGCATACAGGGCATAATTTGTTCAGATTTTCACTGAATGTTCTTCTAAATAACGATCCATTAATAGGTAGAACACCAACACGCAATTTTACCAGACAGTCTCGAAAACATCTATAGTCTAGAAAATGAAAGTATTGTTCAGGCTCAAATGTTGTTTTAAACAGACAATATGTCGAGTAAGTATCATTATTCATCACTGAGCTGTACCAGTCCTGCAAAAAGTGATCTGTCATTCTCTGTTTAAACAAGGAGATAAAAGAAATGTCACAACCCACTCCTTGGTTTAACCAAACGTAACCAAAACCCAAATTAAACAAAGTGTTTTTAACCATTGTTGCCCAGCACACTTTACCTTTTGCATCTATATTAACGATGATATAATGAGAGAGAGAGAGAGAGAGAGAGAGAGAGAGAGAGAGAGAGAGAGAGAGAGAGAGAGAGAGAGAGAGAGAGAGAAAAGGCGCTAAACTAATAGTAATTGCGCTTTCCAGTTGAGGACAGCACAAATGTTAAAGGGATGAACCTCCAAATTTAGAAAATGTCCAAGCCAAAAGAGAGAGAGAGAGAGAGAGAGAGAGAGAGAGAGAGAGAGAGAGAGAGAGAGAGAGAGAGAGAGAGAGAGAGAGAGATAATGGGCCGTGTGTACGCATGTATTGGTGCATTCCTTCCTGCTGCTTGTTGACATTTTCATTAGTTTCTGCGAGGGTGAGATGCTATCAGAGAGTGACAGTGCTGGTGAATGAGGGTGGATGTCTTTGTGAGTGAGAATCATGTCGTTTTTGTTACTTTATTTCTT
>CM065707.1:14637355-14657355 GCA_017654935.2 Phymorhynchus buccinoides
TCCTTTGTTGTGAGCGAAACTCCGTTAGATAATCTGTATAACATTTTTTTTTTAAAGTCTTGTATTGCAAATATTTCGTGCAAACGATTTGGTCTAAACGCAGGCGGCCATTAGAAAAGCGACTGTACACCTTCTCTTTGGGTGAAATAATTTGACTTCCAGCACCTCCGCCAAGGAGGAATCGCCGATTTGACGGTTTGATTTATAGGACACCAGAGCAAAGTGAGTGTTGCAATCTATGTAAAGGGTATTTTCCTGGTGATCTGGACGTGTTTCTTACAAAAACTCATCCGTCAGGGTGGCTCTTTAAGTAAGCATGGTATTATGATGGCATGAAGTCCGTAAGATGTGAGTATTTATATAGGCATAGTTCAGCAAGACTGCAATAATTAACATTATAAACTTTGAAATAAGCATGGTATTATGATGGCATGAAGTCCGTAAGATGTGAGTATTTATATAGGCATAGTTCAGCAAGACTGCAATAATTAACATTATAAACTTTGAAATAAGCATGGTATTATGATGGCATGAAGTCCGTAAGATGTGAGTATTATATATGTGCCTAACTCGCAGAATTGCCGAGTTTGTTGATTAGGCAGCCACTTTGCCTAGTTTGTGAACTAGGCACTCGGACTGCCTAACTTGTAAACTAACTTTTCAGACGTGCCTAATCTATAGACTAGGCAGCCTAATCTGTAGACTAGGCAGCCTAGTCTGTTGACTAAGCAGAGTACCTAGTCTAAAGAATTAGGCAGTCCTTGTTTCTATCTCCTACATAACTCCTTTATATTTTAACACCAAGAATGCAACAGACTCCATTGTCTGTCTGTCTGTCTGTCTGTCTGTCTGCTATGAAAAAATGGGAATTAGCACGCAAATTAGACTGTTTTAGCATGATTGTGTTCAATGTGAGTTGTGAGTATTGTATGCATATCTATTTCCCCCAGCAAGAGGTAGGCTTATGTTAGCTCTGCCGGAAGATGGAAACCTAAGAAGTACGCATCACGTAACACGTAACTTACAAGTTTGTATGCGCGCCTCTCGTTTCCGACTATGGCTGCCAGATAGCAGAGGGTGCAGCTGCTATTTTGACTCTGCCTTTTCCCTTTGCTTACTGTCATCTGCTATCTTTCTCACTGGTCCATTCTCGTGCCTTTGTTTCTATAAATTCTTACAAAAGATTTCTTCAGCCCAAGTCGGACGTGCTGGGGCCTAACTATTTTTTTTTAGTTAGGCGCATAACGGCAGCATGACGCATCTACGCTCATATGACAGGAAACTGTCTGAGCGAACGAAGAAGAAGAAGAAGAAGAAGAAGAAGAAGAAGAAGTGGAGATGCCATACCCAGGGTACACTCCCACTCTCTCGGCTAACGGGGATTTGAGGACTGTTGTCATTGGAAACTGGATAAGCCCCCCCCAAAAAAACACAACAACAACCCAAAGGCAAACTAACCCCTTTGGCTGTAGCACTAGAGCCTTACGCTACCACGTGCAAATGGCCCCCACGTTTGAGAGTCGTAGTCTTCTACGAAAAGACTTAAGCTGTATCTGTAGCATGATTTTCCAACACTGTAGCAAATGACTTATTGTACCGCTCTCATTTACTATTGGCCCCTACGGTACCGACAGGCTATAGCCTACTAATGTCCACCAGTGATAAAAAAGCCATTTGAGTAAAGGGTTGGGACAGTGGGTGGATGCCTCGTGACTCCATACGGGGAGCTGGACGACCCCGCCCCCTCACCGAGTCTCTGCCCGTGGAGGTGTTTCGTAAAAATAGTCCCCCCACCTTCTGGAAGTTCTGTGCTTGTAACTTCCTCTAATTTGCCACTCTCTTTGACTCTGCCTTTTCCCTTTGCTTTCTATCATCTACTATCTTTCTGACTGATTGGCACCATCCTCCTGCCTTTTTGTCCCCAAAAAATAATCTTCCAAATAATTGTTCTCGTTTGAGCTCCTTCGAAATCAGAATGTGTCGGCTTGTACGCAGCGGGGAGACCAGTGAAAACTGAAAACCGGACACGTACGTACCTTACTCATTATACATGACCATATGGCCTGGGGACGCAGAAGAAGAAGAAGAAGAATAAGAAGAAGAAGAAGAAGAAGAAGAAGAAGAAAAAGAAGAAGAAGAAGAAGAAGAAGAAGAAGAAGAAGAAGAAGAAGAAGAAGAAGAAATGGTCAGTTTAATGTTACAGCAAAAAGCTAAAGTAATAAAACATAATTAATGGCGAAAGCGTTTTTTCTTCATTTTTCTACTCTATGATATTTGGGAATGCATAGTAGATGAGTTTAATTAAGCCTAAGAAGTGCAGTGTCTCCTCGGTTGGTTGCCTCCTGACGGCCTAACATAGATTCGCTCCCCTTGGACTGCTGGTCTCGGATTCTGCGACTTGAACAAACCGGGGTGTAGCTGCGAATTGGGATTCGGAACGAGCGGCGTGCGAGCAACGCCACTGTACGGCCCAGAAGATGGGACAGCAAAAAAAAGAAAAAAGAATAATTCATGAGAGAGAGAGAGAGAGAAAGAGAGAGAGAGAGAGAGAGAGAGAGAGAGAGAGAGAGAGAGAGAGAGAGAGAGAGAGAGTCATTGACCTACACGGTAGGCCTAATGAGATAAGTATCAACTTGTTTTTACTCTCAGCCTTGTGGCAAAAGAAAACATCGAGCAAAGAAGAACAACAAAATAGGTAATGAAACAAACAAACAAACAAACAAACAAACAAACTGATACATAAAAACGGAAAAAAGAAAGAGAGAAAGAGAGAGACAGAGACAGACAAACAGACAGAACAAGGCGGAGAGAGAGAGAGAGAGAGAGAGAGAGAGAGAGAGAGAGAGAGAGAGAGAGGTGGAGAGAGAGAGAGAGAGAGAGAGAGAGAGAGAGAGAGAGAGAGAGAGGAGAGACAGAGAGAGAGAGATCCAATCCAATCCAATCCAAAAACTTTTATTGATTAGGCCTTTCTGCCCGTATCAAGTAGGGAAAAAGGGGGGGGGGGGTAAAGATAACAACAAATATATGGTGATGAAAAAGAACAAAAATACATAGGAAGATACGTTGGGGTTGGATGGGGGAGGGGGATGAGGTTACTACAAATACATGCAACAACATTTGCAACGTTCACAAAGATAAATATAAATGCATAGTGATTACAGAACATAGAGAGGCATAGCAACAGCAACAACTTACAAATATGTCAAAATCTTCGAAATATGAAGTGAAACGAATGTGAATATACTACAATGAAAGCAGATTGTTCAAACATTTTATGCAAAATAGCTTGGTTTTTGCACTCGAATACTCACGACAAATTAAAGTCAATGTGCATAAAGTGATTAAGAAGGAAAGGGGTGGAGGGGGAACTATTTGATTTCGACCAATATAATCACACCAAAACAAAATGTTACAAATAAAGTATCACCATTATAGTTATCGCTCAAAACATCATGACAATAACTCGGTTAGTGAATATACGATGTTCCTTCCGTGGACTTAATACATCGTAAGCCATCACCATAATTACTTGAGAGAGAGAGAGAGGGAGAGAGAGAGAGAGAGAGAGAGAGAGAGAGAGAGAGAGAGAGAGAGAGAGAGAGAGAGAGAGAGAGAGAGAGAGAGAGACAGACAGACAGACAGACAGACAGACACGCAGGCAGCAGGTCAAAAAGAAAGGTACACAAACGGAGACACACACAAAAAAGTGCACCAGTTAAATATACATAGCATGAATTATTAAAAAAAGTTTAAAAAACAACAACAACAAAACTAGTTTCTCAAGCAAAGCAAATGTTTATTATATTTTCTTTTCAACAATTACAATGGAGAACAAATTACCTTTAATTCAGTAGAAGAAATCATTCGTGGGGATACCATTCTGCCGCCTTCGTTCTAGAAATCTTTAGGAACATTTTCTCCAGCCGAAGTCAGACATGCCGGACCTAACTATTTCCTAACTATTTTCTTAATTTCAAAGGCCAAGGTCACTGGAGCCTTTTGTTTGCAAGGACAATGGCTCAAGGGAAATAAATCTTGCTTCTCATCCGGCACAACAGCACTGTGTTACTTCCCTTTACTTGTCTGACTGCTCAGCTCTCATTCTGTCCATTTTTTTGCATGCAGTGTAGCTCACAGTAGCTTTTCTCAGCTCCTTTCAGTTCCTTTTAGTTAACTCTCATCACCAGCATAAACCAATTTAAACTGTTTTATCCATTAGGCTTACATTGCTTTATGGTGGCATACCACTTGTAAGGTCTTTTCCTATCCCTAACCACAATCAATGATAAGAATATTTGCCGCTGTTAAACGAAATAACTTGAAACAAGTAGCTCTCTGTGGAAAACTGAAAGGAGCTAGAATGAGGGGAATTTGTGTACTGTGAGCTGGGATATCTAGGCCAATGAAGGTCAGTGGTCAAAGGTTAAGGTCACTGGTCCCCGAATATGCTGCGGTGCGGCTGGTTGATCAAGCGTTTTCACGCTCTAGTTTAGAGATTGTACACGTCCGTGTCATTGCAGGAATGGTTTACTGATCATAACAAAGCTACAATTCTAATAAAATAATTCAAACAAAGCGATACGCAGCAATGGTGTAATTGCAACATAAGGACAATGATGCCTTTTCAAGTGCTATATATACACAAAGAAAAAGGTTAAGCACCCCTTAGCTATTACAAGGCTACCATTATTCCGTTATAAGCAGCGTTGAAGCAGTCATCCAGGCACAGGGAGGAAACACACGCTACTGAACTTTGATTTGCCCAATGAGTTTTGGACACTCCTCATGACGTTTTCCCACAATAATTAACTTTTGATATAGCCACATGAAATTGTTACATGGATGCTTAAACATGTTATTTTTAAAATTGAAAATGACAACCCTTTTTGTTTCAGAATACCAGAATGCATTTGTAAAACAATACATTCAATTATGCGTTTTCTTATAGTCAGATAGTCAAACCTTCATTTACGAATCAATGTTGTTTCATTCTTTATTGATTATTTGCAATGCATCTCGATTTCATCTCATCTACAGCAAAGCAAGTGGTGGGGTGCTTAACCTTTTTCTTTGTGTATTGAATAAGGAACAAGGCAACAGAATATTTTATTTCTTTCACTAGCCCTTACCAACACAATCAAGAACATAAAAACAAGGGAACAGCCTATTTATTGCTCCCACAAATCCCTTCCAACAAAACTCAAGAACATTGATAAAGCAACAAATCAAAAGCATTATTTATTTTTTCCAATAGAGCCCCTACCAACACAAATCAATAACTTTGATAAAAAGCATTATTTATTTATTTCAAATAGAGCCCCTACCAGCAAAAATCAAGAACATATATAAAGCAAGTCATTGGACTAGTTTCTACCAAAAGGCTTGGAAAGTAAAACAAAAATCTCATTTTTTGTCAATTTTGAGTTATGGGTATTTTCGTGTTCTCTAACATCTTATCGTTCATATTTATAAAGGACGGTCTTTAATAATGGTCTCTAAATGGTCTTATAAGTGCTTTGCAACCTGTAGGTCAATGCATTTTCTTCAGCTAGGCTAGATTTTAAACTGTTTTCTCAAAATGGCCGGCGCTCCCCTACTAACTGTAAATGCGCATGATCCTGGAACGGAAAAAGATACAAGAATGGTTCGTGTGTCATTAGAAAGAGAATTGTCTGAAGTTTTGAAACGCAATATTTTTTTAAAATGGTCAGTTTGACATTTAATGTCCCTTTCGTGGTGCTGGATCACGATACTATAATAAATAACAATGCTTAGTTTCTGTTCCACGAGCCACTACGAACAAAAATCAAACGTATAGATAAAGCAACACGGCAATAATATAGCAATGGTTGTTTCTTCCACTAGCCCTTACCGAACAAAATCGCGTACATGGATAAGCAACAATGCAATAGCAAATATTATATATCTGCAACAACAAGCTACGAGCTTTCGGACAACACACCTATGTCAGTGACAGGTGTCATGACAAATGACAGGTGTGTCAATACTAAAGGTAGTACCAACAGACGCATTTGCAAGGCGGGTGCCTGCATCGACGACACTTGCATTTTATTTGGGGAATTGGAGGCGGCAGATAGCGTTTCGCGTGTACGTCATCAGGGTTGCTAGCCTCCATCTCCTCCTCCTTCTCCTCCTCCCCCTCCTCCTCCTCCCCCTCTTCGTAGATGTCCGTGTCTTCTAGCGCCTCTCTCATAGCCCTTTGTTCTTTTTCGATAGGGGCCTCTTCAAGATCTTGTTCTTCGTCAGCACCACGTTCTTTAGCGAAGGAAGGAATGGAAAGAAAGGGAGACATATTAAGAGGAAGGATAGAAACGTAAATGATGGTGCAAGGGGAAACCAGACATAACTCGCTCAGAATTAATGTTTTTGAGCAACAAAAGCCAACAATAGTCAACAACCCCTCCAAATGCCAATTATCTACATAGGGCATAGCTATGTCTATTTGTGTATGCACTCTACCAGAATCCACAACATGAAAGATAATCTTAAACGATTTCTTTGTTTATTTGATTGTTTAAAAAATAAATCAAGTCAATGAAAAAAAGAGGCAAAATTATATCTTTTATGTCGGATTTCTCCAAATGATCAATCTCGAATATCAAACTTCAAATGGTTATAAAATTGTAAATAGACAAGGTAACTCAATCCTGTTTTTTGTGTGTTTTGAAATACAGAATCTTTGTTCCATCTTGTAAAAAGAAAATGTCAATTGATGCCCAAATTCAATTATGTGTTCTTTCCCATCACTTAATAGGAGAGAGAGAGATGAGAGAGAGAGAGAGAGAGAGAGAGAGAGAGAGAGAGAGAGAGAGAGAGAGAGAGAGAGAGAGAGAGAGAGAGAGAGAGAGACTGGACACTGGACACTGGAAAACTTTATTTGACAAGGATAAAGATTTTAGGCGATGCCTATTCTTACAATCTGTCCTTGGATAAATGGAAAACAAATTTACAAAACAAAAAGAAATTAAAATGAACTAGTAGCATGAAAGTAAAAAATGAATTAAAGAGAGAGAGAGAGAGAGAGAGAGAGAGAGAGAGAGAGAGAGAGAGAGAGAGAGAGAGAGAGAGAGAGACAGATACAGAGTGACAGAGAAATAGAGACAGAGTCAGAGAGAAACAGATCAGGGAGATAAGAGAGAGAGAGAGAGAGAGAGAGAGAGAGAGAGAGAGAGAGAGAGAGAGAGAGAGAGAGAGAGAGAGAGAGAGAGAGAGAGAGAGAGAGCGAGAGAGAGACAGAGAGAGAGAGCGAGAGAGCGAGAGAGAGAGAGAGAGAGAGAGAGAGAAGAAGAGAGAGAGAGAGAGAGAGAGAGACAGAGAGAGAGAGAGAGAGAGGTGGGAAGAAAGATGGAAAAAAAAAAAAAGAAGGATGGGAGGGAAAACGGGGAAAGAAAAGAAAGAAGAATGAAAAAGAAGGAAGAGAGGAAGGAGAAAAAAATATGAAAACAAAGAAGAATATGATCAAGAAGAAAAGGACAGAACGAGGGAAAAGAGTGAGGGACGGGTGGAAGGAAGGAAAGAAGAAGAAGAAGAAGAAGAAGAAGAAGAAGAAGAAGAAGAAGAAGAAGAAGAAGAAGAAGAAGAAGAAGAAGAGGAAGAAGAAGAAGAAGAAGAAGAAGAAGAAGAAGAAGAAGAAGAGGAAGAAGAAGAAGAAGAAGAAGAAGAAGAAGAAGAAGAAGAAGAAGAAGAAGAAGAAGAAGAAGAAGAAGAAAGAAGAAGAAGAAGAAGAAGAAGAAGAAGAAGAAGAGAAGAAGAAGAAGAAGAAGAAGAAGAAGAAGAAGAAGAAGAAGAAGAAGAAGAAGAAGAAGAAGAAGAAGAAGAAGAAGAAGAAGAAGAAGAAGAAGAAGAAGAAGAAGAAGAAGAAGAAGAAGAAGAAGAAGAAGAAACAACAGAACACACAAATGAATACATTTATATGTGACCAAGTACCACGAAAGTGACTGGGTTAGTTTTTAATAACAGGAAAGTAAAACAATCTCATTTTTGTTCATTTCTGGGATATGGGTAATTTCGTGTTCTCTAACATCTTATCTTTCATATTTATAAAGGACAATCTTTAATATGGTCTCTAAATGGTCTTATAAATGCTTTAACATGAGTAGGTCAATGCGTTTTCTTCAGCTAGGCTAGACTTTAGACTGTGTTTTCTCAAAATGACCGACACTCACCCTACTAACTTTAAATTCTCATAAATCTGGAATGGAAACAGATATAAGAATGGTTCTTGTATCATTAGAAAATAATTTGTCTGACGTTTTGAAATGTAATTTTCTCAGAATGGTCAGTTTGATACTTAATGTCCCTTTCGTGGTGCTGGGTCACATATAGGATCCATCCAGCAAGCAACGAGAAAGCAGGCCTAACATGAAAAGCAAGGGATTGGCCAGGTAACCCACTAACAAACCAGCCAGTGAGCCAGCCAATAAATGAATGAACCAACCAAGCAACCAAGAAAACAATTCTGAGCCAACAAACCAGCCTACCGATCAGCCAACCAACCTACCAACCAACCAACCAACCAACCAATATTAAAACCAACCATTATAATTTTTGTTTTCAAGTCTTCCTCTTCAGATTTTAAATGATTAGGTATTTATTCATTCATTTACTTATTTATTTATGTGCATTCTATTTGTTTATTTATGTATTTACTTATTTATGCACGACGAAAATGGTGTTTTACGTCCTCTCGGTCTGAATCAGACACATATGGGACATTTGTAAGTACAAATATGGTGGGAACAATACTGGAGGCAATGCCTGGAGGAAGTACGAAACCAGTTAAGTCCCGATTTAAAAAAATTAATACAGATAGGTGTAGCGGTAACCACGCCTCGGTTAAACTTCATCGGCTATGGCACCGCCACAAATTTACTTATTTATGCAATTATTTATTTACTTATTTATAGATTTATATTTTTTATTTACTTATTTATTTATTTACTTATTTATTTATTTACTTATTTATTGATTTACTTATTTATGTATTTACTTATTTATGTATTTACTTATTCATTTATTTATTATTTGTTTATTTATTTTCTGATTTATTTATTTATTTATTTATTTACTTATGTATTTATTTATTTATTTATTTATTTATTTATTTAATCATTCACTTATTTATTTATGTACATTTTTATTTGTTTCTTTCTTTCTTTATTTGTTTATTTATTATTTATTAACACATTTATCTGTTTACTTATTTATTTATGTATTCATTTATTTTTATTTTTATTTTTATTTTTTAAATTGATTTACTTATTTATTTACTTCTTTTTTTTTACTTACTTATTTATTGATTTACTGATTTATTTACTTATTTATTTAATTTATTTATTTATTCTTGATCGATTTATCTATTTGTTCTGTTGTCGATTTATACAATTATTTATTTATTTACCTGTCAAAGGTGATCCATCAGAGTTCGCAACAAGGGTCAAGGTCAACAGCAGGGCGGTTGCCATGGCCACAGAACGTGCGATCATCATCATTTCCGGTGATGTCAGTTCCTCTTCGTTCAACCTGAGAGAGAACACGAACACGCATTTGTTTTTAGTGATGGAAAATAGATAAGCTTAACGGTGGACCCTGACGGATGAGTTTTTGCAAGAAACACGTCGAGATCACCAGAAAGAAAGCCTTTTCAAGGATCGGAGAGACAGAGAGAGAGAGAGAGAGAGAGAGAGAGAGAGAGAGAGAGAGAGAGAGAGAGAGAGAGAGAGAGAGAGAGAGAGAGAGGGAGAGAGAGAGAGTGTGCAAAATAATGAAAACTCGATCACCTTTTTTGACAACATTTATATGAAAAACGCATGTTGGAAACAGAAAAATTCCCTGTTAAAGAAAATATTCCCTGTGTTTTGGAATTAAAATTGAATTCATATTTAAAGAAATAATATATGCTGCGACTACAGACGACTCCTTTTGCAGTAGGCCTAAACCAGAAATGAAACTGCGAATAAAACATAAAAACCCACACTTAAATAAAGTAAGCATTAATAATTTTCATGATAATTACTGATCAATCTGGAATTCACACACACACACACACACACACACACACACACACACACACACACACACACACACACACACACACACACACACACACACACACACACACACACACACACACAACGAGAGGATGTAAAAAAGCTTTATCAAGCTTATTCTTTTTGATCATTTTGACTTGACTTGACACACACACACACACACACACACACACACACACACACACACACACACACACACACACACACACACACACACACACACATTCATAGTTTCTCATAATCATGTAACTCAGATTCTCATTTACAAAAATAATACTCACAAAACTCTTAGTTTTTGCGACGCAGAAAATGCAGAGGAAACAACCGGAGATCCAGCCAACGTTTGCAGTCGAACAAATCGCCACAAACTGCCCTTTTTAAGCAAAAAAGTTGCTTTAGAAATAGCCTACAAGTAACCAGATTTCCGGTACCGTTGCATAAGCGCAGCTCGCCCCGAACTTCTCCTCAGCAATTTCTGCATGATTATTATGCACACTCTCACCGCAAGCCCGACGAGTGTGTTAAAGGTGGACCCTGACGGATGAGGTTTTGCAAGAAACACGCCGAGATCACCAGAAAGACGGCCTTTTCAAGGATCGGAACACTCTCTTTGCTCTGGTTTCCTAGAAATTAAACCGTCAAAATGGCGATTCCTCCTTGGCGGAGATGCCGGAGAGAGTAGCCATTTTGGATGGGGTGGGTGGAGACCAATCCCCTTTTGCTTGAAGCTTTTTTCTTTTTTTTTGTAGTGCAGTTAAAAAAAATGGAGCTATTTCCTTTGTTGTGGGCGAAACTCCTTTAGATAAACTGTATAAAATTAAAAACTAAAATAAATAAAAAGGCTTGTATTGCTAAAATGTCGTTGTAACGATTTGGTCTAAACTCAGGCGGCCATTAGAAAAGAGACGACACACGCCTTCTCTTTGGGTGAAAGAATTTGACTTCCAGCACCTCCGCCAAGGAGGAATCGCCGATTTGACGGTTTGATTTATAGGAAACCAGAGCAAAGTGAGTGTTGCAATCTATGTACAGGTTGCTTTCCTGGTGATATCGACGTGTTTTTGTTTTTTTGCAAAACACTCATCCGTCAGGGTGCCTCTTTAATTGTTTGCTGCAAAAATCTCGCATGATTTCGTGTGAAATAAGTCTGTGTTTTGGAATGATGATGACGGTTACAAATGATAAAGATGATGGTGATGCTGATAAAGAGGTCGATGCTGGTGCTGGTGCTGCTGATGTTGTTGTCGATGATTTTGATAAAGCTTCTGCTGCTGCTGCTGTTGATGATGATGGTGATGTTGATGTTGGATGATGATTTTGATAATGCTGCTGCTTGCTAATGATGATGATGATGATCGATGATGATTGATTATGTATTAAGTACTTCATAGTCACAGAGGCGTCACTGTGAAATTCAGGTTGCTCCCACCTGGAGAGCGCGTCGCATCCAGAGGTGCGCGACCCATTTCTTTTTTTTATGCTTGCGATGTTTGTGTGACTGATGAGGAAGGAATGGGAAGGGGGGTAAATTTTGACCAAATGGGTTTAACGTGTGCTAAGTGCATGGGCACACGGGACCACGGTTTATCGTCTCATCCTAAAGACAAGCATGGATTATGCTTGCATATTCTTTTTGCTTCATTTGAATTAACCAGATGCAATAATACAAGTAGCCTAACTGTCCAATCGTTTCCAATGTCCACCCACTCCCTACACAGTTTTATTATCGGAGTTTGATTCTGCTATTGTTTAAATGAATCTGATTAAACCCTACTAGTTTTCTTCACTATAATATTGTAGTTCCCTCGTATACGAATCTGATGAGATTTCTATATTTTGGTATCAGATTTTTATATTTGATTCATGTAGTGAAGACTACTAGAGTATTAGCCGTTTTATCGAAGCCGGTTTGCAAGAGTGAATGCGCTTGTTTATCTCTAGCGCGCGGAGTCGCGAAAAGTGATCTACTCACTTCCGAGCCGATGGGGCTGAATGTTTGCCTGACGACAAGTAATGGGCAAAGAACAACCAAAGATGTGCGTGCAGCTTGCAGATCTCGCATTGAATCTCTGACACACAATTTTGTCACTGATTTTTTAAAATTAATCAGCTCTACTTTTAAACAACACTGTGTGTTTCTCATAACAGATCACGATCTTATTTGTTTGGCTTAGTTGTGATTATTTATTCGATCACAAACCCTGCAACTGAGCAAACTCATACTGTCTTGCACGAAAAAGCCACAGAACATAACTTTTTTCATTAGCTTAGGCGGTTCCTTTTCTATTATGTTTCATAATGTTGGGTGTCCGCTGATCGGGACCTGACTGGCTGGGTCACTTAGCTTAGAGTGAAGGTAGCTGCTCCATTCAGCATCACGTTGGGTGCCCGCTGAAAGGATCCTGACTGGCTGGGTCACTTAGCTTAGGGTGATGATGCTCTTTCTCTCAGTGCTTAAAATCAGTGTTTATCCCAGGATAGTTAGTGAATCTTCCCCACAAAAAGGGGAGGGAAGGGGACAGTTAGGTAGGCTTCGTTACATTTTTTTTTTTCAAAACGGTTTTGGTAAAAGTGAAATACATTTGCCTGCTATTGTGATCATGAAACCACGCCCAAAAAAATTACATACACGTTTGCCTATTCAAAACACGTTTGCCTAGTAGTGAGGAAGGGGGGAGGTTCGTACGAAAAGGTTTTGAGACTTTCGGGGCTGGTATGATTTTATTCAAAATTAATCCGCATGCACAGGTGTACTTTGCTTTATAACAGCATTAAATACAAATACACTGACACAACAAAGTAAGACGTATTCACATTATTTTAACCAACACTATCCGGATATCCCCACAAATCCTCTCAATTTCAGACAAAATTTAAAAATAATTTGTATGATTCAATCTCATTCCCAGTATGTTGCACTACCAATGATGTCAATTATTCACTGATTCTCATGTTCCCTCCCATGTGCCTGTAATCTTTAGGACTGCAGGATGTAAAGGAGAAATTTGCTATTCACGCTTTTTAAAAAAAAGAGGGTTATTTTGGATTTTCAAAGGGTATACAAGCAGCAAGTTTGTAACAAGAAAGTGTACTGCATACTGATATTTCTCCTGGGGCTTTGAAATGGTGTGCAAATTATGAAATGTGTAGTAAGAAAATGTACTTTACTTCCACCCCTCTCCCAGTGCTTGAAATAAGAAACTGTGCATAAGCCATCACCCCAACAACCTGGGATAGTGCACCCAGTACTCAGAAGTGAAATAGTACACGCTAAGACATTGTTTGGCCTGCGCTAGATCTATTTATTTAAAAACAAATAATAACAAAATAAATAATAAATAATGTTTTAAAAGAACTTAATCAGCTTTTAAGCCCAAAACAAGTCACTCTTTCCATTACAACACAACTGTTGTAAGTAGGCCTACAACATACAATTAAATTACATGGTTATGGAATCCACAACAATTTACTTAATATGGATAGAAGACTTTTCATGTAACAGAACTCAGTATTGTAATAGTAAAGATGTGAAATCAGTCTGTAGGCTGCACATGTTAGCAGTAGTGTTCCTCAAGGTAGTATTCTAGGTCCTTTTTTAAAAACTTATTTTATGGATGCCTAGAGAGAGAGAAAAATAGAGATTTTACGCCTTCTGAAACAATGGATGCCTAGGTGTCTGTCACTGTTTTACAGCTTCTATCACCTACCACCACTGAAAACAAATTTCAGTCCAGCCCTGTAGTTCTAAGTAGAATAGCAGTAGCTTTATCTGCTATGTGAAAGTCATAGTCAGCTGACTCAGTCAGTGACACACACACACACACACACACACACACACACACACACACACACACACACACACACACACACACACACACACACACACACACACGCACACACTGTGACACACACACGATACATTGTTTGTCTTTTTTTTAATGCATAGATGCCTAGGTGCATAGGTGCCTTGACAGCTTCTATCACCTACCACCAATGAAAACAAATTTCAGTCCAGCCCTGTAAAAGTAGAATAGCAGTCGCTTTATCTGCTATGAAAAGGTTATAATCAGACACAACTGACTCAGTCAGTGACACACACACACACACACATGATAAATTGTTTGTCTTTACAATATACGACTGTATACCCTCTCGACCTTCACGAGCCTCTCTGTGTGTGTGTGTGTGCGCGTGCGTGTGTGTGTGAGTTGTGTTGTGTGTGTATGCGAGTTGTGTGTGTGTGTGTGTGAGTGAGTTGGTGACGCAGTATTTCTCACCACCACTATCAAGCACATTTTTGTCGCTTATTTTTAAATTTTTATCTGGAAGGACCAACGTCCTAGTCGTGGATTTTAAAAAGGCCTTTGATAAGATTTATCACTATCTCCTTATGAATAATTTCGCCACTATGGGATCAGAAGTTCAGTCAATAGATTAATTGAGAGCTTCCTTGCAGGCAGGCAGGAAAAAATAGTTGTTGATTGAGCTGCATCCGAAGCTATCCCTGTAGAATCAGGAGTCCCTCAAGGATCTGTGCTTGGGCCGACCCTTTTCCTGTTGGCATCAATGGTCTTTCGAGGCAACTATCTTCCAACTTCCTTTCTCTTTGTGGACGACTCTGTCACCGAGCTGTGGACCCTCCCAGAGACCTCAATGATCTCCAACCAGACCTAAATGAATTAGCATCATGGGAAAACAAATGGATGTCCTTCCATCCCGACAAATGCAAGAGCCTCCATGTGATCAGGAAGAAAAATCCCCTGATAAAGAACTACCAACTATATGGCCAGGACCTGGATTGGATAGAGATGAAAATAAATGTCTGGGCTTTACAATATCACAAGACCTTAGATGGGACACCCACATCTCAAATGTGCGCAGCAAAGTCAGTAAGACCCTTGGCTTCCTCCATCGCAACTTAAAAGTAGAGTTAGTCAACATCAAGGAATTTGCATATAAGGCAAGTAGTAAAAGGCTTATAATTATGTCACTGGTTAACCCATTCTAGAAAGGTGCCTGCTATGCCATAGCATTGCCTCTTTAAACTGATGTAAAACTATATATATATATCTCTCTGTACATGTGTGCGTGTGTGTGTGTCACTGTGCGAGCCCCTTCCCCCATCCGCCCCACTTTACTCCCACCCTTCTAGTTCTACCCATTCCCAAATCATAGTGAAAATCCTTCATCCACGACCCACCCACCCTCTAGTAGAATCCCCCGTTTGCTTGCATGCCCCCTTTCCCCTCAACCATATCAAAATTCAAACTCAGATTATTTTATTTGTTGTAAAACCATCAAAGGAATTATCGAACAAACCAAAGCATACGGCGCTCTCGCCACACCGTAATTATTTACACAGATGTGGTAAACAGTAAACACATTATCGTCATAGGCCTACCATGAAAAGAAACAAAACAAAAAGCGCAGGGTAAAGATGGTGACAAAGTAAATGTTATTGAAGCAAATAAGGAGTAGTAAAACTCGCGTAATCACGTATAGGGACAGCAAAACATTCATGTTCGTATCAACATCGCGATTTATCGTCAGAAGTGGCGTCTGCGACGCAAACAGAAACAGGAAAGTCATTCTACTATCTACGGTAGATGCCCAACTCGCCACCGGAAGTTATAGCAAACAAAGGGACTGTATCAGTGAGCCACCAAACCAAGGGAAGTAACAACCCCACCTAAAACGGCTAATACAGGCGAGCGAAAATAGTAGACTTTTATTTTTAAACGGAAGTATTTCACGTAAATCGTGACTCACAGACATCGTCAAGATCGCGTCGCTTTGGCGTCGAATCGAATGTAGGGTAGCGGGCCCTTAACACAGGCTGAGTAGAGACCAGAACTGTTTATTTAAAGAGGACGTAAACAAATTCAAATTTCGATAGAACTGTTTATTTGAGCCAGAACGTTTTGTCAGCAAAGCTTAAATCAACTCTCACACGAAAGAAAACAACCACATAAATTATATATACGTTACAATTAGGCATTAATGTCTTCTGCCAACGAATAGATAGCTACACATCCCGGATACCAGTATAACACTATACGGACTTTTTCGTCGAAATTTTCTTACGTTGAATCTCCTTGTTGCTGTTCGCTTTGTAATCGTTTTACACGTGGTAAATAAGATTAATATGAATGGAAGCTTATGCTTAACGTCCCCCCCCCCCCCCCCCCCCCCCCCCACCCCCCCCCCCCCCCCCCCCCCCCCCCCCCCCCCCCCCCCCCCCCCCCCCCCCCCCCCCCCCCCCCCCCCCCGGGTCACAAAGGACACGTATGGGACATCACTATCAATACAGTCTTTTAGAAAGAGAAAAAAGTAATTTTCTTGTTACCAGGGTTCTGATATAATGTATTTGTTTATACAGATGTTGGAAGATTAACAAGATGAGGAGCTTATTTTAATACAATGCCCAAGAGAAAAAGAACTCAACATGCATACATGCATACATGCATACATAACAATATGCATAATATGGACATGCTGGGCCTAATTGGTTTTTTACTTAGGTGCATAGCAGCAGCATGGCGCATCTGCGCTCATTGTTCGGAAATAATTAAGGGGAGTGATTTCATGGTGTGTGGGAGTGATCTTGCCTAATTCAATCGGTCCAACAGGGGAAGCTACTCTACCATCAGGTAAATCCCCAGCTCTCGCCTCGAGTGTTTGAGTAGACTTACATCACTTAGAACACCGTGCGTCATTCTAAATTTGATGTCATTTATATTTTTACGTCACATTTTGCAAGTTCTATTGGTTTGCGGATACTGGCCGCCCCTCATTTTTCTAAAAAATAAAGTTTGCAAGTCGCTGACTCGCATCCTGCGGTTTCAAGCTTCGATTGACCAAGTAAGTCGAGGTAATTAACTCTAATTTTCACGAAGTGCTCTCCCCTAGTTCTTTTTCCCTTCGAAAATCGTCTATTGACAGGAATCTGCCTGAGCGATTGAAGAAGAAGAAAAAGAACCCGTTGTGAAGAGAATATTCTACCTCATCATATATCTACTCATTCGATTTCGCGCTTGCGCACTCCGAGTTTTTAGTTTTTGCGCATGCGCATTGAGCCAATCGTCAGCTTATGCTAGCCTACTTCCTGTTTAAGCCATGACTTATTTACGTCTCTCTCTCTCTCTCTCTCTCTCTCTCTCTCTCTCTCTCTCTCTCTCTCTCTCTCTCTCTCTCTCTCTCTCTAAAACATGTTCGATTCGATTTTGATTATTGTTGTTTTATTTGTTGTGCCCCCCGCCCCCTCTTTCCCTCCCATGTGAATGGGCAAATTGCCTGACACTTTAGAATTTCTGTTCTAATGCGCATGCACAAGGATAGATATTTTATAGGACTACTTATATCCCATGACACCGTGACTTCCCATTACACTTCAGCCCTGATCAATAGCTGTGTGAATTAGAATGGAAAACTCGTGCATGGCATTGCCCATTCCTGCAGGGCAGGATATCTCCTGTCTACATAATCCACGAATTCTGCTGGCATACAGATAGTGCATAATATCCCGGATATCAGTGTAACACTAAACACTTAAAACTTCTTCGAAACATTTTACGTAAAGTAAAGTTGCTCTTCGTTTTGTACTTTTTTTCATATAAAAGAGATCAGCCTGATGCAGTGGGGTTGTGGGTGGATGCCTCGTGCCCCCATACGGGGAGCTGGACGACCCCGTCCCCGCCACTAGTCTCTCCCCGTGGGGATACCGCGGTGTGTGTGTGTGTGTGTGTGTGTGTGCGTGTGCGTGTGCGCGTGCGCGTGTGCGTGCGTGTGCGTGTGCGTGTGCGCGTGTGCGTGCGTGTGCGTGTGTGCGTGTGCGTGCGTGCGTATTTCATACGAATAGTTCGAACATCTTCCGGAAGTTCTGTGCTTGTAACTGCCTCTAACATGTCACTCTCTTTGACTCTGTCTTTTCCATTTACTCTCTGTCATCTACTGTCTTTCTGACTTATTGGTCCATTCTCCTGCCTTTTTAAGAAAAATAACTTCTCCGAAATCGGAATGAGTTGGCTCTACGCAACGGGGAAACCAGTAAAAACTGAAAACCGGGCACATACGTACCTTACCCATTATGGGCGTATGGCCTGGGAACGCAGAAGAAGAAGAAGAAGAAGAAGAAGAAGAAGAAGATGAAGAAGAAGAAGAAGAAGAAGAAGAAGAAGAAGAAGAAGAAAGAAGATGAAGAAGAAGAAGAAGAAGAAGAAGAAGAAGAAGAAGCCAGCTGCAGAGCTTATTATCAAATTAATTATGCTCGAGCAAAAGATAACATGCACACTGTAGCACTAGAACCTTACGCTACCACGTGCAAATGGCCCCCACGTTTGAGAGTCGTAGTCTTCTACAAAAGACTTAAGCTGTATCTGTAGCATGATTTTCCAACACTGTAGCAAATGACTTATTGTACCGCTCTCATTTACTATTGGCCCCTACGGTACCGACAGGCTATAGCCTGCTAATGTCCACCAGTGATAAAAGCCATTTGAGTAAAGGGTTGGGACAGAGGGTGGATGCCTCGTGACTCCATACGGGGAGCTGGACGACCCCGCCCCCTCACCGAGTCTCTGCCCGTGGAGGTGTTTCGTAAAAATAGTCCCCCCACCTTCTGGAAGTTCTGTACTTGTAACTTCCTCTAATTTGCCACTCTCTTTGACTCTGCCCTTTCCCTTTGCTTTCTATCATCCACTATCTTTCTGACTTATTGGCCCATTCTCTTGCCTTTTTGTCAAAAAACAATCTTCCAAATAATTGTTCTCATTTGAGCTCCTCCGAAATCGGAATGTGTCGGCTTGTTCGCAGCGGGGAGACCAGTGAAAACTGAAAACCGGATACGTACCTTACCCATTATATATGACCATTATGGGCTGGGAACGCAGAAGAAGAAGAAGAAGAAGAAGAATAAGAATAATAAAGGGTCAGTTTAATGTCACAGCAAAAGGCTAAAGTAATAAAACATAATTAATGGCGAAAGCGTTTTTCTTCGTTTTCTTTTATTCTTTTTTTAATCTATGATATTTGAGAATGCATGGTAGATGAGTTTAATTAAGCTTACCCCCCCCCCCACCCCCAGTGGGGATACCGGGGGAGTCTTTTGCATAAATAGTTCCCCACCTTCTGGAAGTTAATATATGTGCTTGTAGCTTCCTCTAATCTGTCACTCTCTTTGACTCTGCCTTTTCCCTTTGCTTACTGTCATCTACTATTTCTTTCTGCCTTTCTGTCCATTCTCCATGCCCCTTATTTCACGAAACACTTTCAAAAACATTTCCTCCAGCCGAAGTCGGACTTGCATGCTTGGCCTAACTATTTCTTAGTTAGGCGCGGAACGGCAGCATGACGCATCGGCGCTCATAATTGGCAGGAAACTGCTTGAGCGATCGAAGAAGAAGATTAAGCCAACTTACTGGTGTGGGTAAAATGTGTTAGCATGTAGTCTGTTCCACATGTAGTAAGAGTTTGTGTGTTTTGTTTCCTGTTCGAGGAAATTACATGTACTATAGGCGCCTATCCGCCAACATTACTTCTTTTAAAGGGGTACCCTGACGGATGAGTTTTTGCAAGAAACACGTCGAGATCACCAGAAAGACAGTCTTTTCAAGGATAGGAACACTCACTTTGCTCTGGTTTCCTAGAAATTAAACCGTCAAAACGGCGATTCCTCCATGGCGGAGATGCCGGAGAGAGTAGCCATTTTGGATGGGGTGGGTGAAGGTAAATCATTGTGGTTGAAACGTTTTCTTTTTCTGTAGTGCAGTAAAAAACCCACAAATGGAGCTGTTTCCTTTGTTGTGAGCGAAACTCCTTTAGATAAACAGTATGAAATAAAAAAAATAAAAAAAATAAAAAGGCTTGTACTGCGAACATTTCGTGCAAACGATTTGGCGGCCATTAGAAAAGAGACGGCATTCGTCTTCTCTT
>CM065707.1:14659855-14662355 GCA_017654935.2 Phymorhynchus buccinoides
CCAACACAAATCAATAACTTTGATAAAGAACCAATTCAAAAGCATTATTTATTTGTTCCCAACAGAACCCCTACCAACACAAATCAATAACTTTGATAAAGAAACAATTCAAAAGCATTATTTATTTTTTCCAATAGAACCCCAACCAACACAAATCAATAACTTTGATAAAGAAACAATTCAAAAGCATTATTTATTTTTTCCAATAGAACCCCAACCAACACAAATCAATAACTTTGATAAAGAAACAATTCAAAAGCATTATTTATTTTTTCCAATAGAGCCCCAACCAACAGAAATCAAGAACATACATAAAGCAACAAGGCAATAATTGTGACCCAGCACCACGAAAGGGACATTAAGTTGTTGGGCTAGTTTCTACCAAGAGGCTTGGAAAGTAAAACCAAAATATCATTTTTTGTCAATTTTGAGTTATGAGTATTTCCGTGTTCTCTAACATCTTATCGTTCATATTTATAAAGGACGGTCTTTAATAACGGTCTCTAAATGGTCTTATAAGTGCTTTACAACCAGTAGGTCAATGCATTTTCTTCACCTAAGCTAGATTTTAAACTGTTTTCTGAAAATGGCCGGCGCTCCCCTACTAACTGTAAAGGCGCATGATCCTGGAACGAAAAAAGATACAAGAATGGTTCGTGTGTCATTAGAAAGAGAATTGTCTGAAGTTTGCAAATGTAATATTTTTCTAAACATGGTCAGTTTGACATTTGTGCTGGATCACAATAATATAATAAATAATAATGTTTAGTTTTCCACGAGCCACTACGAACAAAAATCAAACGCATAGATAAAGCAACACGGCAATAATATAGCAATGATTGTTTCTTCCACTAGCCCCTACCGACAAAAATCGCGTACATAGATAAGCAACAATGCAATAGCAAATGTTATATTTCTGCAACAACAAGCTGATATAATTAGGCAAGTTACGAGCTTTCGGACAACACACCTATGTCAGTGACAGGTGTCATGACAAATGACAGGTGTGTCAATTACTGACGGTATTGCCAACAGACGCATTTGCAAGGCGGGCGCCTGCATCGAACACACCGGCATCTTCTGATGACCCCTTTTCGGTCATCATCATCATCATCATCATCACCATCGGGAATTGGAGTCCTCCAGGAGCGTTTCGCGTGTACTTCATCAGGGTTGCTAGCCTCCATCTCCTCCTCCTCCCTCTTCTCCTCCTCCCCCTCTTCGTAGATGTCCGGGTCTTCTTGCGCCTCTCTCATTGCCCTTTGTTCTTCTTCGATAGGGGCCTCTTCAAGATCTTGTTCTTCGTCAGCACCACGTTCTTCAGCGAAGGAATGAATGAAAAGAAAGGAAGAAATATTGAAAGGAAGGATAGAAAAATAAGTGATAGTGCATGGGAAAACGAGACATAAGTCGCTCGGGGTTAATGTTTTTGAGCAACAAAAGCCAAACATAGTCAACAACCCCCAAATACCAATTTTCTACTTAGGGTATAGCTTTAAATTTATATGTGACCAAGCACCACGAAAGGGACATTAAGTCGCTGGGCTAGTTTTTAATAACAGGCTTGGAAAGTAAAAATTCTCTTTTTTTCATTTCTGAGATATGGGTAATTTCTTGTTCTCTAACATCTTATCTTTCATATTTATAAAGGACAATCTTTAATATGGTCTCTAAATGGTCTTATAAGTGCTTTAACATGAGTAGGTCAATGCGTTTTCTTCAGCTAGGCTAGACTTTAGACTGTGTTTTCTCAAAATGACCGACACTCACCCTACTAAATTTAAATTCTCATAAATCTGGAATGGAAACAGATATAAGAATGGTTCTTGTATCATTAGAAAGAAATTTGTCTGAAGTTTTAAAATGTAATTTTCTCAGAATGGTCAGTTTGATACTTATTGTCCATTTCGTGGTGCTGGATCACATATATGATCCATCAAGCAAGCAACGAGAAAGCAGGCCTAACATGAAAAGCAAGGGATTGGCCAGGTAACCCACTAACGAACCAGCCAGCCAGCCAGCCAATAAATGAATGAACCAACCAAGCAACCAAGAAAACAATTCTGAGCCAACAAACCAGCCTACCGATCAGACAACCAACCAACCAACCAACCAACCAACCAAGCAACCAAGAAAACAATTCTGAGCCAACAAACCAACCAACCAACCAACCAACCAACCAACCAACCAACCAACCAACCAACCAACCAATATTAAAACCAGCCATTATAATTTTTGTTTTCAAGTCTTCCTCTTCAGATTTTAAATGATTTATTTATTTATTCATTTACTTATTTATTTATGTAGATTCTATTTGTTGATTTATTTGTTTACTTATTTATGTATTTACTTATTTATTATTTATTTATTTATTTATTTATTTATTTTATTTATTTTCTTTTTATTTATTTATTTATTTATTTATTTATTTATTCATCTATTTGCTTATTTATTTACTTATTTATTTATTTATTTACTTATTTGTTCATTTACTTATTTA
>CM065707.1:14664855-14682355 GCA_017654935.2 Phymorhynchus buccinoides
ATGATGTTGATGTTGTTGATTATTTTGATAAAGCTTCTGCTGCTGCTGCTGTTGATGATGATGATGATGATGTTGATGTTGTTGATGATTTTGATAAAGATTCTGCTGCTGCTGCTGCTGTTGATGATGATGATGTTGATGTTGATGATGATTTTGATAATGCTGCTGCTGCTGCTGCTTGCTAATGATAATGATGATGATGATGATTGATTAGGTATTAAGTACTTTATAGTCACAGAGGCGTCGCTGTGAAATTCGGGTTGCTCCCACCTGATGCGATGTTTGCGTGACTGATCAGGAAGGAACGGGAAGGGGGGTAAATTTTGACCAAATGACAACTCTTTCGTTGCCACTGGGTTTAACGTGTGCTAAGTGCATGGGCACACGGGATCTCGGTTTATCGTCTCATCCTAAAGACAAGCATGGATTATGCTTGCATATTCTTTTTGCTTCATTTTAATTAACCAGATACAATTATACAAGTTTCCAATGTCCAACCCACTCCCTATACAGTTTTATTATCGTAGTTTGATTCTGCTATTGTTAGCTAGGAAACGAATTAGGCGGCCGCTAATTAGAATATAATAATAATAATAATAATAATAATAATAATAATAATAATAATAATAATAATAATAATAATAATAATAATAATAATAATAATAATAATAATAATAATAATAATAATAAATAATAATAATAATAATAATAATAATAATAACAACAACAACAACATAATAATAATAATAATGATAATAATAATAATAATAATAATAATAATAATGGGTATTTCCAGCGCTTAATCTTAAATAAGCCCTAAGCGCTGACAATAATAAAAAAAGTTATTAATATATAAATTAATAAACCATCAATAGAAACAAATGAACGTCAAAAATATGTGAAACACAAGCGCACACACATACACATATATACACACACGCGCGCGCGTGCGCGCACACACACACACACAACACATACACACACACACACACAAACGCGCGCGCAAGCACGCACACCCACACCCACACCCACACGCACACAAACACACGTGCATGGACGGGACAAAGTACTTTGAAAGGAAATGAAGCAGACTATGATTTGAAGAGAGCAGTTTTGAGAGAAGAACTTAAATGAAGAAAGGGAGTTGGCAGAACGGAGAGGTAAAGGGAGTTTATTCCAAGCGGAAGGAGCCCTAAAAGAGAAAGAACGTTCGCCAAGGGTTCTGGTGCGGCAGCGAGGGATCTGGAGGAGATAAGTGTCAGAGGAAGAGCGTAACTGTCTAAGAGGTATGTAAAGTGTTAGAAGATCAGCTACATAAGAAGGAGCCAGACCATTCAGGGATTTGGACAAGCAAATTTTTCTACGAACAAAAAATAACCGCTCGCAATCCCAGTTTGTGCTACCATACCTAAAAGGTACTACAGTTTAACCCTTTCACCGCCAATGTTGCATTTTAGCACCACAACAGTTTAACACCCATGTCACTAAAAGGCATCAAATCAGGACCTATTATCCAAAGACCCTATTTTCGTAATTTTGGGAGGTAAGGATAGGCCTAATGTTATATATGGCACAGAGGAATTTGCAATATTGCAGATGTTTTATTTGCTCTACCCAGTTAAGTTTAATGGTATTTTTAGGCTGAAAAATGGCTGGCGGCGAAAGGGTTAAAGGGCCCGATACACAACATACGATTCGACCCCAATGCGATGCGATTGACATTTGTGAGGCCTGATTCTCGTGAAATTCAACTATCTAAATGAATCTGATTAAACCCTACTAGTTTTCTTCACTATAATATTGTAGTTCCCTCGTACACGAATCTGAAGAGATTTCTATATTTTGGTATCAGATATTTATATTTGATTCATGTAGTGAAGACTACTTGAGTATACAGGCGAGCGAAAATAGTAGACTTTTATTTTTAAACGGAAGTATTTCACGTAAATCATGACTCACAGAGATCGTCAAGATCGCGTCGCTTTGGGATCGAATCGAATGTAGGGTAGCGGGCCCTTAACATAGGCTGAGTAGAGACCAGAACTGTTTATTTAAAGAGGACGTAAAAAAAATATTCAAAAAACTGTTTATTTGAGCCAGAACGTTTTGTTGGCAAAGCTTAAATCAACTCTCACACGAAAAAACAAAACCCACATAAATTATATTTCTGTTACAATTAGGCTACATAATTAATGTCTTCTGCAGACGAATAGATAGCTGCACATCCCGGATACCAGCATAACACTACACACTTAAAAATATTTCGTCGAAATGTTCTTACGTTAACGGTTAAGTCTCCTTGTTGTTCGTTTTGTAATCGTTTTACACACTAATCCAGGTTCAATCATACAAACTACTATAAGGATACTTCCATTTTGGTACGATGTTACGAAAATTTGAAGGCAAATATTTTGCAAGATAATCTTCAATTTTAGAGGATGACACACGCTCTTCGACGACGATGTGTCCGTTGTTAAACTAACTCAAAAGTAGAGAGAACTCTAGGAGAAGTCGAAATAATCTCAAACGTATTGCTCAATCACCTTTTAGCCCATATAATAATATAGAGAGAGATTCAGAAGCACATCCAATAAATGTTCTTTCTCAAACAAGATTAGAAAATATTAATAGAAAGCCAATGGAAAACATACGCACAAACAGAGAGAGAGAGAGAGAGAGAGAGAGAGAGAGAGAGAGAGAGAGAGAGAGAGAGAGAGAGAGAGAGAGAGAGAGAGAGAGAACATACGCACAGACACCCCCCCCCCTCTCTCTCTCTCTCTCTCTCTCTCTCTCTCTCTCTCTCTCTCTCTCTCTCTCTCTCTCTCTCTCTCTCTCTCTCTCTCCACGCACGGGACCCACGAGACACGCACGCGCACGTTCCTGGCATTTTATTGGATTGCGAGAATGAGCGATCCGCCGTCTCCCTTCACGATCTGATAAAGTCCGTTACGTTTGTGTTATTTTAACAAAGGAAACAGCGCGTAACAGCGTGTGTCATCCTCTAAATTACAAGGACATTTCCCAAAACATTCGCCTTCAATTTTCTCAGAATATCGTTTCAATATGGAAGTATGACTGCATAATCGCTCTACGCCACATGTGAAACAAGATTAGCATGACGATTAGCACTACAATGCCTAAGAACGAAACAACAACTTAACATGCATACATAACAATGTATACATAACGATGTTGGTTGACGCACGATTAACAAGAGGCCTATTATACAAATGTAGTTATAGGTGAAGACGGGGTAAAAAGCCCATGGGCGGGTAAGAAGCCCATGCCAATTATCTCATGAAATGAAGCAAATTTCAGTCCAATTTTGCCCAGTGTTAATGTTTAGCGTTCGTCTCATGGACAAATTTGACTGAAATTTGCTTCATTTCATGAGATAATTAGCATGGGCTTCTTACCCGCCTATGGGGCTTTTTACCCCGTCATACCCTAGCAACAGCATCACTAAGTTTTATAACCATTTCCTCAGAATAGCAAACTGCCTCTTGTGGCCAGCTATCTGAAATCCTTCAGACACAACTGACTAACATGCTTCTTCTTCTTCTTCTTCTTCTTCTTCTTCGTTCCCAGGCCATATGGCCATACTGGGTAAGGTGTGTATGTGTCCGGTTTTCAGAATCGGCCAATAAGTCAGAAAGGTAGTAGACGATAGAAAGCAAAGGGAAAAGGCAGAGTCAAACAGAGTGGCAGATTAGGGAAAGTTACAAGAACAGAACTTCCAGAAGGTGGGGAACTATTTTTACGAAACACATAGCAGACACATAGCAGCAGCATGACGCATCTGCGCTCTAGTAACCAGAAACTAACCAATTGCAAAATGACGCATCTGCACAGAAACTAACCAATTGGAAAAAAAATAAATAATAAATGTGTCAAAAATGTGTGGTTGTAAATGACCGGTTACAGATGATCATATCGACAGACTATAACCGTTGTGACCTTGACCTTGACCTTTGTTGTACTAAATATTCGGAATGACCTTAAGCCAATGCATATGCACACCAAATTTGAACATTTTAAGTCCAACGATGTGAAAGATATGACCACAAGAAGAATTGTACGTTTTCAAGGTCAAACTTCAAGGTCATGGTAAGCATGGTTATCATGCTTGTATGGGACCTTTTGCATACCGTGATGCACCATCACAGTAAATTTGAAGCGATTCCATGCAACAGTTCTTGACATACAGCTTTGGGGTTCGAACCCCATGATTCGCTCGCACGCGCGCATGAGCGCACAGATAAATTCGTGATTATAATGTTAGAGCCCTTTCATCAGAAAACCTTATGGAAAAAACCGTATTGAAATACGTGCAAAAGTTCGCGACATATTAGCGATTAAGTGTTTTGGGGCTTGAACTCCTTAATCAACATGACCTTGACCTTGAAATAAAACTAAAGCAATCTGTCGATAGGTGATATCCTCTAGAACTTGTATACTAAAAGCGATTGAAATAGACTGAACGGTTTTCAAGAAAACGCGGCCGGACGCACGCACGCACGGACGGACGGACGGATGAAACAAAAACAATACTTCCCGAAGCTTCGCTCTGGAACTAATTTTAAGTGTACACAAAAAGAGGAAAATACATGTAGTTCTATTTAGACGACAAACGTTACATTGCGCGTCCATTGTATTGAATACACTTATTCATTGCCATGCCTCATGTAGGCCTACTGTTTAAAAAATCAAAACAATCCAGAACCAAATTATTTCAGAACATTAAAAAAATCAACATATTAACAAAGCCCAATAACATTAAAATGAAATAACTAAAATTTTAGTATATGGAGCTAGCTGATGTATGATTGATTTGATGCATTTATTGTGCAAGCTGCATCATGTTCGTTACATTCTGTATAAAATGTGGGGCTAATAAAAAAATTGTTTTTTATAATTTGCCTGAAATCAGTATAGGGGTATGGTATTTTAAATAGAGATTCGTTGCAAGATATATTCGTGTAGATTGTTTAAATATATTATTACCGGATGTTCGGCAAGCATAAAAACAGTTGAGTTTGCTTTTATATTTCACTTTGTTCAATGAGCGACTTAGTGGGATTTTTTCCCCGCCAGGGGGCATGACGCTCGTGTGGGGCTAATCCTCTCTATTATTCTTAGTTGTGGATAAAGAAAGAGAGAGAGAGAGGGAGGAGTCCCACCATCTCTCCCTCTCTCACTACGCCCAACTAAGAAAATCGCGTGATAAGCCCCGAGTGGATTGACTGCCCCTTGGCGGGAAAAAAATCGCCATAAGTCGACCATCAATAACGTCCGAGACTAGATTTAAAATAATATTGATGGGACCAGCCGTCTTTCAGAAGTAGGCAATGCTCAGGCCTGTCCGTTGACGACGACGACGTCCAAGCAGGGACTTTAATTTGTGCAGAAGAAATCCGAGGTGATGGTGTGGAGTAGACGTTTTGCATTTGAACACTTCCCCGAGCAAGCTATGGTGCTTGTTGTAGGATCGATGTTTTCATCGGAGCAGGTGCGGTTTAGGGAGTTGCTTCCCTTCGTCCGGTTCCGGTTTCGTTCTTCTATCTAGGAAAATAAAATACAATAATTCAGATACACACTTATTTAAAGGTGGATCCTGACGGATGAGGTTTTTTTTTACAAGAAACACGTCGAGATCACCAGAAAGACAGCCTTTTCAAGGATCGGAACACTCAATTTGCTCTGGTTTCCTAGTAATTAAACAGTCAAAATGGCGATTCCTGCTTGGCGGAGATGCCGGAGAGTGTAGCCATTTTGGATGGGGTGGATGGAGGTCACTCATTGTGGTTGAAGCGTTTTTGTTGTTGTTGTAGTGCAGTAACAAACAACATTGGAGCTATTTCCTTTGTTGTGAGCGAAACTCCTTTAGATAAACTGCATAAACTTTAAAAAAAGAAAAAGAAAAAAGGCTTGTATTGCCTAAATTTCGTGTAAACCATCTGGCGGCCATTATAAAAGAGACGGCACACGCCTTCTCTTTGGGTGAAATAATTTGACTTCCAGCACCTCCGCCAAGGAGGAATCGCCGATTTAACGGTTTGATTTCTAGGAAACCAGAGCAAAGTGAGAACTGCAATCTGTGTAAAGGCTGTTTTCCTGGTGATCTCGACGTGTTTCTTACAAAAAACATTCTGTTAGGGTGCCCCTTTAAAAACAACAACAAAACCCCAACTACGTACGAAAAGACATGGACAAAGTATGAAAAGATTTTGGATAAATAATAAAATTTTAAACAATATTGGATAAAACATGATATCTGACCCAATTTCGAAAAAAAAATAGGGCCTTTGCACTGCCTCCGGGCATTGCCTCCAGGATCGTTCCCACCATCTTTATATCTTCTAATGTGCAGTATGCGTCTGTTCCAGACCGGAGGACGTTAAGCAGAATTTCATCAAAAGATGTGTGTATTATAGGTCCTACATAATTATGAAAAGATTCAGATAAATATGAAAAAACTAAACAAAAGATTTTTGGATAACTATGACTTTTCTTTATGCAAAATATGAAAAGATTCTGGGTAAACATGAAACATATGTAGATACTAATAATAATAATAATAATAATAATAATAATAATAAAAAAACAACCTGGATGAACATAAAAGATTTGGTTATGGGCCTAAATGTGACCAGATTTGGATAAACGTGACAATGATCAGACCAAAAAACCCCACCCCATTACAGTTTACTGTATTTAAAAATAAGGATAAGTATGCGACGACACTTGGATCGGTTAAGTTGTCGATGGACGGTATAGTACGGGTAATCGCAAGTGCGTTTTCAAAACGTAAACACCGGTATTAACACGTAAGTAAATTAGAAGATTGCCAATACGATTGGCTGTTAATGCTAATTTACGTGTCACTTCCCCGTGTTAACCGTTTAAGACGCACTCATGAATACCCGTACCTGTATGCGACAGTGCATGCATGTATTAATCAATAAAACAAACTAAAATAGAGAAGAAAAGAAAAATATTCATATACTTCTTCTTCTTCTTCTTCTGCGTTCCCATAATGGGCAAGGTAAGTATATGTCCGGTTTTCAGTTTTCACTGGTCTCCCCGCTGCGTACAGCCGACACATTCCGATTTCGGAGGAGCTCAAAGGACAACAATTATTTGGAAGATGTTTGGTGAAACAAAAGGCAGGACAATGGGCCATTAAGTCAGAAAGATAGTATATATGAGAGAAAGAAAAGGGAACAGGCAGAGTCAAAGAGAGTGGCAGATTAGAGGAAGTTACAAGCACAGAACTTCCAGAAGGTGGGGGAACTATTTTTACGAAAGCCCCCCCCCCCCGGTATCCCCCCGGGGGGTATTCAGATACAACACTTACTTAAAATGTAAAAAAAACAAAAAACGTATCAAAAGACATGTACAAAGTATGAAAAGAGTTTGGATAACAAATAAAATAAAATAAAAATTATTGGATACAGGATGAAAACGATATCGGACTCCATTTGAAGAAAAAGAAAGAAAAAAAAGATAGGGCCCAAGTTGGCTTACGTTCGCGAAGACGCTTAGCGTATGGTGCTATGTGTGCGGATGTTAGGTTATGTGTGACAGCCTTTTCTGTCTTTATTGATTATAAGCGAATTGTGTTATTGTATTGGTTACATTGTGATGTGTAACATTTGTTTATGTTACATATCATCACCCTTTGAAATAAAGGGTTGTGGTTTTATTCTACTCTCACCTCCCCGTGGGGATACCGGGGGTGTGGGAGGGGGGAGGTATTTCGTAAAAATAGTCCCCCCCCCCACACACACCTTCTGGAAGTTCTGTGCTTGTAACTTTCTCTTGTCTTTCACTATCTTTGACTCTGCCTTAATTTTCCCTTTGTTTTCTATCATCTACTATCTTTCTGACATGTTATCGGCCCCATTCTCTTGCTCTTTTTTCCTCTCTCCAAAAAACCCATCTTCCAATCTTTGAGCTCCTCCGAAATCGGAATGTGTCGGCTGTACGCAGCGGGGAGACCAGCGAAAACTGAAAATCGGACGCATACGTTCCTTACCTATTATGGCCTTATGGCATGGGAACGCAGAAGAAGAAGAAGAAGAAGAAAAGAAGAAGAAGAAGAAGAAGAAGAAGAAGAAGAAGAAGAAGAAGAAGAATTCTACTCTCACCACAGAGGAACCCAGCATAATCCTCCTTAGGACAGTGGCAGTAGGACCCGCAACCTCCGTGAACCTCGTAGCAGATTCCGCCATGTTGGCAGTCCAGTAGCTTGCACGTGCGACCCACTGACACAAACATTCAAGGCAAAGTATAAGCCCAAAGTCCAATCAAGAACAATAGGAATTGTTCTGAAATAATTAAGGGGAGTAATTTCATGGTGTGTAGGACTTATCTTGCCTAATTCAATCGGTCAAACAGGGGAAGTTACTCTACCATCATGTAAATCCCCAGCCCTCGCTTCGTGTGTTTGAGGAGACACACAGCATGTAGAACGCAGTGCGTCATTCTGAAATTTATGTAATTTATATTTTTTTTTTTATGCCACAGTTTGGAAGTTCTATCACTTTGTAGCAGCTGGCCACCCCTTATTTTTGTACAAAATGTTTGCAAGTCGGTGATTCGCATCCTGCGGTTTCAAGCTTTGACGCCATTGTTGCATTGTCGCTATGGTATTTGACCGAGTCATGGAGGTAAGCAACTCTAATTTTCGCGAAGTGCTCTCCCCTACTTTTTTTCTCTCCGAAAATCGTCTGTTGTGATGGTGCATGGGATAAACCTACATACATCGCTCAGAATGCTTTTAGCAAAAGCTAAAAATATCAATTTTCTATTTAGGGCATATTTATGTCTATTTGTTATCTGTTTTACCAGTATCCACAACATTAAAGACCATTTTGAATGATTTCGTTGTTTATTTGATTGTTTTCTAAATCAAGTCAATAGAGGCAAAGTTGTATCTTCTATGCCCAATGTCTGCAAATGATCTATTTCGAATGCCAAACTTCAAATAATCATCAAATAAAAACTAGACAAGATAACTCAATTCGGTTTTCTGTGTATTCTGTGGTTTGCTCCACCAAGATATCAATTTATGCCAAAATTCCATTATGTCAGAAGATTGAAGATGTGCAGAGCGAACATCCTGAAAATAGGACACCATCAAAGAATGACAAAGAAATTGATATTATATTGCTTTTACCAATACAATACCTAGTAATGATTAGCCTTACATATACTACTGGCACAAAGTTAAGGGCCACTTCCAATGACATCTCCCAGACCACAATACCACAGCAAATTTCAAGAAAAACTGTTTCAGAATGATCAAAATTTATTCAACAACAAATTCATTTCAACATTGAACGAAATCAACATTTCGGACGCGAACAGTGAGCTTTAATGTCCAGTCACCCTACTTCAGCAAAGTCACAAAAGCCACCGGTGAAAACTGCAGCACTCAGTACCGCGTGTGGCCACCGTTCGCTGCCAGGCATTCAGCGCAGCGTCGACGCATGGAGTCCACCAGGGTCCGTAGAGTGTCCTGCGGTATGGCCTGCCACTCCTGCTGAAGGAAGAGAATGAGCTGGGCCACGTCAACAGGAGGGGGTGGTTGTTGGATACCCTCCGGCCAAGGACATCCCAAAGGTGCTCAATTGGAGTTAGATCGGGTGAACGAGATGGCCACTGCATCCTGATGATCCCCTCTTGCTGTAGATAATCGTCCACGACACGGGCTCGGTGTGGACGGGCATTGTCGTCTTGCAGAACAGCAACGTTACCCATGGCCTGAAGAGCGGGCTGGATCAGGGGGCGCAAACTGTCCTTCTGCTGACATTGACGTTCGAAGCCTGCATGAGCTCACGCCTCAGGGTGGATGAGGTGACGCTCCGATTGCGTAGGGCGGACAGCATGAGGAATCGGTCATCCTGTCTGTTGGTACACCGAGGACGACCTGGTCGTGACCGATCCTGTACACTTCCAGTTGCCTGGAACCTCTCTAAGAGACGTTGGATAACGAAGTGAGACACGTTGGGACGCCTGGCAACCTCGCGGCCAGAAATCCCCTCGTCAATCAACGCTAAGGCGCGTCCACGATCTGCAGTGTCCAGTCTTTGCCTATGAGCCATGCTTTTTGAACTGGCTTGAAAGGCTATTCAGTCTACTGATTTATATCCAAAGACGGCTGAAATGTGTTCATCTTAGACGTGCCTTGCACGTGCATCATGAACCAACATGGACACTTCGCCCTTTTTTCAAACACATTTGCTGCCACAGCCACACATATTGCAGATTTTTCATGCTTTTGGCACATGCTACTGAACCCCATCTTGTAAAGCACTGGGTTGTTTGGTGTTGAGCATCCATTGAGGTGTGTCTGGTCAATGTTTATAATAGGGTTTGGGTAATTGTTAATTTGTTTCAGGTCTATTAATTACAATAACAAGAAGGGACGTCACAATGAGAGCTGGACCGTAACCTTTTGCCAGTAGTATATATTCAGACCTGTTTACCCCCTACAGAAGTCTTGAGTAGTCTGGATAGCTGAAATGAGTAAGTTTGTGTGCAAACCTTTTAGTTTTATTCACTAAACCATCAAACAATGTTCACTGAAAATGAGTAGCAATCAAAAATAAAAGATAATTATTTTCAATTTTGAAGAGTAATAGAGATCCTAATCGAGTAGAATACTACTCGAAAAGAGTAGAGTAAGCAGATTGTGATGAAAGGCATCACATTGATAAAATATAATGTTCACTGGAACATAATTTGTATAGCTTTACTTTGTGTTAAAGGCTCCGAACTGAAAGCGCTGCATCATTGTGTACGGATTTCGTGCATTTAGTTTTTCTCGTGCAGCACATGCATATTTTCAGCTGGAGTTGAATACACATTTTTTCCTTCGCCGGTCTGTCCTCTTTTCTAATTCACTTTGCTTTCTACCTTCGTACTGGCTGTCGAAGCTTGGTCAATCTGATTTGCTCTGCTGCCCTAGTGCAGAGGTAAGAGAAAGATAGCCTTAAGCGTTTACAGATTTTAAACATTTGACTTCGTAAAGAGAAAAGATTTTTCATTTACTTTCCACTTAATTTGCAGATTGAAATCTTGTAATCTGTTTTCATTCTTTGTGAGGAATTGTTAAATGATGTTGTAAATATAAATCTTTTGTTGGTACTGATTTTTGGCAACTTTAATTCAACTGTAATTGGTAAATTATGGTTTCGTTTTCTTGTATGTTAAAGTATTATTTTGAAATTACCATTTCAAAATTCGGACAGCTTTCCGAAAACCATTGAGTTATTTAGAAATGTGGTTTTCTTATGTTGAGACATAACTATAACTACATAGGTGTCGGGAACTTTAAATGTATACTTTTGGTTGTTCACCATTATCGTAAAGTTAATTAATTACGATAAGTAAAGTTGCTTAATAGTGAACGAATGGAGTGTGCATGGAATAACAAACTATTAGTGTCGATGTACAGGGCACGCACGCATTAACATGCACACACAAACACAGACATGAGACTTATGCTAGTTTGTTGTTTTCATCCTAAGAGCACCCAGTCTGTGCGCCCAAGAGAAGGCTGCCAGGGTGACTGGAGGCGCCCACGAGCGGTGTTGGAGCGGCCTGCGAAGAGGCGCTGGTGTTGGAGCGGCCTGAGAAGAGGAGGCATTCTGCCGAGTCAAATGCCCGGAACAAACGAGCGAGACTACGAGGTCGTCGGCTCAAATCAAGAACCTAGCGTGCAAATTGCTCCGCGAAAGAACTGAGTATTTTTTTGTGTGTTTGTGCAGTGTTGTGCGTGTTGCCCTTAGGTTTTTGCTGCTGTTACTATTCTTTGATATATGTATGATTGTGTGAGTGATTGAGTGTAAATAAATTGTTGTTAATATTTCAAATTGGCTTTGTTTATAATGTTTGTGGAGAGTCTGAATAATGCGAGAGCATGTACTTCTGAATGAGTTGGATGTTTTGATTTCTGTCTTAACTTTCCGTTTGTGTGTGAATTTCGTTCGTGACACAGATCTGATATATGTACTTTCGTTTTATGCATGTAAGCTTAGTTAACTAATAATTATGTTTATGTTGACTATGAAATCAGGCTCATGGAATAATGGAAAACAAAGTACAATTTGCAATGACGCCTCTTAGAGACGAATAAGATGGAGTGCCTGGGTGTACTGTTTTTGTTTGCTATTACTGATCTTGTTGGATAGTTGATCATGTAATTTGAAAACATCTTGAATACGATTAGTACCTGTTTGTCCAGAGCTTGGAACTCACAATTTACAATGCTGAGCTTTTTGTTTTATTTACTCCACACAGTGATTATTAGATAAACTGTTATCGCAAAGATTTTGTGCTAACATGTTTTGAATAACTTCCATGGCATAGTTGTGTGTAAATGTGTCTGTCATCTAGGTCTGTTTGTTTGTCTTCTTTACGTATTTATTTGGTTTTTGCCTCTTATTTTCTTTTTTTTTTCTTTTGGAAATATTGTGGGGGAGAAAGGTCAATAAATAAAAAATGAAAAACAAAATCTTCTTCAATGCTCCATGATCCACATTGCAAATAACAAAGAGGAAAAATCGTGTGAGTAACGAAGTAGATTTCACCCTTTCACTGCCAATGTCGCATTTATGCACCACAATGATTTAACACCCATGTTACTTAAAGGGCTCGGCACACGCTGCAACTTTTTAGATGATACAGCTAGTTGCATACAAGTTGCAGTTCAAATCGCAGAGCTTGCGGCACACGTTGCAACTTTGATGCAACAGCCTTGCAATCCCGTGCCTTATATGGAAAATTATCGCGAGACTTTCCGTGACTTCCTTTGGTTTACATTCTAACAAAATGGCTTCCTCCGAGCGCGATGAACACGACGATCTGATCATTGCTGCTGCTGCTACTGTTGTTATTTTGTCGGATCAGAGCTCACGAAGAACAATGTGGGCGAGAGAGTGGATAAAGAGACACAGCAGCTTGGGTACTTTCGCCACATTAATGCAAGAACTTGCATTAGAAGACCCGAAAGCCATTGTGATGCAAAAACCACGTTATAGAATCGACGCTCTGATTGGCTGCAACCTACAACATGTTGCAACTCCGAGGAAAAACTAGGATCGTTTTCTATCGCCCTACAACATACAGCTGCAACCCTACAACCTTGTTGTATGTTGCATACAACTGTTGCAACCACAGAGTTGCAGGTACAACTAGCAAATGTTGCAGCGTGTGCCGAGCCCTTAAAGGCATCAAATTTAGGGTCTGTTATCCAAAGACCATATACTCTTAATTTCAGGGGGTAAGAATAGGTCTTACATTACACATGTTACAGAGGCATCACCCCAATACTGCAGACAGATTTTTTAATTTATTCCCAGGTAGGTGGCGAGTTTGGATCAATAATTGATGGCGGTGAAAGGGTTAAAATAAAGGCACAACAAGAAATCAGGCGCTTTTATATATACACATCTATTGTTCAAATTTCGGACATAATAATAAGACAAACAGACTCAATTGTGACTGCTAAATGAAACTATCCACCCCTCTCCTTCAAATATTGTTAAATATAGTTATTTACCGTTCATCTCCGATGTTACAATTTTCTCACAAGCTTAGTTCGTCTTCACTTACTACATATTCGAAATTATACTGAATAAAGTTAATAAAATAATTGTTTGTTTCTTAGGTTCACAAACACATACATTGGACACACACAAAAGTTTTATTAAAGCAAACTATATATATATATATATATAAGAGGAAAGTTTAATGGTGTGTTTGTTGTTTTCTTCTTCAATTCTTGATCGTTTTTATATATATATATATATATATATATATATAAAGCATTCATTTTGAGTTGAATGAAACAAACTTCGTTCGTGTAATCGTTGAAACACCCAAATACAAGATGTTTATTTGTAAATTGTTCTGAACACTTTACAAACTAGACATTGCTCTTAATGCGTTTGCATTGTTAAACATTCGGGACTTTCCTGGTGTTGCACTGCCTCCGGGCATTGCCTCCAAGATCGTTCCCATCATCTTTATATCTAATAATGTCCTATATGATTGTGTCTGTTCAGACCGGAAGACGCTAAGCAGAATTTCATCTTCATCTTAATGTGTTGATTTAATTCAATTTTAATTGTGAAATAAAACATTGCTTGAAACTAGTTTAAAAGAAACAAAAATGAACATAAGAAAATAATCCAACATACCTTCCTGTCTCCAGAGTCCTGCGAGACAGCGAGATGTTTGACTGGATGACGTCTTTTTCGGAAAATCTGTATAGTGTTTACGAGCAACAGGTAGTCAATAAATCTACCTAGCTCCCACCCCCCTTTTTCTTGGACAAGAGATATACATGTTCTTGGCATTTTAATATATATTTTTT
This sequence comes from Phymorhynchus buccinoides, assembly GCA_017654935.2. Taxonomy (NCBI): domain Eukaryota; kingdom Metazoa; phylum Mollusca; class Gastropoda; order Neogastropoda; family Raphitomidae; genus Phymorhynchus; species Phymorhynchus buccinoides. Next base: position 14,679,242 of record CM065707.1, read on the forward strand.
TCTTCTCTGCTGTGGCATATTTCATTACAAGTTATCAACGTGCACTTTCCTGTCGTATTTGTGACTTGCAAATCGTTTTCTTGACAATATAAAACTCTCCAGGACTGACATTTTAACAGTGTTTTTCACTTTATGCGAAGTGCAAAGGGTTTCTTCTTCTTCTTCGATCGCTTAGACAGTTTCCTGTCAATCATGAGCGCAGCTGCGTCATGCTGCTGTTATGCGCCTAACAGTTTCCTGTCAATCATGAGCGCAGCTGCGTCATGCTGCTGTTATGCGCCTAATAAAGAAATAGTTAGGCCCAGCAAGTCCGTCTTCGGCTGGAGGGAATCTTGTTGCAAGTATTTCTTGAAAAAAGGCAGGAGAATGGACCCGGTAAGGCAGAAAGATAGTAGATGACAGTAAGCAAAAGGAAAAGGCAGAGTCAAAGAGAGTGACAGATTAGATAAAGTTACAAGCACAGAACCTCCAGAAGGTAGGGGAACTATTTATACAAAAGACACCCCCACCCCACCCGGTATCCCCACGGGGATGGAGGGGAGGGGGGGGGGGGCAAAGGGTTTAAGTTTGCTCTTATTTTTTTTAACCGTATTTCCGTCGAACTGTGTGTTGCACTTTCTAGACAAGTAGTTGTCTCTCTTGTCGGCAGATGTTGGACATTTTGTGGAGAGTGTTTCAGTCTTCTGACGCTCTCCTTGACAAGGAAGGACAGGCTTAACAAATAACAGTCGCGCGCTTTGGTGTACAAGACAAGTTCAATATGGAGACGTGAAGTGAATGGTGAGATGTGACGGCAATAGCGTGAACACGCGCTGACAGTTATCCACTCACAGGCATGGAGGCGACGTTGCACGTGCGCTAAAGCCCTAGCTACACTACATACGATTCGATTCACTGCGATCCGATTTCGACATTTGTCTTCTTCTTCTTAGCTATGCGTGGTCACAATCAACACTTTGATTATTTTGCCATGGAACCGGGGAGGTTCTATACCACTTTTGCCGGGTGAAAGGCTCAAGGCCTGAGAAGAAATAGTGTGACAGAAGAGGGGATAGATAAAAGAGAACCATGAGCCTAGCCAACTGTTGATCTGCTGGGTTGTTGGAAGAAGGGGTAGTGGGGATGGGGCGGAGGGGAGGAGGGGAGGAGGAGAGAAAAAACGGGGGGGGGGGGGAGGATGGGGGGGGAGGGGAGAGAGTATTGTAGCTTGTTTTTCTGATGACCCCAGATTTGTGAGGCATGATGCATGCGCAAGTTCTACCGTCTAAACAAATCTGATGAAATCCTACTAAGTTATGTTCACTACGTTTGTAGTCAGCCGTACACGAATCTGATTATGTAACTATCGATGGCTTGGAGTCAAAACGGACTATCTTTAGATAGTCCATTGACATTATTATTGAACATATTGCAAAAACTAATAACTTGCATAACCAAAAAAAGACTGCAGAAATATAAAAAGGGGGTTATGCCTTTTTATATTTCCGCAGTCATTGTTTGATACAAGTTATTAGTTTTTGTAATCAGTTCAATTCTACGTCAATGGACTATCTAATAAAGATAGTCCGTTTTGACTCCAAACCATCGCAGTATATTTGTTTGTATCAGACACTTTATTTGATTCGTGTAACGATGGGGTTTACTTGAGTATATGTGACAGTGCATGGGAAAACCAGACGTAATGGAATTTTGGCATGAATTGAGATTTTAATTTTGCATGGTGGAGCAAAGATTCCTTGTTAATCCACAGAAAACCGAATTGAGTTATCTTGTGTAATTTGTATTGTATAATTATTTGAAGTTTGGCATTCGAAATAGATAATGTGCAGACATTGAGCATGGAAGATACAACTTTGCCTCTATGGCTCCCCCCCACCTGCGTGCGCATCTCGACCCTTCCAACGGAAGTGTCGCCATCTTAGTCAGATTTGTGTGTAAACAGCATCGATCTGGCATTTTTCAAACAAAGTTACTGACTAAGATGGCGGTCTCCCATAATATGGCACGCTCCTTGTGGCCGGATATGACGACACGTGGGTACCAGCCATTGACTTGATTTAGAAAACAATCAAATAAACAAAGAAATAATTAAAAATTGTCTTTTCTGTAACGGATACTGGTAGAACACATACAAATAGACATAAATATGCCCTAAATAGTTGATATTGGTTGGGGTTGTTGACTATTTTTGGCTTTGGCAAAAAACATTCTGAGCGACTTATGTAGGTTGTTCCCATGCACTATCACATATATATAATGAGCGAAAATAGTTAGAATTATTTTTAGACGGAAGTATTTTCGCGTGAATCTCGACTCCCAGTCATCGTCACAATCGGATTGTTTTTTGGGGGTCAAATGGCATGGGTTATAAGAGGGGCGTGGTGGTGCACTACAGCTAAAGTCATAGGTATGCTGACCGAGTTGAAATGTTCAGTGTATATATAAATTATGACTTTTACAGATGATAGGTGGGTGGGTGGGAAGCAGGGTGGGGGTTGTTGGTGCATAGCAAGTGTCACCACGTTCGGGCGCTTGTTGAATAATGCCTTTACATGTTCAGTGCACCAGATACAACTTTGCCTCTTTGTTTCTATGTCCCCATCCCGCCCTCCTTTCTATGCACAGACAGACATACATAGATTGACAGACAGACAGACAGACAGACATAGACCCACAGACAGACAGACATAGACAGACATAGATAGACAGACATAAATACAGACATAAATACAGACAGATACACACATACACAAACGCACGCACATACGCACACGCACGCACACGCACGCACACGCACGCGCGCGCGCGCGCACGCACGCACGCACGCACACACACACACACACACACACACACACACACACACACACACACACACACACACACACACACACACACACACACACACACACACACACACACACACACACACACACACACACACACAACAACAACAACAACAACAACAACAACAACAACAACAACAACAACAACAACAGCCCCGGTATTATTGAAGCTTTACTTCTTCTTCTTCTTCTTCGATCGCTCAGACAGTTTCCTGTCAATTATGAGCGCAGATGCGTCATGCTGCCGTTATGCGCCCAACTAATAGTTAGG
>CM065707.1:14689855-14694855 GCA_017654935.2 Phymorhynchus buccinoides
CTTGAGCAGACATTACAGCACTTAGACCACCGTGAGTCATTATAAAAATTAATTATGTCATTTATGTTTTTACGTCACATTTGTGCACGTTTTTAATCAGTTTGTGGATACTGGCCACCTTTATTTTTCTTTAAAAAAATGTTTGCAAGTCGCTGATTCGCATCCTGCGGTTTCAAGCTTCGACGCCATTGTTGCATTGTTGCTATGGTATTTGACCGAATAATGGAGGTAAGCAACTCTAATTTTCACGAAGTGCTCTCCCCTAGTTTTTTTCGCTCTCCGAAAATCGTCAATTATAGCGATATATAGCTACAGGAAAACAGAGACAGAGATATATTTTTTTTAAAGGAACAATGAACAATGAACACAGGTTTTAATTTCTACAGGACACCGACCCTTAGAAAGGTCAGGTCAGGTCAGGTCAGGTCTTTAGGGCAGCCAGGCCTCGCAGCCTCTTGATGTGCCCTTTCAACCACACACACACGCACGCGCATAGAAAGGTCAAAGTCATATAACACAAGGAACATAGCCATATCAAATATTATCCTGTTGCCGAACCCAATTTGGTAAAATACGTCAACATATGAATAGATCTAATACTAATAAGCATATCAAATCGTATCGTGTTAAAGAAGCGAATTTCTTCAAGATTGGTAAAGTACATCAACATATTAATACTAATAACGATATTAAATAATATGATCATGTTATAGAACCGAGTTTCTTTAAGACTGGTACAGTATGTTAACATAAAAATACTAGTAGGCTACCGAGAGAGATAACTTGAACCTGAACTTGAAATGTTTAATGAGGATGAACTGAATAAGCATAACAACACTTCTTAAAAAAGATTTAAAAAAAGATTAAAAAACTGGTGTATTGTATTTTATTTACACGATGGCTTGGAGTTGGAGTCAAACGGACGGACTAGCTAAAGCCATCGTGTAAATAAAATAAAATACACCAGTCCCCCAAATCAAAGTAATCATCTTTACCACTGATCCACACCGCTTCGCTGCGCTCCGACACCAGCCCGGAGATCTCCACGGCGCACGAGAACTGAACATGACCGACGTAGCGGGAGGTAGCTCTCACGGCCAAATGACCGGAAGTGCAGTTGCCCACTTCCTGCTGTTGGCCTTGGAAGAAGAAACGGTAGTAGAGAGGGGAGACGTTGACGTTTGCGTGTTGCCGTTGGCAACAGAAGCGAAGCGTTTGACCTTGTTGCACGCTGAATCGACCGTCGCTGTCGCGGTTGTGACTTCCTTTCAGTTTTAAGGTCGGTGGTTGGGATTTGACTGCCCATAAAAATTAAAAAACACACAATAAAATAATGAAGAAGAGGAGGAGGTTAAGGAGGGATAAAAAAATAAAAAAATAAAGAGGAGGAAGAGGAGGAGGTTGATTAAGAAGAGGAGAGAGGGGGGAGGGGCGAAACGAGAAGGAGGAATGGAAGATAAGAAGGAGGAGGAGAAAGAAAAAAGAAGAAGAAGAAGAAGAAGAAAAAGAAGAAGAAGAAGAAGAAGAAGAAGAAGAAGAAGAGAGCAAGATGATGATGATTATGATAGGGATGAAAGGGGAGGGGGAAAAGTAAGATTGAGAGAGAGAGAGCGAGAGAGAGAGAGAGAGAGAGAGAGAGAGAGAGAGAGAGAGAGAGAGAGAGAGAGAGAGAGAGAGAGAGAGAGAGAGAGAAACAGACAGACAGACACAAAGACACACAGACACACAGAGACACATAAAGAGAGACACAGAGAAAAAGAGAGTAGGTTACCTAAAGGTCTCTGAACACGTTAACATTATTCACAAAGTATCTCTATTTCCCCATGGCAACACATTGTTAGGCCACTCATAATATGACTTACAACTCACTGTGTTGCCATGGAGAAATAGGGATATTTCGTGAATAGTGTTAACGTGTACACAGACCTTTATGAGTGGCCTAACGTTGTGTTGCCATGGGGGAAGATAGAAATATCTCGTGAATAGTGTTAACGTGTACACAGACCTTTATGAGTGGCCTAACGTTGTGTTGCCATGGGGGAAGATAGAAATATCTCGTGAATAGTGTTAACGTGTACACAGACCTTTATGAGTGGCCTAACGTTGTGTTGACATGGGGGGGGGGGGGGGGGGGGGGGGGGGGGGGGGGGGGGGGGGGGGGAAATAGAAATATCTCGTGAATAGTGTTAACGTGTACACAGACCTTTATGAGTGGCCTATCGTTGTGTTGCCATGGGGAAATAGAAATATCTCGTGAATAGTGTTAACGTGTACACAGAGCTTTATGAGTGGCCTAACGTTGTGTTGACATGGGGGGGGGAATAGAAATATCTCGTGAATAGTGTTAACGTGTACACAGACCTTTATGAGTGGCCTAACGTTGTGTTGCCATGGGGGAAGATAGAAATATCTCGTGAATAGTGTTAACGTGTACACAGACCTTTATGAGTGGCCTAACACTGTGTTGCCATGGGGAAATAGAAATATCTCGTGAATAGTGTTAACGTGTACACAGAGCTTTATGAGTGGCCTAACGTTGTGTTGACATGGGGGGGGGAATAGAAATATCTCGTGAATAGTGTTAACGTGTACACAGACCTTTATGAGTGGCCTAACATTGTGTTGCCATGGGGAAATAGAAATATCTCGTGAATAGTGTTAACGTGTACACAGACCTTTATGAGTGGCCTAACGTTGTGTTGCCATGGGGGAAGATAGAAATATCTCGTGAATAGTGTTAACGTGTACACAGACCTTTCTTCTTCTTCCAGTCAATCAGCCAACTACATCAGGTTGAAAATATTTGCTGATAATAATTGGAAAAAAAAGAAAAAGAAAAAACGAAGTTCACCACGCAGCGCCAAGACACAGTAGAAAAAAAGGAACAAATAATAGATAGATAAATAGAAGTAAATAAAGAAATAATAATTTATAACTTTATATATATTTTTTTTAAATTTATATAAAAGACCTTTGTGAGTGGCCTAACGCTGTGTTGCCATGGGGGAAAATAGAAATATCTCGTGAATAATGTTAACGTGTATACAGACCTTTATGAGTGGCCTAACGCTGTGTTCCCATGGGGGAAATAGTGATTTTTTTTCTGAATAATGCTAACGTGTACACTGACCTTTGTGAGTGACCTAACGCTGTGTTCCCATGGGGGGAATAGTGATATTTTTTGAATAACATTAACGTGTACACAGACCTTTGTGAGTGACCTAACGCTGTGTTGCCATGGGGGGAATAGTGATATTTTTTTCTGAATAACATTAACGTGTACACAGACCTTTGTGAGTGACCTAACGCTGCGTTGCCATGGGGGAAATAGTGATATTTTCTGAATAACGTTAACGTGTAACAGAGACCTTGACCTACCATTCAGCCACACCGTAGCACTGGAGGGCGACTTCCGACCAGCGAGCTCCACGCTGCAGGCAAAAGCAAGATGGCCGACGTGGCCGTAGGTCAAGGTCACAGCCAATCTTCCGGCCGGGTTCGTCGACCCTGCGACCTTGACCTCCGTGTGACCGTGGATGAGAAGCCGGTAGAAGTCCGGTTGTAACGTGCATTGCCAGTGACAGCGGAAATGAACCGTTTGTCCCGCTGTCACTGTGGCGTTGTAATCTTCTCTTAGCTTCAGAGTTGGCGCCTCCGGATGTTCTGGTTAGCAAAACAAGAACCCGTGATTAAAGACCCACCAGATAACGTGTCAAAATCACGGGTTCCACGTGCTTTCCCTCTTATAGCTGGTAGGAAATCTTGTTTTGACTAGGGTTTACTCCCATACAAATGCCCCCACTTAATCGTGGTGGGTCAGTGTATCTTTAAGAAATTATTTCTCTGTCTCTGTCTGTTCTTTTCTCGTCATTCTAAGGAAAATACTACAAAGAAAAATCAAAATGGAGCGGCGAAGCTTTTATCGCCTTAAAAATAATAAAATCTGTTCATCCATCCTTTTTGTGTCTCTTTCCTTAATAAGTAATTTCTTCTTTTCCCAATTGTTGTGAATCCCAACTTTTTCCTTTATATTATATTTCATCTACTATCTGTCACTGTTTGCCATGTTGTTTTTCAGTAAGTGTAAAACCTGCCTTTTTGCTTATATATGACACATCATTTTGCTTTGATGTCTTTCCTTTCTGCGAAATTCTTAAGATAGAAACTAGATTTGACAAATTATTATAACGTCTTCTGTGACTGAAGAAGAAGAAAAATCTGTTTAACGTCCTCCGGTCTGAAACAGACACATATGGGACATTAGTACATATAAAGATGCTGGGAACGATCCTGGAGGCAATGCCCGGAGGCAGTACAATACCAGGAAAGTCCCGAAGTTTTTAACAATAGATATTATTGTAAAATCTTCTGTGAACTCTCTCGTTCGCTTGTCTTACCACAGTGTCGACCGGTCAGTCCTGGCTTACACCCACAGCGATACGTGACGCCATCGTTGACGTAATAGACTGTGCACGTGCATTCGTGCTCGCAAGGGTTGGGCTCACACACGTTCGTTTTCTCTGTGAATGAAAAAACAAAACAAAAGAAAGACCTCGCCTGTACGATACTAATTCGTTGGGGGTCGTAATGTTTTATTATGAGAAGAGAAAAACAGCAACAAAGCTGTGTAAAAGAAGGGAAGTAATAGACGATTTTCGGAGAAAAAAACCTAGGGGAGAGCACTTCGTGAAAATTAGAGTTGTTTACCTCGATTACTCGGTAAAATACCATAGCAACCATGGCGTCCAAGCTTGAAGTCGTTGGATGCGAGTCAGCAACTTGCAAACTTTTTTTTAATAGAAAAATGAGGGGTGGCCAGTGGCCACAAACTGATAGAACGTGCAAAATATGACGTAAAATATACATGACATCAATTTTAGAATGTTTAACTTTTGTTCTACGTGCTGTATGTCTCCTCAAACACACGAGGAGAGAGCTGGCGATCTACCTGATGGTAGAGTAACTTCCCCTGTTTGGCCGATTGAATTAGGCGAGATCAC
>CM065707.1:14699855-14707355 GCA_017654935.2 Phymorhynchus buccinoides
CATCCAAAAGTTCTTGTTTTTTAAAACCATGTTGATGTTTTTCTGTGGAATGAATTGCTAACTAATATCAATTTAAATTTGATTAAAAAAATGTTTTTAGTTAGATTGCAAAATGCTGAAGTTTCGATTAATAAGTCCATCTGCTTTTGATTAATAATAGAACGATTTAATGCAATACAAACCACCACACAAGTATAAAACGCAATTCAAGAAGGGGCGTAAAAGGGCCACGAGGCCAATACCACTTCTTCATATTACCTACCTATCTACCTACCTATCTACCTACCTACATACCTACCTATCTACCTACCTACATACCTACCTACGCATAAGTATACCTGGGTGTAAAAAGGTATGTATACTTATCTCATTACCCTGTATAAATAACAGTTTCGTTCGTTCGTACCTGAAACGTCCCGACAGGCTGTCTTCTACGTGGTGAGAGCCTCGGAACAAGCGGTACAGGTCTGGCCACAGAAGGCTGTGTCTGACCCACTCACAGGTCAGAAAGATGGTCTGACCTTCGTAATAACACACCACCGCGTCAGACCCGTTCACGGATAGTAGAGGAGCATTGGGTTTGGCTGGACATGACAAGAAAATGGCGTGGGATAAGCTTCCTCCGCACAGCACCTCCACGCACATAATGTGTGCTGACTTCGGTTCTGCACAGTGCACGGCTATGTAAAAACTATGGTCTAAGGGGAAATACTTCTTTAATTATACATTCAACAATCATTTATCGGTCTTCTGAATGCCTTCCCTTGAGCGTAACTGAGCTGAATTGGTCACAAGCAGCTTTCGAAAATGACTACCTATGACGTCCATAGTGGCTAAGAGGCCAAAAACCACAATCGGAATAAGATAAGTATGCGTGTAATTCTGCATTTATGGTGTAAAAATGGAGACCAAAATGCTCAAAGAAACTAAATATTGTTATGTCCAGAGGCTTGCTCTGTCCAACAATAACAAAAACACTCACGCTTTAAAATGCAAACAAAGTAAGCAAAAGTAGAGTTGAAAATGATTGATTTTTAGTACGTCTGTGGTGAAAAGCTACTGGGAATCAGTACTGAGTGAAAAGCAAGGCGAATGTCTGGAATAAATCGTAGGGTGCCTGTACCTATCACAAAACGAATACAAATGCAAAAAGGCAATTGTTGCACGCACCCCTAGAAATATTGTTTTCAAAAAGTAAGCCTTTATTCTTTTTTTAAAAATACATTTTTTATTCACAATATCGGAAATTACAAATGCGCAGAATGAGGACAGTGCGCTGAGATAATCAAAAACTTTAAATAACGATATTATTATTATTTTCTTTAATGTTAAATTTACTCTGTATTCTCTTTCTGATTTGCTCTCTTTCTACTTGCTTGCTGTCATTTGTTTTGTTTTTCTCCCTCACGTTGAAAAGGGTTTACGGTCTGAAGCGATGTATGTTTAGTTTCTATTAAAGGACCTTCTACTACCAGACTTTGTTGTGTTTTGCATGCATCATACTAGAACAAATTATGCATAGGTTTTATTCTACCTTTTGTGTATATGACTGAACACTGCTAAACTAAATTCACGTTGAACATACCATTCAAGTTCGGGTGCAATTCCCCATAAATTGTTCCTATATCTATATATATATATATGCAGACACACATACAAACCTAGACACCTCTGTGACTATGCCTTGGCATGAGGCTGTGTCAGACCAGTGGACATAAGCTAGAACGCCAAGGCTACATCAAAATGTTGTTATGCTCTGAATGGCTGTGCGGGGATTGTCTTAAGCCATGACAAGCTCCCAGCATAACATCATCAGTCTAAAATCCCCCGAAGACGGAGTGTGGCTGACAACATGGCGGGGTATTCAAAAACGGTCACACACGTAATGCTCTCATCCCAGGCTGATGCATTTGTACCTTAGTGTTCAAGTGCTTCCCGCTGTTGGGATGATCCCTGGAGTCTTTTAGCCAGGGTAAGCCAACCAACCAACCAACCCAACCTCTGTGACTATAAAGTACCAACCACCGAATACCATTTCATGAAAAAAGATCTATGACATTATGATTCTCTGTTTTCTCACCACAGTTGGAGTCACTTGTCAGTCCTTCAAGACACAGACATTGATAGGTCTCCTCTTTCTCTTCACTGTCGCCGCCATTGTTGCTGCCATTATTGCTGCCATTGTCAATGTCATTGTCGATGCCATTGTCACTGCCATTGTTGCTTCGCTCCAAGGGGACACACGTCCCCCCATTACGACAAGGAGCAGAGGCACAGACAGGCTGGTGAACCGCTGCGAAAAGAACGAATGAATAAAGGCAATAAAGTGATAGAGCATGAATTCAACTCATGGTGGGGGGATTTAATCAAAATAAAGTACATGTATAAACGTTCCGAAAAGAAAACAAAATCACTAATCAATTTCACACCTTTCCCCAACTATATGCATACATTAGCAACATTATGATATATAAACACATGCATGTGTGTATGTATGTATGTATGTATGTATGTATGTATGTATATACCGATCTTCAAGTAGTGCTTAGAGGCCTGGAAGCGTGTGATATAAAGCAATGTCTTGACATATCATTTGCGTATATTAACCCATAGGCTTAGTGTAAACGCGTGTAAGAATACACCGTTGCTATTAGAAACTTGACGTCACAGTTATTTATCTTAACATATCATTATCATTATCGCACATCAAGGTACACTCGCATGAGACTATCTGCAGTACTCAAGCCATATTTTTTTTATTTGCATCAAGTGATGTTTAGTAAAACAAAAAGCCCAAACATACTCCTAACCCTATGCCTTAACCCGATAAATGCAAAAAGTTGTTTCTGATGAACATTTTACATTGAAAAAATAATTGTGAATAGTAACTTTTAGTGAAATTGCAAATTATAAAAATAGCGGCTGGCAACCTTTTCTCAAGTTAGTGTCACTGCAAATAGCGCCTTCTGAGCAGGACACCAAAAAACGTCATCTTAGTGAACTTACGCAATCACTGAAATTACGTCATCATTGAAAGTTCGTCATTGGGGAAATGACAATAACTATGGCCTGTGATTGCAGTGTAAAACGGATATGTCATTGTAAAGGCTATTTTTTATACAGCAAATTCTAGTAGGCTCATGTTTCGATTAATAATCAGTTTCCTTTCATAATGTATCAATGTGAAAGATCAAAATAGCTCACGACTTTCTAACTTGGAGAACTATATTATTTGTGGATGAGTAGGATTTTCTTGCTACGGTGAAGTGGTTAGTATTATTTTAGATCTGCATGCATGGCCGTCTCGCTTCTTCATTGCGTGTTTGATTATCACCTGAAATAGGTAAAATATCGGTATATATCCGTTATTAGGATTTGCGAGTGTGATATTTCTTTTATCCTATCTCTCGTGGCTTGCTGTTTATCACCCTCGGTCTCCGACCTCGTGTGATAAACAGCAAACCACTTGAGATAGGATAAAAGCAATATCACACTCGCAAATCCCAATAACTGATATTGTTATTGGTATATCTTGCATAATAAAAAACCCCAAACAAAGTCACTAAATTTAGCAATCCCATTTGTTATAAGCAGAGTTTTATTGGTATATCTTGGATAATAAAAAACAACAACAAAGTCACTAAGTTTAGCAATCCCATTTTTGTTATAAGCAGAGTTGTATTGGTATATTTTGGATAATAAAAAAACAACAACAAAGTCACTAAGTTTAGGCATCCCATTTATTATAAGCAGAGTTGTATTGGTATATCTTGGATAATAAAAAAAACCCCAACAAAGTCACTAAGTTTAGCAATCCCATTTGTTATAAGCAGGTTTTTATTGGTATATCTTGGATAATAAAAAACAACAACGAAGTCACTAAATTCAGCAGTCCCATTTGGTTATAAGCAGATTTGTATTGGTATATCTTGAATAACAAAAAACAAACAAACACTAAACTAACTCTTTAATCCTAAAACAGCATTTATTCCTTTCTTTTAGTTGGGCTTTCTTTCGTGTACAGCAAGAGCGACTCTCTCTCTCTCTCTCTCTCTCTCTCTCTCTCTCTCTCTCTCTCTCTCTCTCTCTCTCTCTCTCTCTCTCTCTCTCTCTCTGGAAGGTTGCCTAAAATCTTTATACCTGAAAAATAAAGCTTAAGTTTTCAAAGTTTTTAAATCTCTCTCTCTCTCTCTCACCCTTCTCTCTCTCTCTCTCTCTCTCTCTCTCTCTCTCTCTCTCTCTCTCTCTCTCTCTCTCTCTCTCTCTCTCTCTCTCTCTCTCTCTCTCTCTCTCTCCCATAAATTATCATAAAACCTGGGAATAATAAGTATGGCTTGCTCTCAGCTCGTTAAAATCATTACCTAACTCAACCACATTGCTCTTCCCCGACTCCTCTCCGTTGAAAATCACGGAGCATGTGAAGTTGGCGACGTCGCTGCCCCCTACGAAGAAGACGTCAAGTCGAAAAACACCATCCGTGTTCACTTTGACCAAAGTTGGCCCTTGAAACAGAAGGTACTGGTCGGGTTTCAATGGCGATGCTGATGACGAGGACGATGATGATGATGATGATGAGGAGGAGGATGACGAGGAGGAGGATGACCTTGGCCAGTAGCATGTCAAAGATACCGTGTGTCCTTCTGTTATTACGCTTGCTGGACTCGTCAGATTCAGCGTAGGGGCTTCTGGGATGGCTGCCAGAGAGAGAGAGAGAGAGAGAGAGAGAGAGAGAGAGAGAGAGAGAGAGAGAGAGAGAGAGAGAGAGAGAGAGATTGAGAGAGAGAGAGAGAGAGAGAGAGATGAGGGAGGGAGAGACGAGAGAGAGAGAGAGAGAGAGAGGGATGAGAGAGAGAGAGAGAGAGAGAGAGGGAGGAGAGAGGAGAGAGAGAGAGAAAGAGATAAAAGAGGAGGAGAAGAAGGGAGAGACAGAGGGGGAGAGAGAGAGAAGAGAGAAAATATCTCACGTGAATGTAGTGTTTAACGTGTACACAGACCTTTATGAGTGGCCTAACACTGTGTTGTCATGGGGAAATAGAGATATTCTGTGAATAATGTTAACGTGTACACAGACCTTTCTCTTCTTCTTCCAGTTAATCAGCCAACTTCATCAGGTTGAAAATATTTGCTGATAATAATTGGAAAAAAAAGAAAAAGAAAAAACGAAGTTCACCACGCAGCGCCAAGACACAGTAGAAAAAAAAAAGGAACAAATAATAGATAGATAAATAGAAGTAAATAAAGAAATAATAATTTATAACATTTATATATATTTTTTTTAAATTTATATAAAAGACCTTTGTGAGTGGCCTAAACGCTGTGTTGCCATGGGGGAAAATAGAAATATCTCGTGAATAATGTTAACGTGTATACAGACCTTTATGAGTGGCCTAACGCTGTGTTCCCATGGGGGAAATAGTGATTTTTTTTCTGAATAATGCTAACGTGTACACTGACCTTTGTGAGTGACCTAACGCTGTGTTCCCATGGGGGGAATAGTGATATTTTTTGAATAACATTAACGTGTACACAGACCTTTGTGAGTGACCTAACGCTGTGTTGCCATGGGGGAAATAGAGATATTTTTTTCTGAATAACATTAACGTGTACACAGACCTTTGTGAGTGACCTAAGAACTCGCTGCGTTGCCATGGGGAAATAGTGATATTTTCTGAATAACGTTAACGTGTAACAGAGACCTTGACCTACCATTCAGCCACACCGTAGCACTGGAGGGCGACTTCCGACCAGCGAGCTCCACGCTGCAGGCAAAAGCAAGATGGCCGACGTGGCCGTAGGTCAAGGTCACAGCCAATCTTCCGGCCGGGTTCGTCGACCCTGCGACCTTGACCTCCGTGTGACCGTGGATGAGAAGCCGGTAGAAGTCCGGTTGTAACGTGCATTGCCAGTGACAGCGGAAATGAACCGTTTGTCCCGCTGTCACTGTGGCGTTGTAATCTTCTCTTAGCTTCAGAGTTGGCGCCTCCGGATGTTCTGGTTAGCAAAACAAGACCCCGTGATTAAAGACCCACCAGATAACGTGTCAAAATCACGGGTTCCACGTGCTTTCCCTCTTATAGTCTGGTAGGAAATCTTGTTTTGACTAGGGTTTACTCCCATACAAATGCCCCCACTTAATCGTGGTGGGTCAGTGTATCTTTAAGAAACTTATTTCTCTGTCTCTGTCTGTTTTTTTCTCGTCATTCTAAGGAAAATACTACAAAGAAAAATCAAAATGGAGCGGCCCGAAGCTTTTATCGCCTTAAAAATAATAAAATCTGTTCATCCATCCTTTTTGTGTCTCTTTCCTTAATAAGTAATTTCTTCTTTTCCCAATTGTTGTGAATCCCAACTTTTTCCTTTATATTATATTTCATCTACTATCTGTCACTGTTTGCCATGTTGTTTTTCAGTAAGTGTAAAACCTGCCTTTTTGCTTATATATGACACATCATTTTGCTTTGATGTCTTTCCTTTCTGCGAAATTCTTAAGATAGAAACTAGATTTGACAAATTATTATAACGTCTTCTGTGACTGAAGAAGAAGAAAAATCTGTTTAACGTCCTCCGGTCTGAAACAGACACATATGGGACATTAGTACATATAAAGATGCTGGGAACGATCCTGGAGGCAATGCCCGGAGGCAGTACAATACCAGGAAAGTCCCGAAGTTTTTAACAATAGATATTATTGTAAAATCTTCTGTGAACTCTCTCGTTCGCTTGTCTTACCACAGTGTCGACCGGTCAGTCCTGGCTTACACCCACAGCGATACGTGACGCCATCGTTGACGTAATAGACTGTGCACGTGCATTCGTGCTCGCAAGGGTTGGGCTCACACACGTTCGTTTTCTCTGTGAATGAAAAAACAAAACAAAAGAAAGACCTCGCCTGTACGATACTAATTCGTTGGGGGTCGTAATGTTTTATTATGAGAAGAGAAAAACAGCAACAAAGCTGTGTAAAAGAAGGGAAGTAATAGACGATTTTCGGAGAAAAAAAACCTAGGGGAGAGCACTTCGTGAAAATTAGAGTTGTTTACCTCGATTACTCGGTAAAATACCATAGCAACCATGGCGTCCAAGCTTGAAGTCGTTGGATGCGAGTCAGCAACTTGCAAACTTTTTTTTAATAGAAAAATGAGGGGTGGCCAGTGGCCACAAACTGATAGAACGTGCAAAATATGACGTAAAATATACATGACATCAATTTTAGAATGTTTTAAACTTTTGTTCTAAGTGCTGTATGTCTGCTCAAACACACGAGGCGAGAGCTGGCGATCTACCTGATGGTAGAGTAACTTCCCAACTTTGTTTGGCCGATTGAATTAGGCGAGATCACTCCCACGCACCGTGAAATTACTCCTCTTAGTTATTTTCCGAACAATTCCTATTTGTTGTTTGGAGTTTTAGTATTGATTAGGAAATTGAGCTTTGAAGAAAGACTAGAATTACTAAATCTGCCTAGCCTTGAATACCGAAGGGTAGGAGAAGATATCTTCT
>CM065707.1:14727948-14732948 GCA_017654935.2 Phymorhynchus buccinoides
CGTCAGCGCCAGGTGATATTGTTTAGACTGAGAACAAGCCATTGCCAACTCCTGTCACACCTCCACAGGATAAACCTGCCACACACAAGCGAGTGTCCTACTTGTGGCACTGGCATCCAGACTCCTGAACATATCCTCCAGGACTGCCCTACTTACCAAGACATTCGGTGTCAAACCTGGCCGGTGAGAGTGGAGCTCCAGGAGAAGCTGTGGGGACCAACAAAGACGCTACAACAGACAGCAGACTTCGCCGTCAGGACTGGAGCTCCAGGAGAAGCTGTGGAGACCAACAAAGGCGCTACAAAAGACAGCAGACTTCACCGTCAGGACTGGAGCTCCAGGAGAAGCTGTGGAGACCAACAAAGGCGCTACAAAAGACAGCAGACTTCACCGTCAGGACTGGAGCTCCAGGAGAAGCTGTGGAGACCAACAAAGGCGCTACAAAAGACAGCAGACTTCGCCGTCAGGACTGGAGCTCCAGGAGAAGCTGTAGAGACCAACAAAGGCGCTACAAAAGACAGCAGACTTCGCCGTCAGGACTGGAGCTCCAGGAGAAGCTGTGGAGACCAACAAAGGCGCTACAAAAGACAGCAGACTTCGCCGTCGGGACTGGACTAAAGATTTAAACATGGCCACTGGGAACGCAGAAGAAGAAGAAGAAGGTACAACAAACGAGAAATCACACTACATCTATCCATGAGTTTAAAATGGTTTTATTCAGACTTAATTTGATAATAAAAAAAGAAGTTTAATTAAGCAGAGTAGCATTCAGTAGAGTTGGGGGCTAGGGTGGGTGTGAAGAATAAAATACAACTAGATAAACCCAACTAGATAAACCCGTGCTCCGCACGGCAGCATGAAGCATCTGCGTTCATAATTGATAGGAACCTGTCTGAGCGATCGAAGAAGAAAAAGAAGAAGAACTGGTTAGATGTAAATAATGAAGAAAAGAGACCAAAAAATATGTGGTGGTGCCCCCTCCCTTCCGCCCACTCCCCTCTCCTTTAAAAAAGATGATGACCCCCCCCCAAAAAAAAAATAAAAAAAAAAAAATGTGGCGAGGGGCCGACTTGAACGTCCGACCACGGACGTGTGTAGAGGTGCGTGCCGCGACCTGCCGCTTTACCTATTGAGCTATCAAGGCTTCTTAGACAGTCGATGTAAAAAAATTATTATAAGAGGAAGAAGGGAAAGCAGTCAAGTCGGACACCTGACCCAGCTTCATGAAAACAATTGCAAGCCTCGCACAGAACAGACTTAGGTTTGGTCACTTTGAGAAAAGTAGGTGCCTAAATGTTGTGAAAACACAAACACACACACACACACACACACACACACACACACACACACACACACACACACACACACACACACACACACACACTGTAGTAGACAGCACACACTTAATCATTGCTTGCTCGGTTTCCTGTCAATTCATGAGCGCAGATGCGTTGTTCTCCGTTATGCACCTTTCAAAACAAATATGGTTAGACCAAACACCAAACTTCCAGAACGTAGAGGAACTATTTGTAAAAAAGCCCTACTCGCCTCCCTCTTCTCCTTCCTAGCCACCCCTCCCCCTCCCCCTCTCCCTTCTTCTAACCAAAGCAACCATATAAGTTTCTAGGTGCAGTGCGTTAGGCCTAGCCTTGGCTTTTTGTTATCACACGCACAGTCTAAAAATGAACCGTTTTTAGCAGACGACACATTCTGCTACTCAGGCTATTGCAGCATCGTGTTTGCCCCCCCTCGGTATGTACGAAGGGGCCCGATTAAGGATTAATCCACTATTGTTTTTGAAAACATTTTGGCAGTTTGAGTGTTTTTACCTGGTGATTGTTGTTGGGGGCCTCCGACATAAAGGTCATACAGGGATCACGGCTGTTCTCTCAAGCACAAAAAAGTTTTGCGTAAAGGATATGACGTCACGGCTATTCCACTGTCACGGCTATTCTGTGAAACTGTCTTTCTTTGAAATCACTCCCTCCGTTAAGCAAATTTTATGTGAAATCCCGGCTTTAAACAACGACTTGGCGAATTTCACTTGGAAGAACTGTTAAGCACCTACACGTGCCCCTATATTTCACAGTTGAAGGCAAAAATCGCCACGACTTAGGAGAAAATAGACATTAAAAATTCTTATTGGCACGCGTATTATAATATAGATGTAGAAAAAATGTGCTACTACTGACTCAGCCTTAACCAATACCTGTGTGAATGGGGTTGACAATTTTCTTTTTGTGATGTATAAAAATTCTACATTGTCCATTTCATGAACTGGGCAAACCATTTTGCCCATTTCATTCTTCTTCTTCTTCTGCGTTCCCAGGCCATATGGCCATAATGGGTAAAGGCCCGTACGTGTGTGTCCGGTTTTCAGTTTTCACTGGTCTCCCCACAGCGTACAGACGACACATTCCGATTTCGGAGGAGCTCAAAGAAGAACAATTATTTGGAAGATTTTTTTTTTGTTAAAGGCAGGAGAACGGGCGGGGGTCGTCCTGCTCCCCGCATGGAGGCACGCGGCATCCACCCACCGCCCCGTGCCCATTTCATGAAATAGGCAATTTCACGGATTGGGCGTAACACATACACATAGTCTCGATGGCTTGGAGTCAAAACGGACTATCTTTAGACAGTCGATTGATTATTACGAAAACTTATTACGAAAAGTAATAACTTGTATCTAAAATAGACTGCAGAAATATAAAAGCATAATCCCCATTTTATATTACTTACAGACTGGTTTTTTTAAATACAAGTTCTTAGTTTTCGCAATAACATCAATAATTAACGATGGCTTGGAGTCAAATGTATTATTAAACTTATTACGAAAAGTAATAACTTGTATCTAAAAAGACTGCAGAAATATTATAAAAAGCATAATCCCCATTTTATATTACTTGCAGACTTTTTTTAAAAATCCAAGTTCTTAGTTTTCGCAATAACATCAATAATAAGTCAATGGACTATCTAAAGATAGTCCGTTTTGACTCTAAGCCATCGCGGGGCGGTAAGTTGACTATCATACGTTCGCTTTTCTCTGTTTTCTATGGCAGCCCTCTCGTGCTAGGCGATTCGGAGCCGCAGAGAGTGGCCCTGTTGTTCGGGCAAGCAGACAAGAACAGCGATGGAGAGTTAACAAAGGATGACCTGCAGAACATTTTCCTGGATTTTGACGTCGATAGTAAGCCATAGTTATAGACTGCAGGTTGCAGTGTGTGAGTTTTGTGTGTGCAAGGTATGTGCAATGTTTTGTGTGTGCAATGTATTCAATGTATGCGAGTGAAATTATGTTTCCTGGATTTTGACGTCGATAGTAAGCCATAGATATAGACTGCAGGTTGCAGTGTGTGAGTTTTGTGTGTGCAAGGTATGTGCAATGTTTTGTGTGTGCAATGTATCTGAGTGAAATTATGTTTCCTGGATTTTGACGTCGACAGTAAGCCATAGCTATAGACTGCAGGTTGCAGTGTGTGGGTTTTGTGTGTGCAAGGTATTCAATGTATGCGAGTGAAATTATGTAACTTTTTTTGTCATTCGCATTTTTTTTAGTTATTCGCCTAAGTTTTCACTTTTGTAGTCGTTTTCAAGTTTCTCTTATTTTGTTTTCTGAACTGATCATATTTCATTTTCTTAAAGGTGGACCCTGACAGATGAGCTTTTGCAAGAAACACACCGAGATCACCATGAAAACACAATTTACAGAGATGGCAACACTCACTTTGCTGTGGTTTCCAAGAAACCAAACCGTCAAATCGGCGATTTATCCTTGGCGGAGGTGCTGGAAGTCAAATTCTTTCACAGAAAGAGAAGGCGTGTGCTGTCTCTTTTGTAATGGCGACCAAACTGTTTGCACGATTTTTTTTTCGCAATACAAGCCTTTTTATTTATCTTTTTTTTTAAATTTTATGCAGTTTATCTAAAAGAGTTTCGCTCACAACAAAGGAAATAGCTTCAAGTTTGTGTTTTACTGCACTATAAAAAGGAAAAAGCTTCAGCCACAAAGGGTCTGGCCCCCACCCACCCCATCCAAAATCGCTTCTCTCCGGCACCTCCGCCAAGGAGGAATCGCCGTTTTGATTTCTAGGAAACCAGAGCAAAGCGAGTGTTCCGATCCTTGAAAAGGCTGTCTTTCTGGTGATCTCAACGTGTTCCTTGCAAAACCTCATCCGTCAGGGTCCACCTTTAATGCATGTTTCTTCTCTGTCCCACCTTCAAGGGCCGTACAGTGACGTTGCTCCCACGCCGCTCATTCCGAATCCCAACTCGCAGCCACATCCTGACTGGTCTGGTCGTCGTAGAATCCGAAACCAACAGTCCAAGGGGAGCGAATCTATGTTAGGCCGTCGGGAGGCAACCAACCGAGGAGACACTGCGCTGCTGCTGAGTCACAACCGGCCCATTATCCTTACCTCCCAAAATGAAGAACATATGATAATTGGTTAACAGACCCTCATTTGATGCATTTCAGTGACATGGGTGTTAAATCATTGTGGTGCCAAGAGGCGACAGTGGTGATAGTAGTAGTAGTAATTAGGGCTAGAAGTGGGCCTCGCGGCCCTTTTACGCCCTTTCTCGTTTATGACTTTGATTTGTTTCAAGGCGGCTTGCTTTCCACAGCTAAACTATAAAGTTTAACAAAAATATGGAATGGACTTTTTTTTCTCTTTTTTTTTAATTCATCGAAAGTATTATAAAAAATTGACATCATTGTGTCTTTGTCCAGAAGATTTTTGAATATATTTATGTTAGGTGCAGCCTTAATATTAGCTGACAAATTATTCCAGTATTGAACAACTCGGTTAGAAAAGTAAAACATGCGAATGTTAGTAACTGATCGTCTTAAAAATAACTTCTCTGTACTATTTCGTGTCATGTTTGTGATACTTTTAACAAAAAGGTTGTAAAAGTCTATGTCATCAATATTATTCATTATTTTATATACTTGTATAAGGTCTCCCCTGACTCTGCTTCCCTTCAGAGAAGGTAATCCCATG
>CM065707.1:14737948-14754683 GCA_017654935.2 Phymorhynchus buccinoides
GAGAGAGAGAGAGAATAGCATGATAGTTGAATGAACGAAGTGAGAAACACGTGTGTCCCCGAGCGGCAGACATGTCCGTCCTACCCCCTTACCACCAACCACCCCCACCTCACTCTTTGCATCATTTAGAGGTGTGTGTGTGTGTGTGTGTGTGTGTGTGTGTGTGTGTGTGTGTGTGTGTGTGTGTGTGTGTGTGTGTGTGTGTGTGTGTGTGTGTGTGTGTGTGTGTATGAAAGAGAGAGAGAGAGAGAGAGAGAGAGAGAGAGAGAGAGAGAGAGAGAGAGAGAGAGAGAGAGGCAGAGATAGAGACAGGCAGAGATAGAGACAGGAGAGACAGAGATGGGGGATCGTTGCGTGCGTTCCAAAACACACACACACACGCGCACACGCGCACGCACGCACGCACGCACACGCACGCACGCACGCACGCACGCACACACACACACACACACACAAACACACACACACACACACACACACAACAGAGACAGAGACAAACGGGCAGAGACAGAGAAGCAAAGAGAGAGAGAGAGACATGGAATAGACACACACTCAAATTCATACAAACGCACTAAACAATGCTTTGATGTTCTTCTCAACGCAACTGTGTTGGGGTGTTTTTTTTACAGTATAGTCATGGCAACTATTTCCATTAACAAAAATCAATGAAAACATTATATGGAAAGATGTGCCCCCCCAAAAAAAAAAAAGAATGAAAGAAATGTAGAAAAAAGCAATACAAACATGTTTAAAAATAGATAATCCCAACTGGCTATTGAAAGGGAAGCAACTGCACAAAAAGGCAACAGAGACTTACTCGTACTCTACAAATAATCTCCCTTAGTCTTGTGCGTCGTGAGTGCATATCGGTGGCAAAATTAATATTTGCATAGCTATGCGTTAAGGCCGCTTGGTTTGAGCAAGTATATTATTTGCACGATGTATACAATTGCCGAATAAAAAGAGAAGTTTTTGAGCAAATTAACAAATGTAATAACATTGGGAATTAATAAACACAAGAAACAAAACCAAACTAAAAAATGGAGAAAAAAAATGGAAGACAGAATGAAGTAAAAAGAAAATTGCGATAAACCCCTTGACTGCCAGAGAAAATTAAAGAAAAAATCATTGGGCAAATCATGCCATGAAAAAGACAACTGATAGAGCCAATCTGGCAAAATGGTCTGGGGATATAACTCTCTTGACTGTGTTAGAGCAAAAGCCAGCAGATCAGGGTTATTCCTCTTCATCTGATGACATCTTTTCCCTTTCTTACTATCATCTATTTTTTTTATAACTTATTGGCCCATTTTCCTGGCTTAAAAAAAAAAAATCTTTCTGCTTTGAGCTTTTCCAAAATCGGAATGTGTCGGTTGAGTGCAGCAGGGAGACCAGTGAAATCTCAGTGAAAACCGGACAACTCGTACCTCATCCATTATGGCCATATGGCCTGGAAACGCAGAAGAATAAGAGACAAAATCCATGAAACATACTGTCAGTCGAACTGGTTTTAATGCGTGAAAGAATCAAACATTCTTTATAATTATGGAAGCATTGAGCCAACAGAAAGTTAAAAAAAAAACAAAAAAAAACACCACCCCAAAAACCGAGGAAACATAAAAAATTCTTTAGAAGTTTGAATGAATCATGATCAAAATTACACTGCAAATATTTTTTTAGCATTTTCATACAGCAAACCATCATGCATCTGGACATGATTGGACATGACCGAAATAAGTTTGTAAAACACACACGGTTATACTAAGTCAAGCAAACAATCAAACGAATTATATCAGTATATGATACATATATGATACTATTCGGCTTCAGTGAAATTTGTCATCTTTGTCGTTAGGTAAGGGTCACATATTTTTTAGACCTAGTACTGATTAAACGTCTGTTGACGTCGAACAAATTATATATTGAAGGTGGACTCGGACGGGTGAGTTTTTTGCAAGAAACACGTCGAGATCACCAGAAAGACAGCCTTTTCAAGGATCGGAACACTCACTTTGCTCTGGTTTCTTAGAAATTAAACCGTCAAAACGGCGATTTTTCCTTGGCGGAGATGCCGGAGAGAGTAGCCATTTTGGATGGGGTGGGTGGAGGTCACTCATTGTGGTTGAATCGTTTTCTTTTTTTTGTAGTGCATTAAAAAAATAAATAAGGAGCTATTTCCTTTGTTGTGAGCGAAACTCCTTTAGATAAACTGTATAAAATTAAAAACTAAATAAAATAAAAAGACTTGTATTGCGAAATGTTCGTGCAAACGATATGGTCTAAGCACAGGCGGCCATTCAAAAAGAGACGGCAAACGCCTTCTCTTTGGGTGAAAGAATTTGACTTCCAGCACCTCCGCCAAGGAGGAATCGCCTTTTTGACGGCTTGATTTCTGGGAAACCAGAGCAAAGTGAGTGTTGCGATCTCTGTAAAGGGTGTTTTCCTGCTGATCTGGACGTGTTTCTTGAAAAAAAAAACTCATCCGTCAGGGTGCCCCTTTAAGCTACTAGGTGGTTGATTACACAACTATAATTATACTATGCTAGTAGGCTACTCAGCACATGGCATTACAAACACCAGCCAGCGAAGCAGTGGAATCACTCGAAAATAGAGCCATTGAGTCACGGGAAGGTAGAGCCGGCCATAGAGTCGCTCGCGGACAGAGCTATAGAGTCACACAGAAAGAACCAGTCACAAGGACATAGAGACATAGAGTCACATGGACATAGAGACATAGAGTCACATGGACATAGAGACATAGAGTCACACGGAGATAGAACCATAGAGTCGCACGCGGATAGAGCTATAGAGTCACGCAGAAAGAATCAGAGTCACAAGGACATAGAGACATAGAGTCATACGGAGATAGAGTCACTCGAAGATAGAGCTATAGAGTCACACAGAAAGAACCAGAGTCACAAGGACATAGAGACATAGAGTCACACGGAGATAGAGCCATAGAGTCACACGGAGATAGAGACAGAGTCATATAAAGATAGAGCCATAGACTCACACGGAGGTAGAGACATAGAGTCACACGGAGATAGAGACATAGAGTCATATAAAGATAGAGCCATAGACTCACACGGAGGTAGAGACATAGAGTCACACGGAGATAGAGACATAGAGTCACACGGAGATAGAGTCATAGAGTCACACGGAGATAGAGACATAGAGTCACACGAAGATAGAGACATAGAGTCACACGGAGATAGAGACATAGAGTCACACGGAGATAGAGACATAGAGTCACACGGAGATAGAGCCACAGAGTCACACGGAGATAGAGACATAGAGTCACATGAAGATAGAGACATAGAGTCACACGGAGATAGAGACATAGAGTCACACGGAGATAGAGTCACAGAGTCACACGGAGATAGAGACATAGAGTCACACGGAGATAGAGACATAGAGTCACACGGAGATAGAGACATAGAGTCACACGGAGATAGAGCCACAGACTCACACGCAGATAGAGACATAGAGTCACACGGAGATAGAGTCACATGAAGATAGAGTCATAGAGTCACACAGAGATAGAGTCGGTGGAATCACACAGACATAGAGTCACAAGAAGATAGAGCCATAGGACCACACGGAGATAGAGCCACATAGGAGAGCCATACGGAGATAGAGCCATAGAGCCATACGGACATAGAGCCATAGAGTCACAAGAAGATAGAGCCATAGGACCACACAGAGATAGAGCCATAGAGCCATACGGACATAGAGCCATAGTCACAAGAAGATAGAGCCATAGGACCACACGGAGATAGAGCCATAGAGCCATACGGACATAGAGCCATAGAGTCACAAGAAGATAGAGCCATAGGACCACACAGAGATAGAGCCATAGAGCCATACGGACATAGAGCCATAGAGTCACAAGAAGACATAGAGCCATAGAATCACAAGAAGATAGAGCCATAGGACCACACGGAGATAGAGCCATAGAGCCATACGGACATAGAGCCATAGAGTCACAAGAAGATAGAGCCATAGGACCACACGGAGATAGAGCCATAGAGCCATACGGACATAGAGCCATAGAGTCACAAGAAGATAGAGCCATAGGACCACACGGAGATAGAGCCATAGAGCCATACGGACATAGAGCCATAGAGTCACAAGAAGATAGAGCCATAGGACCACACGGAGATAGAGCCATAGAGCCATACGGACATAGAGCCATAGAGTCACAAGAAGATAGAGCCATAGGACCACACGGAGATAGAGCCACAGAGCCATACAGACATAGAGCACTGGAATCACACAGAAGACAGAAGGACAGAATCGGACGGAGATAGAGTCGTACAGTTACACGTACACATGGAGCCGTGGAAACCACACGAAGATAGGGCTAAAGAGCCACAAGGAGATAGAGCTATCGAGCCACACGGAGATAGGGCTAAAGAGCCACAAGGAGATAGAGCTATCGAGCCACACGGAGACGCGTACGCCAGTCCGTCGTGTCCGACTATGACAGCCAGGTATGAACACCAAGGGAGGCAGCTAGATGTGCATCCATACGGGGAGCTAGACGACCCCGCACCCTCCACGAGTCTCTCCCCATGGGGAGACCAGAGGAGGGGGTGGGGTGGGGGGTCTTTCGTACAAATAGCCCCCCCCCCCCCACACACACACCTTGCTGGAAGTTGTGTGCTTGTGTAGCTTCCTCTAATCTGTCAGTCTCTTTGATTCTGCCTTTTCCCTTTGCTTTCTATCATCTACTGTTTTTCTGCCTTACTCCAGTCCTGCCTTATTTCCTCTCAAGAAATTCGTACAAAGATTTTTTTTTATCTGGAGACACCAAAGACGAACATGCTGGGGCCAATTTTTCTCAGTTAGACGCATTATAACGGCAGCATGACGCATCTATCTGCGCCTCATATTTGACAGGGAACTGTCTGAGCGATCGAGGAAGAAGTAAAGAAAGAGGAAGAAGAGGAGAGAAGAAGAAGAAGAAGAAGAAAAGAAGAAGAAAAAGAAAGAAAGAAAAAAAAAGTTGGAGAGTCCTTAGGCCGTGTACACACATAAGCGGATATCCCATGCGGAAACCTGTGCGCAATCCATAAATAAGTGAAACAAAGAAGGGAAAAAGATTTGCGCACGTGTCCGAATTTCCCCTATATGCGTAAACTTGTATCCTTCTTTCTTCCACTTAGTTAGGGTTTTTCCGTACGGAATTTACGCGTCTAATGCGAACCCGGCCGCCATAGTCTTCTGGAACGAAAGATGAAGCTGCCACGAGAAGATAGAGCTAATGGGAGTCACAACAAAATATAGAGCCATATAGAGTCAGGCGGAGGTAGAGCAGAGGAGTCACACGGGTCGTCTGTGGTGCTTGGGGTAGCCTACACGGGCTGTGGGGTCTATGGGTCTCCATACGTCATAATCGGGTGTCAGTGATTGTCGGAGTCTCTGCCCGGCAAAACAGACAGACAGACACATGATCACACACACACATACAGTATCACACACGCACGCACCGCACGCACAACGCACGCACACGCACACACACACACACACACACACACAAAACAAAAAATACACATATGTACGCACACACGCAACACACACACACGCACGCACGCACACGCACGCGCACGCACGCGACGCACACGCACGCACACGCACACGCACGCACAAACACACACACACACACACACACACACAGGCAAACATTATTCAATGTGTTAAACTCATGTGTTTAAATCCGGTAAAAGATCTAATCCTCAAACTATATAGAGCCATATCCATTTTATATCAACCTTATTTCCAAACCTCTTGTAAAAAAAAAACACATTGAAAATGTCATTATATTCATTTTTTTATTTTAACTTTTTTTTCAACGCATTTTTATAATGAAGTATGAAAAGGACAAAAAAAGCACACATAAAAAAGAAAAAGACAAAAAAAGACAAAATAAGACAAGAACTGACCAAAATCAAATATTAAGAAAAAGAAATAAGCAGAGCGACCAACAATCAAAACAGGAATGCATAATCGAGCATGAATGCACATAATGCTAGTATGGAATAACCTGAGCATTGAAACCAATAGTAAAAAGGAGATAACGGTATTAAAAATAGCGGTGGTGATATATATGTGAACAGGCAGTGCCTTATATATACCCATATTATGTTCAAACAATATGCGATGCATGGGTCATATTACATTATGCATCGACACAAATTCAGCAGCCAAAGAAACGGTAAAGGTAAAGATGTGCCACCCCCCATGCATTTCTCGGTTAATTGTATTTTTCCGTTTTTGCCTTTCTTACCATACATAAAGCTGTATTTTAGGAACATTTTTACCTAATTACCTTTTTGGAATACTAACCCTATCCCCTAACCCTAGCCCTAAACCTACCCCTACCCCCCACTATGTACTGCAGTACACCGCGATTTGTCACAGTTGTGGTTCGTTGCGTTTTTCCGTCTTATAGGGTGGGGGGTAGGGTTAGGGTTAGGGCTAGGGTTAGGGTTAGGGTTAGTATTCCAAAAAGGTTATTAGCTAAAAAATGTTCCTAAAATACAGCTTTATGTATGGTAAGAAAGGCAATAACGGAAAAATACAATTAACCGAGATAGCGATATATAAAACAACAAGGGGCGTGGCACATAAGGACTCATTTTCGTAGGGCCTGAATATTAGTACATGGGTATTTATGTCTGAGAATGACGACTGTACAGTGTGGGTTAATATTCATCCAAGAACAAGGCTTTGTATGGCAACCACTCCAAAACAAATTTGTCATACATAAAGTTAAAGTGTCATTATATTCATACCTTGATAAAAATGATTTACTTCATGAAGACCAGTCTGGTTTTCGTAAACTTATTCTTGCCATACTGCCCTGATACAACTAACTGACAGCCTCCTCAATAGCATAAACGAAAATAAATTGACAGGCATTCTAGTTATCGACTTTGAAAAAGCTTTTGATGTAATTAACCATTCCCTATTATTGCGTAAAACTAGAGCTTTATAAACTACCCCCAGATTTTATAAATATCATGTCTTCATTTTTAAGCAATCGAAGACAGTCAGTGGTCGCTAACAACAACATTTAAAACGTTTTGCCAGTTAAATATGGTGTACCTCAGGGGTCAGTGCTTGGTCCTCTCTTGTTTTCCATTTATGTCACATGATTTGCCTTGTTCCTCCCTTCCTTCCTTCCTTTCATTGCTTGCTTCTTACATTCAAATCTTCGTCCTTCCTTCCTTGATTTGTTCCTTCCTTATATCCTTCCCTCCTTCCTTCCTTATTTTCTCCCCCCATCCCTTTCTCTTCCTCCCCTCTTCTATTCTTTCCCAGCACTTCCTTCCTGCCTTCCTCCCTTCCTTCCTGCCTTCCTTTTTTCTTTATTTCCGTCACCTGCATCCTTCTTTAGGTGGGGATGGGGCACGAAGGAGGCGAAGGCCACACACCAGCCAAAGAAACCACTGGCGTACTCCTTCTTTCCTTCCTTCCTTCTTTTCTTCCTTCCTTTCCTTCAATATTTCCTCACCTGCATCAGGGACCCCTTCTTGGTCCACAGCAGGTAGGCAGCATAGGAGGGGATGGGGACGAAGGAGGCGAAGGCCACACACCAGCCGAAGAACTTGGCCCCAGCCTTGTACTCGTAGTCGCCGTACGTGGGAGGGGTGTAGTTAGCCAATGTCACCAGCAGTATCCCCTTTGTAGACACAAAAAATGCATACCCGTACCAAAAAAAAAAAAAGAAGTCATAATAATATACAGTGGAACGTCCCTTTTAACCCTCTGAGATCCCCAAGCTCCAGGAGCCTCCAAAACCTGGTCGTTGTCTAGTTCCGGTAACGCCCGATGCTCCCGGCGCTGAAACGTCAATTTTAGGTAGTAGATTTCCTTGTTCAGCTTTGCTCCCTACCCATCCATGTGCAACTATACTCAAGTTAGTGCCTTGCCTTTTTCCTGACGTAGTGGGAAATGCTTCCCACTAGGTCAGGGAAAAGGAAGCACTAACCTTAGTATATTTGCAATTGTGGGTAGGGAGAAAAAGGTGGGAAAGTGAAAGTGAAATCTACTAAACCTGCTGTTCAGGGCGGGCGCAAATCCCCCGGGGCCCCCCCCCCCTCCTCGGCGGGGGGGGGGTGTTAACGTAACTAGACAATGACCAGGTTTTGGAGGCTCCTGGAGCTTGGGGATCTCAGAGGGTTAAAAGGGACGTTCCACTGTATATTATTATGACTTCTTTTTTTTTTTTTGGTACGGGTATGCATTTTTTGTGTCTACAAAGGGGATACTGCTGGTGACATTGGCTAACTACACCCCTCCCACGTACGGCGACTACGAGTACAAGGCTGGGGCCAAGTTCTTCGGCTGGTGTGTGGCCTTCGCCTCCTTCGTCCCCATCCCCTCCTATGCTGCCTACCTGCTGTGGACCAAGAAGGGGTCCCTGATGCAGGTGAGGAAATATTGAAGGAAAGGAAGGAAGAAAAGAAGGAAGAAAGAAAAGAAGGAGTATGCCAGTGGTTCTTTGGCTGTGTGTGTGGCCTTCGCCTCCTTCGTCCTCTCATCCCCACCTAAAGAAGGATGGCAGGTGAGGAAATAAAGAAAAAAGGAAGGCAGGAAGGAAGGGAGGAAGGAAGGAAGGAAGGGAGGAAGGAATAGAAGAGGGGAGGAAGAAAGGGATGGGGGGAGAAAATAAGGAAGGAAGGAGGGAAGGATATAAGGAAGGAACAAATCAAGGAAGGAAGGAAAGATTGAATGTAAGAAGCAAGCAATGAAGGAAGGAAGGAAGGGAGGAACAAGGCAAATCATTGACATAAATGGAAAACAAGAGAGGACCAAGCACTGACCCCTGAGGTACACCATATTTAACTGGCAAAACGTTTTAAATGTTGTTGTTAGCAACCACTGACTGTCTTCGATTGCTTAAAAATGAAGACATGATATTTATAAAATCTGGGGGTAGTTTATAAAGCTCTAGTTTTACGCAATAATAGGGAATGGTTAATTACATCAAAAGCTTTTTCAAAGTCGATAACTAGAATGCCTGTCAATTTATTTTCGTTTATGCTATTGAGGAGGCTGTCAGTTAGTTGTATCAGGGCAGTATGGCAAGAATAACTTTTACGAAAACCAGACTGGTCTTCATGAAGTAAATCATTTTTAATCAAGGTATGAATATACATGACACTTTAACTTTATGTATGACAAATTTGTTTTGGAGTGGTTGCCATACAAAGCCTTGTTCTTGGATGAAAGCTAACCCACACTGTACAGTCGTCATTCTCATACATAAAAATACCCATGTACTAATATTCAGGCCCTACGAAAATGAGTCATTATGTGCCACCCCCCTATCTATCTCGGTTAATTGTATGTGTTTCCGTTTTTGCCTTTCCCCCCGCCCATTGTTACTCATACATACAAGCAGTATTTTAGGAACATTTTTAGCTAATAACCTTTTTGGAATACTAACCCTAACCCTAACCCTAGCCATAGCCCTAACCCTAACCCTACCCCCACCGTATAAGACGGAAAAACGCAACGAACCAACAACTGTGACAAATCGCGGTGTACTGCAGTACATAGTGGGGGGTAGGGTTAGGTTTAGGGCTAAGGGTTAGGGCTAGGGTTAGTTTTCCAAAAAGGTAATTAGCTAAAAATGTTCCTAAAATACAGCTTTATGTATGGTAAGAAAGGCAAAAACGGAAAAATACAATTAACCCGAGAAATGCAGTGGGTGGTGGCACATCTTTACCTTTACCGTTTCTTTGCTGCTGAATTTGTGTCGATGCATAATGTAATATGACCCAGTGCATGCATATTGTCCTTGAACATAATATGGGGTATATATAAGGCACACTGCCTGTTCACATATATATCACCACACGCTATTTTTAATACCGTTAATCTATTTTATTATTGGTTATCAATGCTCAGGTTATTTCCATGCCTAGCGTATTATGTGCATTTATGCTTGGTTATGCATTCCTGTTTTGATTGTTGTTTGGTCTGCTTATTTCTTTTTCTTAATATTTGATTTGGTCAGTTCTTGTCTTTTTTGTCTTTTTTTCTTTTTCTTTTTTTATGCGTGCATTTTTTAAGTCCTTTTCATACTTCATTATAAAATGCGTTGAAAAAAAAGTTAAATAAAAAAAATGAATATAATGACATTTCAATGTGTTTTTTTACAAGAGGTTTGGATAAGGTTGATAAAATGGATATGGCTCTATATTTTGAGGGATTAGATACTTTACCGGATTTAAACACATGAATAATGTTTTGCCTGTGTGTGTGTGAGCTGTGATGTGCTTTGTGGCGGGTGCGTGTGTCGTGCGTGTGCGTGTGCGTGCGCGTGTGCGTGTGTGCGTGTGTGCAGTGTGTTGTTTGTGTGCGTGTCGTGCGTACATGTATTTTTGTTTTTGTGTGTGTGTGGTGTGGTGTGTGTGTGCGAGTATGTATGTAAGTGTAGTGTACTGCGTGCATGTATGTGTGTCCTGTGTCTGTCACTGTCGCGTCTTGTTTGCGGCATCAGAGACTCCGACAATCACTGACACCCGATTATGACGTATGGAGACCCATAGACCCCACAGCCCGTGTAGGCTACCCCAAGCACCACAGACGACCCGTGTGACTCCTCTGCTCTACCTCCGCCTGACTCTATATGGCTCTATATTTTGTTGTGACTCCCATTAGCTCTATCTTCTCGTGGCAGCTTCATCTTTCGTTCCAGAAGACTATGGCGGCCGGGTTCGCATTAGACGCGTAAGTTCCGTACGGAAAAACCCTGAGTAAGTGGAAGAAAGAAGGATAAAATTTTGCGCATATGGGGTAAATTTGGACATGTATGTGCGCAAATCTTTTCCCTTCTTTTTTTCACACTTATTTATGGATTGCGCACGGGTAATCGCGTGGAATATCCGCTTATGTGTGTACACGGCCTACAGAACCTCAAACTTTTTTTCTTGTTCTTCTTGTTCTTCTTTCTTCTTCTTCTTCTTCTGCTTCTTCTTCTTCTCCTTCTTCTTCTTCTTCTTCTTCTTTTTCGATCGCTCAGACTGTTTCCTGTCGATTATGAGCGCAGATAGATGCGTCATGCTGCCGTTATATGCGCCTAACTAAAAAATAATTAGGCCCCAGCATGTTCGTCTTTGGTGTCTCCAGATAAAAAAAAATCTTTGTACGAATTTCTTGAGAGGAAATAAGGCAGGACTGGAGTAAGGCAGAAAGATAGTGGATGACAGCAAGCAAAGGCGAAAAGGCAGAGTCCAAAGAGACTGACAAATAAGAGGTAGTTATAAGCACAGAACATCCATAAGGTGTGTTGATGTGGTGGGGGGTGTCTGAAAATTTGTACGAAAGACCCCCCACCCCACCCCCTCCTCTGGTATCCCCATGGGGAGAGACTCGTGGAGGGTGCGGGGTCGTCTAGCTCCCCGTATGGATGCACATCTAGCTGCCTCCCTTGGTGTTCATACCTGGCTGTCATAGTCGGACACGACGGACTGGCGTACGCGTCTCCGTGTGGCTCGATAGCTCTATCTCCTTGTGGCTCTATAGCTCTATCTCCTTGTGGCTCTATAGCTCTATCTCCTTGTGGCTCTATAGCTCTATCTCCTTGTGGCTCTTTAGCTCTATCTCCTTGTGGCTCTATAGCTCTATCTCCTTGTGGCTCTTTAGCTCTATCTCCTTGTGGGTCTATAGCTCTATCTCCTTGTGGCTCTTTAGCTCTATCTCCTTGTGGCTCTATAGCTCTATCTCCTTGTGGCTCTATAGCTCTATCTCCTTGTGGCTCTATAGCTCTATCTCCTTGTGGCTCTATAGCTCTATCTCCTTGTGGCTCTATAGCTCTATCTCCTTGTGGCTCTTTAGCCCTATCTTCGTGTGGTTTCCACGGCTCCATGTGTACGTGTAACTGTACGACTCTATCTCCGTCCGATTCTGTCCTTCTGTCTTCTGTGTGATTCCAGTGCTCTATCTCCGTGTGGTCCTACGGCTCTATCTTCTTGTGACTCTATGGCTCTATGTCCGTATGGCTCTATGGCTCTATCTCCGTGTGGTCCTACGGCTCTATCTTCTTGTGACTCTATGGCTCTATGTCCGTATGGCTCTATGGCTCTATCTCCGTGTGGTCCTATGGCTCTATCTTCTTGTGACTCTATGGCTCTATGTCCGTATGGCTCTGTGGCTCTATCTCCGTGTGGTCCTATGGCTCTATCTTCTTGTGACTCTATGGCTCTATGTCCGTATGGCTCTATGGCTCTATCTCCGTGTGGTCCTATGGCTCTATCTTCTTGTGACTCTATGGGCTCTATGTCCGTATGGCTCTATGTCCGTATGGCTCTATGGCTCTATCTCCGTGTGACTCTATGTCTCTATCTCCGTGTGACTCTATGGCTCTATCTCCGTATGACTCTATGTCTCTATCTCCGTGTGGTGGTCTATGGCTCTATCTTCTTGTGACTCTATGGCTCTATTGTCCGTGTATGGCTCTATGTCCGTATGGCTACTATGGACTCTATTTTCTCCGTGTGGTCCTATGGACTCTATCTTCTCTTGTGGGACTCTATGGCTCTATGTCTGTATGGCTCTATGGCTCTATCTCCCGTGTGGTACTAGGCTCTATCTTCTTGTGACTCTATGGCTCTATGTCCGTATGGCTCTATGGCTCCGTGTCTGTGTGGCTCTCTATTCTTGCGATCTCAATCTTCTTGTGACTCTATGGCTCTATGTCCGTGTGGTCTATGGATCTATCTATGGCTCTGTGGCTCTATCTCCGTGTGGTCCTATGGCTCTATCTTCTTGTGACTCTATGGCTCTATGTCCGTATGGCTCTATGGCTCTATCTCCGTGTGACTCTATGGTTCTATCTCCGTGTGACTCTATGGCTCTATCTCCGTGTGACTCTATGGTTCTATCTCCGTGTGACTGTGGCTCTATCTCCGTGTGACTCTGGGGCTCTATCTCCGTGTGACTCTATGGTTCTATCTCCGTGTGACTGTGGCTCTATCTCCGTGTGACTCTGTGGCTCTATCTCCGTGTGACTCTATGGTTCTATCTCCGTGTGACTGTGGCTCTATCTCCGTGTGACTCTGTGGCTCTATCTCCGTGTGACTCTATGTCTCTATCTCCGTGTGACTCTGTGGCTCTATCTCCGTGTGACTCTGTGGCTCTATCTCCGTGTGACTCTATGGCTCTATCTCCGTGTGACTCTATGGCTCTATCTCCGTGTGACTCTATGGTTCTATCTCCGTGTGACTCTATGTCTCTATCTCCGTGTGACTCTATGTCTCTATCTCCGTGTGACTCTATGGCTCTATCTTCATGTGACTCTATGTCTCTATCTCCGTGTGACTCTATGTCTCTACCTCCGTGTGAGTCTATGGCTCTATCTTTATATGACTCTATGTCTCTATCTCCGTGTGACTCTATGTCTCTATCTGCGTGTGAGTCTGTGGCTCTATCTCCGTGTGACTCTATGGTTCTATCCTACCGTGTGACTCTATGGCTCTGGTATCTCCGTGTGCATCTCTATGTCTCTATGATCCTTGTGACTCTGGTTCTTTCTGTGTGACTCTATAGCTCTATCTTCGAGTGACTCTATCTCCGTATGACTCTATGTCTCTATGTCCTTGTGACTCTGATTCTTTCTGTGTGACTCTATAGCTCTATCCGCGAGCGACTCTATGGTTCCATATCTCCGTGTGACTCTATGGCTCTGTATGGTCCGTGGTGAACTCGTGCTATGTCTCTATGTTCCTTGTGACTCTGGTTCCTTTCTGTGTGACCTCTATAGCTCTATCCGCGAGCGGGGGGGGGGGGGGACTCTATGGCCGGCTCTACCTTCCCGTGACTCCAATGGCTCTATCTTCGAGTGATTCCACTGCTTCGTGCTGGCTGGTGTGTTTGTAATGCCATGTGCTGAGTATGCCTACTAGCATAGTATGTATAATTATAGTTGTGTAATCACCAACATTGTAGATTAGAGGTGCACCCTGACGGGTGAGTTTTTGCCAAGAAAACACGTCCAGATCAGCAGGAAAACACCCTTTACAGAGATCGCAACACCTCACTTTGCTCTGGTTTTCTATAAATCAAAACCGTCAAATCGGCGATTCCTCCCTTGGCGGAGGTGCTGGAAGTCAGAAAAATAATCTTTCACCCAAAGAGAAAGCGTTTGCCGTCTGCTTTTCTAATGGCCACCTGAGCTTAGACCAATATTCGTTGTGGGGAAAGAAACTTTTCGCAATTACCAGTCTTTTATTATTTAGTTTTTTAATTTTAATACAGTTTATCTAAAGGAGTTTCGCTCACATCAAAGGAAATAGCTCCTTTTTTGTTACTGCACTACACTACAAAGAAAAAAAAAAGCTTCAACCACAATTAGTGACCTCCACCCACCCCATCCGAAAATGGCTACCTCTCACCGGCAACTCCGCCAAGGAGGAATCACAGTTTTTGAACGGTTTAGATTTTTAGGAAACCAGATCAAAGTGATTGTTTCGATCCTTGAAAAGGCTGTCTTTCCGATGATCTCCGGACGTGTTTCTAGCAAAAACACACACCGTTCCGAGTCCACACTTCAATATATAATTTGTTCGAAGTCAACAGACGTTTAATCAGTACTAGGTCTAAAAATATGTGACCCTTACCTAACGACAAAGATGACAAATTTCACTGAAGCCGAATAGAATCATATATGTATCATATACTGATATAATTCGTTTGATTGTTTGCTTGACTTAGTATAACCGTGTGTTTCGGTCATGTCCAATCATGTCCAAATATAGATGCATGATGGTTTGCTGTATGAAAATGCTAAAAAAATATTTGCAGTGTAATTTTGATCATGATTCATTCAAACTTCTAAAGAATTTTTTATGTTTCCTCGGTTTTTGGGGTGGTGTTTTTTTGGGTTTTTTGTTCTAAACTCTTCTGTTGGCTCAATAGCTTCCACATAATATAAAGAATATTTGATTCTTTCACGCATTAAAACCAGTTCGACTGACTTCAGTTTTAATGGATTTTGTTTCTTATTCTTCTGCGTTTCCTGGCCATATGGCCATAATGGATGACGCACTTATGTGTCCGGTGTCCACTGAGTTTGCACTGGTCTCCCCGCTGCATACAACCGACACATTCCGATTCTGTTTCTTTTTTTTAAAAAGCTCAAAGCAGAAAAGATTTTTTTTTTTTAAGCCAGGAAAATTGGGCCAATAAGGTTATAAAAACAATTAGGATGATAGTTAAGAAAGGGAAAAGATGTCACAGATGAAGAGGAATAACCCTGATCTCGCGGCTTTGCGTCTAACACAGGACAAGAGAGTTATATCCCCAGTACCATTGCCAGATTGGGCTCCTATCAGTTGTTTTTTTATGGCATGATTTGCACCAATGATTTTTTTTCTTTAATTTTCTCTGGCAGTCAAGGGGTTATCGCAATTTTCTTTTTACTTCATTCTGTCTTCCATTGTTGTTTTACACTCCATTGTTAGTTTTGTTTGGTTTCTTGTGTTTATTAATTAGTCAATGTTTATCGTACATTTGTAATTTGCTCAAAAAACTTCTCTTTTAAATCGGCAATGTATACATCGTGCAATAATATACTTGCTCAAACCCAAGCGCGCCTTAACGACGTGATAGACTATGCAAACTATTAATTGTGCACACCGATATGCACTCGCGACGCACAAGACTAAAGGAGGATATTTGAATAGAAGTACGAGTAAGGCTCGGTTGCCTTTTTGTGCACAGTTGCTTCCCTTTCAATAGCCAGTTTGGATTTTCTATTTTTTTTAAAATTTGTTTGTATTGCTTGTTTCACATTTTCTTTCATTTCTTTTTTTGTGTTTTTGGCTGGACAACATCACATTACCATATAATGTTTATATCACTGAATTTTTGTTAATGGAAATAGTTGCCATGGGACTATACTGTAAAAAACCCCAACCAGTGCGTGAGAAGAACATCAAAGCACACATTGTTTTAGAGCGTTGTATGAATTTGAGTGTTTGTGAATACTCTATCCATGTCTCTATACTCTCTCATCTTTGCTTCTCTGTCTCGCCGTTTGTATCTACGTCTCTGTGGGTGTGTGTGGGTGTTGCTGTGGGTGCACGTGGTGTGTGTGTTTTGTTGCTGTAGCCGGCGCGTGTCGCGCGTGTAGTGTGTGTGTGTTGGAACGACGCAACGATCCCCCGCATCTCTGTCTCTCCTGTCTCTATCTCTGCCTGTCTCTATTTCTTGCCTCTCTCTCTCTCTCTCTCTCTCTCTCTCTCGCTCTCTCTCTTCATACACACACAATATACACACACACCACACACACCCACACACCACACAACACTACACACACACACACACACACACCACACACACACACACACACACACACACACATCAACACTCTCTAAATGATGCAAAGAGTGAGGTGGGGGTGGTTGGTGGTAAGGGGGTGAGGACGGACATGATCTTCCGCTCGGGGACACACGTGTTTTCTCAACTTCGTTCATTATATCTATCATTTGCTATTCTATATCTCTCTCTCACACACAACAATGAAAGAAGTTCTTCACTTCTACAATTCAACCTATCATGCTATTTAGACTATCTCTCTCACATCACATAATATAGAAATGAACGTTTCTCACTTCGTTCACTTTCAAAAGATCGTGATATTCTCTCTCTCTCACACACAAAAAAGAAAAGAACGTTCTCACTTGTTCATTTCAACACATTATCGTGATATTCTCGCCCT
>CM065707.1:14755183-14770183 GCA_017654935.2 Phymorhynchus buccinoides
GGCCCGTGTGGGGAACTATTTTGCTAACGGAAAGAGACCCCCCCCCCCCCCCCCCCCCCCCCCCCCCCCCCCCCCCCCCCCCCCCCCTCCCCCCCCCCCCCCCTCCCCCCCCCCCACCCCCCCCCCCCCCCCCCCCCCCCCCCCCCCCCCCCCCCCCCCCCCCCCCCCCCCCCCCCCCGTATACAGACTCACGTGAAGGGGGGCGGGGAGGGGGGGGGGGGGGGGGCGGCTGGGTCGTCCAGCTCCAGTATGGAGGCAACGGTCGTCCCCCCACTGCCCTATGGGAATGCAGTTACTTCACGCATGTACTTCAGATACCAGTGACTTCAGAAGAATTGCCGTCCCTCACGTCCTACAGGATCTCAACAAACGGTATAGGGTTAGACAGAAATCACTAATTGCGCAATAATGTGAAGAATGACGGATATGATGACTTTCTGGTGATAAATCACCGGTACGAAAACATGACTGACATTAACACGACCCAAGTAAACCTCCACCGAGGAGAGGGCAACACAGTTTTACTTTGGCATATAGTAGGTCTATACGACATGCATATACTGTTTAGAATTAGCACTGCTGCCGACGTGATACAACCGTATTGACTTTATTTTAGTTGAACGGGTACTGTCATATATTCATTGTGTTCCTATTTTCTTTAATATAAGTTTGTCAAAGTTTTATTATTTGTTTATAATAATTCTAATATGAAGTTTACATGTTAGGTGTTATGTTATTCATGATTAGATTTAGTATTTTATTTTGGCGCTAGTAACTTTGAGGACATTGTGGGTCATGCGCAAGACGGTTTGTTTGTCTGGCTGGGGGGGGGGGGGGCGGGCGGTTTCCGCCATGTTTACTAAGAGAGAAAAAGGTGTGTTAGACTAAAGAACTGGAAACTCGTGTTTGTTTGTAGAAGCGGACACAAGGGAACCAAAAGATTACCAAAGACGAGATTTAAAGAGAAGAAGAAGAAACTAATAGGGGTTCCAATTGAATTCGTTAAGGTAGCAGGTACCTGGCCGGGGGGTGTCGCATTGATAAATAGGAGCTCGTAAAATAAGTAGCTCGCTTCTTATGAGAGTGTATTTGCCGACAACCCCAAATTTCACTTTTTCTGCTACTTAACCAGTTAACTAACCTAACATAACCCTAACCCTCTCCCTAACCCTAGAAAAAAAGTGAAATTTGTGGTTCAGCTCAATGTCGCAAATACCAACTGTCATCAGGTAGCGAGCTACCTTATTTTTACGAGCTAGCTATTTCATGCGAACGGGGTACATGTTTTCTTTGGGGTGTAGTCAGTTAAATATTATATATATGTATGATGTTTTGCATGGAATAGATAACAAACTGGTCTTGTCATTAAAAACGTATATTTTATCTAAATCATTAGGACAGCCAAAATAAATAATGATGAAATAATTAAGTCCCGGCCCTGTTCGCTCTGAACATCAAAACTAACATAGCAACCAAAAACTTATTGGGACATTGCAATGACCAAAAAGACAAAGCTGAATTGGTATTCACTTTGATTAAAACACCACAACGATGTACACCACACACCATACGCACACGCACACACACAAACACACACAGACACACACACATGCATGCATACATGTATGACACACATTACTCATCATGGCCCGCATACACACATAAAACACACACAATGTGCAAACATACAGGTAATATGTATAACTTATATAGACAATGTATCATCAGATAGATTTATGCAAGTAAGAGTGGAAGTACATTTCAAATCCAGAAGGAACTTCAGATGCGGTCTTCCACAAGGTTCGGGTATTTCACGAGTCGGTTAAAAATGTATTGAAGCAGATCTACCAAATATCTATCTAAAGACACAGTCTAAGCGCAGTTACGCTAGGA
Organism: Phymorhynchus buccinoides; assembly: GCA_017654935.2. Classification (NCBI taxonomy): domain Eukaryota; kingdom Metazoa; phylum Mollusca; class Gastropoda; order Neogastropoda; family Raphitomidae; genus Phymorhynchus; species Phymorhynchus buccinoides. The sequence goes on from CM065707.1 coordinate 14,757,077, forward strand.
CGATATCTGGCATGTGGATGGAAGGTAACAATGAAGCGGTTTTTTTGTGTAAAAACTCAACTTAGATCCTTGAATCTATACAAAAAAAACATATAATCAACGGGAATTAGATAAAATAAATAAATTATGAAAGAAAATGGTTTTCGTTAACTTTATCATTTAGAAAAAAACACATATTAGTTACTTTTTAATTCGGGCATTTATTATGCAACCCGAAAAACTTCCAGTTTTTACCACTTCCATGGCACAGTAATCAATTATACGCAGAGTTGTTGAAGTTTCTGGGTGGTTCCTTTCATCAACAACTTAATTGGAATCAACATATAGATTACATATAAACAAAGCAAGGGAAGAAATGCTTAAATTTTAGTCTCAAATTTATAAGTAACCAGCGCTTGGGGACAAGCGTTAGATGTCCTTTGCTTAATTCCTTGTACGATCTCGATTAATTTATGCCCAGGGGGTTGAAATTTTCTTTAGTGCTCCAAAATATTTGTTAAAGAAACACAATGTATCGATTGTAAAGCTTTTAAACTGGCACTTGGAGTACCAACTCTGCTTATCAATCGGATCATAATTAACGAAGCAGGTATTCTACATCTCGATGATTATAGAAAGATTTCGCTGAAAAAAGTTTTATTAAAAGCATCCAGTATATGACCACATTTTGTACAGAAGAAGTTAAGGTAGATACTAAACATGATTTTGTTAAAAGAGCTAAAACAATTGAATCTTGCAAAACCAAGTAATTCATTGCGTCTCCATATTATAATGCAAAGAATTTAAAAAAAAAAAATTACAGCTAAGCCATCTTTTTCGCCAGAGTACCGCCTTGGGAACAAAATAATTTTTAAACTGTTTTGATATGATCATACAGAGATTAACAAAGTTCAATCTCCAAACATATTAAAAAACTTAGAATTTACATAATGGAAAGTTGTTTATAGGGATGTATTTAAAATATACCAGATGGGTCTGTTCTTCCAAAAGTGGGAATACAGGAAGAAAATACCCTCGTTTTAAAAAATAGAGAAACGAATTATATAGGGTAAATATTATTCCAGTTTACTGCAGAATGGTGAGCCTATTTTAATGGCATTACAATAGACTGCAGAATTAAGCATAAATGCTTGTAAAAATATTACTTTGTGTTAGATTCGAAATCAGCATTACAAGCTATTAAAGGTCAAAATGTTAACATACGCTTAAATGAATTAGAGGTCAAACATTTAATTAATCAATTATCGCAGTTAAAGACATTGTGTAACTTTTTATGGGTTCCCGCCCATTGTGGAATATACTCAAAATGAATTGGTTGATCGAGCAGCTAGAAGGCAGCGCGTAATTCCGACGGGAACGATTCATCTTAATGTGAATTTAGATCTGCAATGATAAAAAACATATTGAAAAATTTTCCAAAGGAAAATTTTGTACGCATGTTAATGACTGCATCAGTCAATATTCACGCGTTGTTATTAAAAAGGTTCAAGTACAATGAAATCCTACTTAATTTTAAAACAGATCAAAGATACAAGGTTAAGAACAAATCGTACATCTTTGATGTTTTTAAACTTCGTTTAAATGCTTTTTAAATACTAAATTTTCTAAAGACGTTAAGTGTATATGTGGAAATAAAATATATATAAATCATTTGCTCCTACATTGTCCTAGAATTAAAGAACAAATCAACAAAACTGATGGTGAATTGATGAACCATCAAACGCCTTTAACCATTGAAAAAAAAATCTAAACCAACCTTTAATTTTCTACTTAAAAACACGGGTTTTCATTTAAAATCCTGGCATGTTAAGTGTACTGTTGGTATTTGGTCTTTGGAGTTACTAAATAATTGTTGGTTTAAATTGTGTTATTATATTTTGTGTTGTTGGCCATTTAAGAAATTAAGGACACACTGTGTTAAAAAAACTCTTCATGTTACATTAAGGGGTGGTTTCAGTTTGAAAATGTTTACTGTATGTCCTTTCCCTTCCCCCTTCCCCCATCTATTATATATCTGTTTAAATGTAATTTTCTATATTGCCAATCTCAGTTAGGATTTGTTATGGGAAATAGATGTGTAGGGGAAAACACACATTAATAACAGTACAATTCACGCACTCACACACACTCTCACTTCAATACCTATCTCTAATGTAGGCTTAATGAATTTTACACACACACTTTTTTGTTGGTGTTTCTTTTTTGTTGTTGTCTAATACTCACTTGCGGCCGTGAAACAGACGTAAAATCTAAGAACGGAACATATTGACCACAAATAAAAATACCCATCCCCCCCCCCCCCATATACACACATATCCATGCACACACATAAAAGCACATCCACACATCAAAGGACCAAAGGTCTGCTTTCCCTAGGGCTAAATCATCACTCATAAATTAATCCTCACCGTCATCACCATCACCACACATCACCATTATCATCATCATCAATCACCATTACCAACGTCCGCCATCACAATCATCATCGCCATCACCACCACCCTCATTCATCATCATCACCATCACCATCATCATCATCCCCACCACAAAGATCTACCAAGATAGTGACTAGCCCACAAGAGTTAGATAAATTTTGAAATACTGGTTTGAATTCAAACCAGCTGGTGTGGTAGTTCCAAGCCGTGTTGATTTAGCCAGGATTCTCAAAATTGCCGAAGTATGAACCATGCCTCCCCTGTTTTGCCACACTGCGTCCACAAGTAGCATGGGGTTGGGATGTGCTCCTAGGGCTATTGAAGTGCAGGCCGATTGGGTCTTGGTACCCCAGACGCATGGACCGCAGGTGCTCTGTGAACCGTTCGTTAAGCGTTCGGTACGTTTCACCCACATACAGCTTGTGGCAGAGAAGGCATTCAATTATGTAGACCACATTTGCGGATTGGCAAGTGAAAAGTGTGCGGGTTGAGAATTTTCCACAACTCCTGTTGAATGTGGTGGCGGAGCTGATGAAAAATCAACAACACACTTGGCAGTCCCAGTCCCAGTCCCAGTCTGGCCGGTTGTCTGGCTGTCTACCCACCAAAGCTCTCTCTCTCTCTCTCTCTCTCTCTCTCTCTCTCTCTCTCTCTCTCTCTCTCTCTCTTACTCTCTCTCCTCTTCTCTCTCTCTCTCTCTCCCCCCTGTTTTTTTGTGTTGTTTTTTCTTTTGGTTTTCTCTGTCTTCGACCTCTTTGCCCTTTTCAGTTGAAATAATAGTCAGAACTGACTTTGACTACTTCAATATTGGAAGAAGAAGAAGAAGACAGTCAGCAATTCTTAGCTATATAGTTCTTGCCGCGATAGACTCAAACAAGCCTATCCTGGCCTAACAAAATGGGTGTAAATAGAGGAGAGTATTTTGATTATCCTTGTGGGTAAAAACGACGGCGTGGCAGCTAATACCACCTCTTTACACCAATTGTTATAAAAAAACAACTTCTGTAAACTGTGTCATTTTTCTATACAAACACATCCATTACAATTTAGAATGAACCCCCCCCACAATAAATTCATGATTCATTTTACTCTCTCTCTCTCTCTCTCCTCTCTCGCCTCTCTCTCTCTCTCTCTCTCTCTCTCTCTCTCTCTCTCTCTCTACTCTCTCTCTCTCTCTCTCCGTTGTACATGTGCATATTTCTAAGTTGATGTAATGAAATTTCAATGATAATTATTTGGTTGGTATAATGTTGTTTCACACGTTTGATTAATGTTCCTTTCAGCTATGTTGTATCTCTGTTATGCTGTTGCACCTAATACAGTCGACGACGGATAAGCGAAAGTGTCAGGGGAGATAAATTTTGACTTTCGCTTATCCGAATTTAGCTAATCCGTTGCAACGCTTTAGCGACATTTTTTAGACTCCACTTTCGCCTAACTGATGTTATGTTATTCTGTAGCCGAGATTCTCACCTTGCATTTAATGCCATCGTCTTTAAACAGTCTGTCGATACACCATGTAGATTTTAGGCATTATCAATCGTCTTGTCTTCCATACCATCATACAAAAATAGCGAGTGCACGTGTGTGGTGTGTGTGTGTGTGAGTGTGTGCGCGCGCGTGTGGTATGTTGCGCGCGCCCGCATGTGTGTGTGCGTGTGCGTGCGTGCGTGCGTGCTGTGTGTCGCGTGCGTGCGTGCGTGCGTGCGTGCGTGTGTGTGTGGTCGCACGTGCACGCGCGCACGCGCGCGCGCGCGTGTGTGTGTGTGTGTGTGTGTGTGTATGTGTGTCTAACGCAATCACACAAACACTTATATATGTAGGTTGATCAATAAATGTTGTCCTTGGGTCCATAAAATATGAATAAAAGAGTTCAGTCTTCAAACGTTTGCATTCCTAGGAAGAACACCTTTCCTCTTTGTATACACAGTTCCAGCCCTCTACGCCAGGGTTCAAGGTCATTTTGGTAGCTTCTTTGAGGCAAGTGTCGGAGCTGTGATTTTGAGCTTTTGGCGAGGGCCTAGGTACCCAAAATAATTCGTCCAGCCAAACAATCTAAAAAAGATAGGGAAACAAATAAAAGTCATGTGGAGATAAGTGAAGTCTGTAGAATAGGTGGTTCAAACATTGATTACCTTATTCTTTTCAGAAGGTCACGGCGAGCTTGACCTTGTAGGCAATAGCGTTTTTATGCAAAAGTAGAGCCTTGCTTGTATCAATGGTCGGGCGCCGGTTGCAGACTGCTCAGGTAACAATTGAGCAAAACGGTTTGCCATAAGTGTTGTTTTCCTTTGCTTATTATCAATAATGGCAGGCTCTTGGATTATTAAAGAAATGCAAAAACGTCACTTACAAACATGGAATTTTGACTGCAGAACAACTGCTTTGTCACAGACAAGACCACTTTACATCTCATTGGCGCTTTTTTAAAAATGATACAGCAGCTTTGCCTAGTCTCATTTCCTATGATGACTTCACATATTTATTTGGGTCCATTTGGTCCAAACTTTCCCAATCATTTCTGTCTGACTAGCATTACATCGAGTCTTATGTTCGTCACTTAGGAAATTGGGTACAGATTTTGTTGCGCATGCGAGCATTCTCACTAGAAGATGTTTACGCATTACCTTTTCTATTGTACTGAAAGAAGTGTCATCAAAAAGACTGTACAGGGGAAGACAAACATCCGGTCTCTTTTTTGTCCCTATATGAGTAGTGAGGACAGAAACACTGGTTATGTCCCTTTTAAACAGGACACATTTTACACGTTTGATAGGCCAGTTGAATTATCCGTTCAAATTCCAGTCTGAGTTTTTGGATAGCCTCCACTGTGAATAGTGTACACGTCCGCACTAACGATAACTCTATCAGCCCGGTTCGCCGAGCTTTTAAGTAATCCATCTTACCCTTTAGAATATCTTTGGTGTCATTCTTCTCACTTCTTTCTCTCAGTCTCATAATATGGATCTTCATCAGTGAGTTTCTTTTTTTTTTTAAAGGCATGTTTTGCACGTTCAGGACAGCAAGAAAAACTAGAGGGTGACATTTTGGGAAGATCAACTTTCCAGGATTGAAAACTTCAACACATTTGCACATTGTGCAATAAGAAGTGTACAATCAACTGTAAATATCTCTCAAATAGGAATGCTTTTTAAAAAAATACAATATAGTTCCCAAGTTTCATCCCTTTGAAATTACAGCAAGTAAACCAGTCAGCTCAAGAATACAAACAATTTAGTCACATGTGCCTGCATCATATTTTCGATGACGTCATACATTCACGTAGGACGTGACATCATGATGATAATGTGCAAGCAAATGCGTTAAAGAATGAAGTTTTCTTTGGTATCTTTGTTATACCTGTACGTTTTCTAGATTACAAATGTCAGGATCGTTGCTAATATTTAATGATCAACTTATTGGTCTCTTTTCAGTCTATCTTTTTTCTCTCCACAATTCTTGTGTGAGGATTCGTGTTCCTTTGTCATCAATAATCAATCAGATTGAAATTTGTTCCAGTATCCCTTGTGAGTTGTATCATTTCATTGAAATTGATGCACCTCCTATCTCTAGCTGTATCGTTTCTGGCGACTCCAAGAAGACCCCTAGCAACCTTTTCTGTTTTGCTTGCGTATTCAATTGCCTAATAATTTGGAATTTTATTGCATAAATACTTGGTCCCCTTTGTGACAAATCACCTTGTTCTGTAAATCCTTCATGCACCTCTGGGGCTCTCACTGGGAGCATCTGCCTTTCAGCCGATAAATCTTTTTCTTTTTTCTTTAAGAGAATGAAATATAATCTTTTCTTTTTTTAAAAATGTATTCACAATATCGGAAATTACAAATGCGCAGAAAGAGGACAGTGCGCTGAGAGAATCAAAAACATTTAAATAACAATATTATGAGGAGAGAAGAAAATACACAAGAATAAACGAAGAAACTATAAATATTAATCATAATAATAATGATAATTAATAATGCTTATATAGCGCATAATCTTGCAAAGCAACTCAATGCGCTTTTCACTCACCATTCGTACAAACATTTCTAACAGACTGGTTCACGTATCCTCACCATACATCTCTATGAAAATGAATACATTAGAGAATGCATTGCATATAATCATAACAGACAACACACTAACACCCACCTCCATTCAACCCCACACCACACAAGTATTCTAAGTAATAATCTATGTTGGAACCATCTGAGTTGTGTGTCAGTGGTTGAAGAAGAGCACTTTTAAAGAATTGATTTCCATTTCAGGTCGTCATAGTTTCTGTTCCATTTACTAATACCAGCTGGACGTTTTTCTGAATTAACAAGAGTTGAATAAACGTATATGTTCCCTTTAAAATGACTGCCCAGTTAGGAGGTTCTAATATTTTGTATCTAGGGGTCATATTACATTGTAATTTATTTTTATATTTTTCCACTGCCTCCATGGTGCCAGCGAACAACAAATAGTTTGAACATTAGGAAGTTTTTGACTAAAATGTTCAAATGAAAGGAAACGTCCTTCATCCTAGGATTGCCTTCTTAAACAATCTCAAAATATTTCATAAAAGAAGATAAGTGGTTTCACCTGATAACCCTCTCTTACATTATAAATATCGTTTTAAACAAGGAATTTACAAAAACATTAATGCTTCAAATATATTTCCTTTAGTATTTTTACCTCTAGATAAACGATCTACCTACATAAATATTCATTTTGTTGTTTTGTTGCAGCAAACGAGATATGTGTTGCTTCACTGTAAATTTTCAGCCTGTTTTGTGTCTTTTGTTTTAAAATCTGACCGAAAATGAATAAAATACATTTCCAATCACTTCTTGGCTTATATACTGTGATTCAGCACCCTAAAAGAACATATAAATTAGCCACTGATATGGTAAATTTATTCCAATAAATACGCAAGATATAGAGCGGTTAGTCCATTTTAGCCGCCATTTTGGAAACTGTCATGGCGGCCGTACTTCGCGAATACAGAAGCATAATCCATGAGGAATACATTACCCTACATCCATACATTCTATCCCAGATGGATGATTGCTTCCAACCAGCAACGTTTAGGTGGTTTCATTGATTGATTCTTGACTACTAAGTCCTTTCTCACTTTTAATCTCTCCCAATCTCGGGAAGATTCAGAATTTTCCCGGATTCCAAGAATTCCCGTGACAAATATCATGCACAAGAGAGAGAAAACATAATAAACATGCCACTTCATTGACAGATCATCGCGACGTGAAATGACCCAATAGTGTAAACGTTCACAGGCGAGGCGTAAGATCAGTCTTACTTTAATGGGGGGGATCATATTACATTTATATTACAGGGGTTCCTGTACAAATGTACAAAATCTTCAGCCCAGGTTAGTATGAGTTTGACCGTTAATTAACCAATCAACCTCACCTTCCCAGCAGGGTTACCCAGCCTACCCCGCAGTGAAGAAGGTAAGGTCACTTTGGTTGTTTGTTTATTTTATATTAATTTTTATTAATATTAGAATAAAATCATGAACTCTAGCATTGTTTTCACACAGAAAAGTTTTCAACTGATCCAAAGAATATATTTTGGGGGGTAAATTTACGCATATTTGGCAGGGAGAAGAAAAGAAAAAGAACGACCCTACTTGCCGAATCATGGGTGAAAGTAAGACATTCTCTCAGTCTTGAAATGCCACGTTTCATTGTTCTCTGAATTTTGCCAATCCTGAAGTGGTGACCACATCAAATATAACTTGCAATGTGTGTGTGTGTATTTGTGTATACAGGGTGGGTGGGAATATTTTTAATAAGGTATAAAAAGTTGTGTCAAGTTTTAAAACATCAATTGTAAGCTTTTAGCTGTGTAAGGTTTTTATACATGACTAAATTTTAATCCTTTTTTTAAACTTTTGTTTCAAATCTTTACGTTTTTAATTGTATGTTTTTAACTGTGATATCACGTGGTCGGATTTTAAACTGTGATCTTATGTGCTCACATTTTGACGTGGTGACAGCCCTGACATGGCCGTAGCAGTCGATGGGGCTATAAACAACATCAAATTCAAATTGGTAGCATATAATATCCGTCATCTCTTGTTTTAGCCTGCCATCAATTTTATCGGAAATGTTTGATTTTATAGGACTGTGGTTCCAGATGACAAGTTGACCAATCCTGAACACTCTTTCTATTATTAGCTGTTCATTTCTGTTTTCATGAGCATGCCTGGACTACATTCACCCATGCTCTTCCCCTACTCTCAGTCCTAACACTTGTCAGTAAGAGTGTCTAAGATTTGCAACACTTTTGAAGCACACGACAAATATTATTGTTTTTTTCTTTCCAATCTTGTTCACACGGTCATCTGTGAAATAGACAGCACCCCTTCAGATGTTATTTAATGCTATGAATGGGAACATTTTGCCTTTTCCCCAATTGTTCTTTGGGCGTCTTCTTATCTCCCCAACTGACGCTCTCCATAATGTCGTCATTGGTTATTTTTCATTTCATTGCTGTCTTTCTGCCGAACAGTGCCCAAAATGACTCCCTGTACCGAGCACCCATTGCATAATAAATGAAGATGTTAAAACTGGAGTTGATGTAGACAAACACATGGTTTATCTGAATAATAGCTAGAAACAAATTCTCGTTCCGCCCGCCTACATCCATTTCAGGAAATACGAAGGACGCGTTTCGCGAGCACGCAACGGGAACAGAACACAGAATGAAGAAGATGGAGTTAGCGATCAGCATCTTCGTCAACCCCACTTCTTTAGTGGAGAGAGACATTGTGACAGTGGAACGCCATTTAACGATGTGATTCAGTTTCACGGAAGTAACGATTGTAGATACTGTCACTAAAACAATCGCCGCAACAGGCAACGCTATGCCGAAGATACTGCTGCGAATAAACTGAAGAACCTGTTTATGCGCTTTGTAGAACTCCCCGATGAATAACTTCTCCTTCGTTACCCCAGTTTCTGGATCATAAATACACCCAGGGCGAGCCCGAGACCCCATGACCAGAAAATTCAAACCGACCATCAAAATATAAATCATGACAATAATGGCAGCCATAGTTCTCGTCCGCATCGCTTTCTGGTAACTCAGAGGCTGAAGGACGCAGTGACATCGCTCCAAAGCTATAATGGCGTACAAAATGGAGGAAACGTAACCGAATCCGTTATGAACGCTGACCAAATAGTGGTTCATCAAGAAAGCTCTGATGGGGCCTATTCTTTGTTGAGTAGTAAACTGCAAAGCGAGCTGCTCACCATTGTAAATGATGGCTGTGGTTAACGTCAAACCATCGGCCAAAGACAGAGCGAAAAGACACGTGTTCACTCGTTCTCTCAAACCCTGTTTCCAGAAAACCGCCATGTTGATGACGTTGCCTGGCCCACCAATCAGAAGCAGGAAAGCCAGCACGTTATTTTTCGCGCGGAAAAATCCGGATTGCGCTCGTGCGCTGATGATGTTGTCTGGGTTGTCCCAAGGAAGGTACTCCATTTGGCTGAACACCACCTCCACGCATCCGTGCTGGTGTGATTCGTTCTGAGGATAAGGTGAGTTGAATGGAGTGTGGGTGGTGGTGGTGTCTGTATCATTTGGTTGCTGATGGTGGAAAGTCGTCAGCATGATAGGCCTAGGCAACTAGATAGGCGTGATACCAAAAATATTGCCTGTGCTTAATTAATGCCAGGTTTTCACAAGCAAACAAAAAAGAATTGCTATGTGAACAGTTGTGGAGCTAAGAAAACATAAAGATCATCCATTAAACGCTGACAAGGGAAAAATATTTTCAATAAATTTTGCAGTTTCAATTTTTCAAATAGAAAATAAACACACACACACAGTACACACACACACATGCGCACGCACACGCACAACACACACACACACACACACACACACACACACATACACACACACACACACACACACACCTCCACCACACATACATACACACATGCACACGTCTTGTGAATGATATCAGAGCTGACACAACATCTGGATGAAAACGAGATGTAACTATTTTTAAGCCAGCGCTAATACATTACAAGCAAATCAATAGATTTAGCTTCCGTAATGAAAATAACTAGCATTGTAATTTCTGTATACGTTTTCTAGCAATCCATGTGCATGCCCTGCAGAGGGGATCCATCACTGCCTGGACCATGTTGAGCGTTGAATCTCACAGATAATCCAGATGATCCATATATCGAAATTCTTCTTCTTCTTCTTCTTCTGAATTTTTACCCATTAAAAAGTTTAATCAATCAATCATTCTTCTTCTTCTTCTTCTTAAATGTATTACACAAAAAGATTAAATTTAAAAAAAAATCAAGATTCAAGATTCTTTAATCAGCCAATGCATCAGAGTACAAAGGAAATCGTTTTGGTTTTGCACAAGACACAATCCAGCAACAAGGAAAGCATGCACATGGATGGACAACCAATATAAGAAAAAAAAGGTAGCAAAATCAGATTATATAATCATGTATGGTGTTTTGATTGTTTATAAAAATGGTGTTTTGTGTCTTTTTTTGTCTCTATATCTTTTATGTGATATGTCATTTCTGTTATCAAAATTTGTTTTATCCACATTATATTTTGCATGACGTTAACCACCCTTCTATCTCTATCTCCTCCCAAACCGCTCAAGGCAAAGACTTGGGATTTGGGGTGTAGATGGCTGTTGGGGTCCTTAACATATTCCGCCTGATGATTGGGGTGAATCATCGTTAAAGGGGGCGTTTATATGAAATTGACATTCCAATGGGAGGCAAATGGAACAGCCGCCGTGACAACACGTGCGGAGCACGGGTATAGCTAGTTTATTTTCATTGTTTGATGGTGTGACCCAATGTATCATGTTCGTGTTGCGTTGTATCCTCAGAAACAAGCTCGGTTAACGTTAGCTTTATGAATTGTTCTCTGTTCTGAAAAGAACAAAATAATAAAATGTGCCGATTTACTTTTTTTCTCACAATGGGGAAGGGACACTGTCTTATGCAAAGACAGCTGTTTCAACCTGTGAAGATATCATCAGTTTCCATGATCAGCATGCTGTCCAGTGGATGTCAACTTGAGCAAGAAGACATTCTAAAGAGAATGGTGTCCTCTTTGCACGAAATCGAAAATCCACAATAAAATCAAACCAGCACTAGGTTAAACCAGAAATAGTAAAAATATCTTATGTAAAATGACGAAAATAATAATGTTCTGAAATTTTAATTTAAAAAACTAATAAACATGACTAGAAAGGGCCAACTACTGAGATGATATCGAAATTGAGGATAAAAATAGTATGAAAGAGAAATCTCAGTGAATTAAAGAAAATATTATATATTATAGCCTATGTATGTATTTATTGTTTATTTATTTATTTTATTATTCTTTATTGTGTATTGCCAATCAGACTTACTTCAATTTCACAGGAAGATTTGCATTATTTGTGTGTATCCATAAGTCAAGTTAAGCACTAAAAGTGAAGGACCTGAACATCCCATTGTTAATGTCACGAAAACAAATATGCTAAAATATTTGACTCCACGAGGCATCAAATAGTACAGTACTCCCCGTTTATAGTAAACTCGGTTATAAGAAATTTCAGTTACAGTAAAGGAAAGCACTGGTTCCCGGCCAAAGGTCTACTGTTTTATTACTAAATAGACCTCGGATAGTAGCAACTCGGTTATAATTTTTTAAAAACTGCTATTGTAAAGTTACTTTTGGTTCCCCACAGGACTGGCTCCTCGGTTACAATTTTAAAAAAATCCTCTTTGTGACCTTTGTAAATACGTCACCAATGTATGCGTCACAGTCTCACCACTCCCTCCACCCACCCATAATAACAACTGGGTTATAATTAAAATTTTAAAAAACTCCTATAGTAAAGTCATTTGTGGTTCCTCTTCGTTACAATAAAAAAAATTGTCCTCTTCCTGACCTTTGTAAATACGTCATCAATGTATACGTCACAGTCTCACTACTCCCTCTACCCACCTTCATCAACGAAATTGAAAGGCACTCAAAAACATGTTTCTTTCCCCTCATTACTTAGTGGGAAAAAAATGAATCCGAAAAAAAATATATATACAGCCGAATCCGCTTATAAGAAACTCGCTTATAAGAAAACTCGCTTACAATGAAGCAAAAAAAATGTCCCTGCCGAACTTCTTCTTTCTTATCTATGATCAAAATTGGGATATAAGAAACTCGCTTATAAGAAAACTCGGTTATAAGCAAGCAAATTTTTTCTCCCATCCGCAATGGAAACTTGGTGGGAAAGAGGGCAGTTCTTAACGTTTTGATAGTCGCTTGTATCGACCCAAAATCACGGGTTCCACCTGTTTTTCCTTCTTATAGCTGGTACAAAATCTTGTTTTGACCAGGTTTGACTCCCATACAAATGCCCCCCTAATTGAAAACGAAAACATTTTAAAGTGCAGCCTCAATTTGAAGTTGGGGGAATTTGTATGTGGGTCACAGCTACCCAGAAAAAAAACCAAGGGATTTAATCGTGTTGGGTCAGTGTGTCTTTAAAAGCGAGTTGGACCTGAACTGAAAGGATGTTCCGAGGAAAATTGAAGTCGTTCCAAAAAGGGAAAGTTTACATCAAACCAGTTGTGTCACAGACATTCTAAACAGTACAGGCACTTGATTACAAGACTAATTGAGT
>CM065707.1:14779929-14784929 GCA_017654935.2 Phymorhynchus buccinoides
GGCGATGTGGATCACTGCCAACAGCCGCATCATGGGGCACCTCATCGACAACCAGCCCGACCAATACTCGGAGATGATAGGGGAACTGGCTGCCCGCTACACCTGGCAGTTGGTTCTCCTCTTCGATGGAGAGTACTGGCAGAGGCAGGCCAAACTGCGATTCCCCTGCGGCACAGAGGCCCCTGATCTTGGCACTGTCATGCTGCAGGACCGACCCTCCCAAACCTTCCACCACCAGCCATCGGCCCCTTGGACCATCAGGGCAGGAGATCTGCTTCCAGTTGAACCGTGGAGGCTGCCACTACGGTGCTCAATGCATATACGAGCACATCCACACTGCCTGGCGGAGCAGAGACCACGGCGGATCTCAACACTGGGTGGGCATCTCACCCACACCAGCAGCAACGCCTGGTTCCAGCAGCATCAGCAGCCGCACCTAGGACACATCGCAGCAGACATCGGAGCCCCAGGTAGGCCCTACCCACTTTAGTCCTTATCCAGCTTCTGATCCTTTCACCTGTGGTTATTTAGGAAGCAATGGATCCATTAGTCAACAATTGTCTATCTGGAAAGAAGAACTTGCTAATGATAGGGACACAGACTTTTTGCGTGAAGGCATCAGCAATGGTTTTCATGTAATTGACAACCATTGCCTAGTTAATCCAGCCCATCAACAGAACCATTCCTCTGCTTATGAGCATAGAGAGCAGGTTGAACAAGAGCTTAAGGACCAAATAAAGCAAGGGCACTACATTGTAGCAGATAATAAACGGTTAGTGGTCAGTGCATTAGCAGCTATTCCAAAGGACGATGGGTCTAGTAGACTGATACATGATGGTAGTAAACCAATAGGAGCAGCCATGAATAGTTACGCTGAACCAGATAGTGTAAACTTTCAAACGTTACATGGTGCTTGTCAGTTAGCCAAACCTTTTTACTATTGTGCAAAGATTGACCTGCAGTCTGCCTATCGATCTGTGCCTTTCCATCCAGAAGATTACATGAGCGCGACAGGGTTAATGTGGCCCGCCAAAAAAAAATAAAAAAAAAAACTTTTTTTTTTTTTTTAAAAAAAAAAGGGGACAACACCCCCACTTCTTCTGTTTTGACAGTAGACTACCATTTGGCAGTAACAAAGCACCAGCATATTTTCACCGTCTCTCCAAAGCAATTCGTAGATGTATGGTACGTAGAGGTTTTAATGGAGTGGTAGCCTACATTGATGATTGTTTTCATTACTGCCCTCACCTATGATGAGTGCAAGCATTGGATGGATGTGTTATTAGGACTCTTAAGGAAGTTAGGGTTTCTGATCAGCTGGCGAAAAGTGGTAGGGCCTACCCAGCGCATCACCTTCCTTGGCGTCGACATCGACACCACCACCAGCACACTGTCCTTAGGCAAGGACAAACTCCAGCGTCTCCAGCAGTAGCTACAGCAGTTCTCCGCACGCAAACGCGCCAGTAAGCAGTAGTTGCAAAGCCTTGCTGGCTTGCTGAATTGGTCAACCCAGGCGATCCGAGGAGGAAAATGTTTTCTTCGGCGCATTTTGGATACCCTGCAGCCTCTTCAACAGCAGCGACACAAAGCTCGGCTATAAGCCGAATTTCACAGTGATATTCAATGGTGGCTTTCCTTTCTAGTACATGTTTTTAGCGGCTCTGTGTATTATAATGCCAGTGAAAGTGTTCATGTTCATGCAGATGCATGTAATGCCTCCGCGGGGGCATTTTGGCAAGGTCGTTGGATTTCTGCTGTGTTTGATTGTGACCTACCCTCAGCTTCTGCTCTCCACATAAACTACAAATAAATTTGTGCTGTTGTGTGTGCTGTGGAGACTTGGGCACATCTGTGGGCAGGTAAATCGGTGATAGTGCACACTGATAACATAACAGCAAAAGCAGCCATTAATAAAGGGGGACAATAAATGCCTATATAAAGTGTCTATTGCACAAAATGGCCTGGATGTGTGCTAAGCTTAATTGTAAATTGAAAGCTGTGCATGTGGCAGGTGTTATGAATATTGTGCCTGATACGATTTCACGAGTGCACGATAAAGGGAAACTACAATACTTAGTCAAGCTTGTTAGTCAAAGGCACCAAGGGCCTATACCCTTTTCCCCACTGTGTGATCACATGTCTCCTCAAGCTTCCCTTTTCCTATTTCGTAGGTGCATAATGAACAGTTAGAGTAAGGGTTGTGCTGCATTTGCTGAGTGTAATACAAAGACCTACCAGACTAATGACTTCGGTTTAACTTCAAAGTTACAACCCCTGTGCGAACTCTGTGGGTTTCAAAGAGGTTGAGAAACCAAAATAGACTTATGCTAGCCCAAACAATCCCTGTTCCCCCAACCGTGCATTCTTGATCGCCTTGTGTGTGTGCAAGGAGGGGGGTGTCTCAGATAAACAGTGATATAAGAGACTGCCTGGTGCCTGCTGCTGATGGGGATTCAATGACTGTGCTAATAAGCCCTTTAAGACACCATGTGTGAGACATTCTCCCATCTTCTAGCAGTCATTGTATTGACTTTGTGCACATTCCAACAGACACCACACGAATGTGTCCTAGAAAGTAACATAACCACCAACACCGTTTATTGATTTTTGTTGGATGGACAGAGGTGGCGTTTTGATTCTTCTACTTGGAAGAAAACACCACCAAAGATATACGATTTGATGTTGTACAACCTTGTCTTGTGAAGAAAAACACCCTTTCAAGTTCTGCCAACCAAATCACAAAAAGGAGGCATGTAGTGTTGATGAGAGAGTTCGGGGGTGTGAGAAGAGGACACAAGGGAGAGGGAAGGAGAGAGAGAGAGGAGAGAGAGAGGGAGAGAGAGAGAGGAGAGAGAAGAGAGAGAAGAGAGAGACAGAGAGAAAGAGAAGGAAAGAGAGAGATCCGAGAAGATGGAGAGAGCGCAGTCGAGAGAGAGAGAGAGACGTATTAGAGAGAGACAGAGGGGAAAGGGGGGGGGGGGGAAAAACGGAGACGAGATAGAGAGAGAGAGAGAAGGAGAAGAGAGAGAGAGAGGCTAGGGAATGTAAGTTGCGTTGAACTTTGAAAAAGAAATGAATGCAAAAAGTTATATTTAAACGGCAATGGTAATTACGCAAGCAAGGGTGGCAAGGGGGGGGAGAGGTAGAGTGATGAAAGGGAAGAGCCAGAAACGGAACTGCTCTACCCCTGTGGAGATGATAGTCTTGAAGTTGGGAATCAGAGGAGGGACCATGGTCACACGCACTTGCTGTGTATAAAAGAGGATAGCGAGAGAGTGGTCAAACGATGAAGGTAGGTCAGTGATCAAACGATTAAGGATAGGTCAGTAAAGTAGGTTCGTGGTCAAAAGAAGATGGATGCGAATAGGGGGGGTAAGGTGGAGAAGACCAAAGGTGTGTGTGTGTGTGTGGTGTGTGTGTGTGGTCTGAACAGTGCGCTTTGGAAGGAATGAAAGAGGGCGGAGTGTCAAAGGGAAGATATAATGTGCTAGTAAGAGCTTCTCAATGGCTTAAGTGCCAGAAAAATATACTATAGTAGCAACCGTATAATATGCCAATTCAATGCCCCACACCCAAGTCCCATAAACACAATAATATGATGTCTGTGAAAATCCGAAATATAGTATTGACACTGCCTACAATTAGTACTATCTTTCCTTTGTCCGTTTTCAGACTTACTTGATTAACACGGCAAAAAAATGTGTTGGCATGGAAATTACTTACACAACGGTTATGGGATGGCATTTTTTGTGTTCTTACCTTTCATTTTAAATTGTTTTTTCTAATGGCACATTTTTCTTTTCAAGGCGCTTAGCTCCTGTGAAACTATGTGAAATTGTATTTCTGTTTTGTTCTTCCTTTCAATCATGTATTATGTGCTGTAGGTGTTGTGTGAGGAAAGGAAGGGGAGGAAGGGAGGCGAGGGGGAAGAAAAGGAAAGAGGAAAAACACCACCAACAATATTATTATGCTTTTTGATGTTGTACACCCTGTCTTGTTTTGTGAAAGAATAAAAACCCTTTCAAGGTTCTGCCACACAACACAAGAAGGTGTCATGTAGTGTTGGTGAGAAAGGGAGCGTGATAGGACAGAGAGAGAGATCGAGCACGGAGAAGAGTAGGAGGCGTATGGCAGGAGAAGGAGGGGTAGAAGGGGGAGAGGTTACGAGTAGGGTAGAGCACTGAGACGGGACTGTCTTTTCTGAGGATCTGAATCGATGAGAGTACGATGTGTAGAAGGTGGAGCCGTGGAGAAGAGGAGGAGAGTGGACTAGGAGACTGTTGTTCGGAGTGAGAGAGAAGCGACGAGTAGAGGATGAATGATCGATCGAGGGGACCGCATTCCGTATATTCCGAGGACGTTGAGAGCAAGAGACGCACGACGATGAGAGTTACGAGAGAACATCAGTGCGTGAACAACCTGGGATGAAGACGGCAGAGGAGAGAGGAGTGATAAGAGAGCGAGATAGAGGGAGAGTCGGACCGGATCGGAGGGGAGAGGGGCCTAGATGGGAGAGGATTGGACTGGCTGAGCATCCGAAGTGGGCGAGCATGACGGTTTGATGAAATGGGAGATGAGTGACGAGCTGTAGATCTAGGTGAGACTAGAGACAGACGGTCGGAAGAAGTCTGAGGGCCGAAGGGTTCCTGGATATCTGAGGATGAGGAGTGGGATGAGGGGGGCAGAGGGATAGAGGCCCGGATGGATGTGAGGGAGAGAATCGCAGCGATAGCGCGATCGGAGTGTTACTGATACCGACAGCGAGGGGAGTCAGGAGCAGAGGGAAAGGACGTCTCGCGTGTGGAAGTCGAGAAGATGAAACTGAGAGGCAAGAGCGGGGGATGGAAGAGACGAGAGCGGGTGTTGTGAGATGGGAGAAGGGCGCGTGAAGTCGGCGAGAGCCCGGAAGGGGAATTCGGAGGCAGGACGGGAGCGAGCCGGATGGGGGACCGCGGGAGGTCGATAAAGATGAAGAGAAGGGCCGCGAGAGGGCGGGGGGT
>CM065707.1:14787429-14796465 GCA_017654935.2 Phymorhynchus buccinoides
AGTACATTTTAAATTAGTGGGCAGGACTTCAGCCTTGTCAACTTGAAACTGCTGCAGTCAACAGCTGGCGTGCCCTGACCAGGAGAGCAGTACATAATTTTGAAGACGATCGTCGTCAGCGCCTGGCAACAGCACGAGAGCGGCATCACAGAGCTGCACCTGTCCCTGTCACAGCTGGTGTTCCACGTCCCGCCTGCAATCGCATGTGTGCTTCTGAATTTGGTCTCTGAAGCCACATGCATGTCCATCGATGGAGGCACAGCAACAAGTCATCTTCGAATCGAGGGACAACCATGACCAGAAGAAGAAAGAGAAGAAAGAATGAAAGAAACAGTAAGAGAGCCTTGCTCACTGGTTGTTGACAGTAGGTATGGAACAGAAATGGTAACAAGGAGACACTTTTAAGTCTTTTCAACAGTGACCTAAACTCCTCAGGTTTAATGCTACAAGGTGTTCTCATTCTTCAAAGTTGAAGACCAAAAGGTAAACCTTCTTTCGTCCTTTGTGTGATAGCATGAGTAACTTCTGGAACGCATCCAGGAACATAGCAGCACCCCTTGTATGGCATAACCTTAGCTGTTGCCTTCATGTGACTGGTGCAATCTTTAGTGTTGTTTTGCATAATATCACCCCTTGTATGGCATAACCTTAGCTGTGCCTTCATGTGACTGGTGCAATCTTTAGTGTTGTTTTGCATGATATCACCCCTTGTATGGCATAACCTTAGCTGTTGCCTTCATGTGACTGGTGCAATCTTTAGTGTTGTTTTGCATGATATCACCCAGTCAGAATTTCACTTAAAACAATGGATTTTGACATTTAACCTTTTATAACCCAATGTGAAGGGGTGGATGTTTGTGTCAAACCGATGTGTCAATATTGGAAGGATAGAATCTTTTGGCAATTAACGTGTTATAGCCCAATGTTGCGGGTGGATTTGTGTATTATTAGGTATGTCAATGTTGGCAGGATGGAATATTTTGGCATTTAATCTTTTATAGCCCAATGTTACGGGTGGATGTTTGTATTATTAGGTATGTCAATGTTGGAAGGATAGAATCGTTTGGCCAATAACATTTATGAACCCAGTGTGACGGGTGGATGTTTGTGTCAAACAGGTATTCAACACGTAGGCAGGTGGCACAGATTCCACAATCGCTTACTACAGCATCACTCTTTCTCATGGGAGCCCGAGGTGTGTTCCCAAGGCAGCGATCACTTATTTTGGTAAAGCTGAAACAAACCAGCTGAATCGTCAGTAATTTCAGCTGTTCGTAATGACAGGAGAACTCGGCAGGACAGGCACTAGTTCCAACGAAAAGGATTTCGGTAAGATTCAAAATGTATGGTATACCACTATGTGCTTGGTTTTTTGGGGGGTGGGAGGGGGGGGGGGGGGGGGGTTGCTCGTGAATAAACGTGTGTGACGCCCCCAGGGAGGGAGTGTAAATCTATTTATGCATGTAAGCACATGCGTACGGATGCCTGCTACTGCATTAATCTATGTCGGTCTGTACTGAAGGTTATACCTCCAAAATAAGAGAGAGAGAGAGAGAGAGATGAGAGGAGAGAGGAAGCAGAGAGACGAGAAGAGAAGTAGAGAGAGTGAGAGAGAGAGAGAGAGAGATACCTATGTTGTTTAAAACAAGACATATGAAAGAATAACCCACCTTCAGCATCCTTGTTATTTGGGAATATAGAAAGAACTGTCAAACCATTAGCCTAATGATTCCTCCTAGCAAAGTCATGCTAAATTAAGTCATAGGAACAGACTGCAAACCTCAAGCAGAGAAGGATCATCGCTAAAGAACAAGCAGGGATTTAGGCTAGGCCGAAGTAGATACAGAGCAAATATTCAATCTCAGGAATAAGCTGCAAGATAATCTTAGATAAATCCTCAACATTAATAAACCACCGATATCATGTATTGTAGATCGTAAGAGGATATGACCCGAGTTCTGGAACGAGAGTTTTATTAGGGCAACAATCAGTCTATGGATTAGGAGAGTTCAATCTCCTCGCGAGAAAGTAACTCGTTGTGTGTTATTTTATAATTGTCTCTATCATTAGATGTAATACAGTTATTTCGACAAGGTCAAGGTTCCACGACGGCAATAATTTATGCGCGGATGCCTTCTCTCATGGTGACCACAACCACCACACAAAGTAGATGTTCGGTCAAGCGGTAAGGGATATATCTTGGGACAGACAGAAAAGAACCAACAACACACACACACCCACACTCACCATACACGAACGAATTCAGGCTCTTTGCGATCGAGGTCGGCAAGGAAAATTAAACTAACGCATCAGTTATATAATCTTGCAATTCCTAGGAGCTGGATACGACTGAACCGAGTTGATCATTTCATGGCTGTAAACTTACATATTTTAAAGTTCCCTGTTGTTACTTGTATCCCAGAAAGGTTGTATAGCGATGTTAAAAATGGAAATTCGAAAAGATGTGTTGAACTAATAGTGAGTGACCCACAAGCGCATTCTACATCTTTAGAAAATTTGGTATTTATGAATGTAATCGAATTTGTAAAATCAGGCTAGCAAAGATCTTGAACATGATAATATCTTATATTTTGAAGGGAAGTTTCTCTTTATACATACAATTTCTAACATTGAATTTTTTAATTGTTTTTTATTGTTTTAGTGAAGGTCTGAAAAGTTATACTAGCACCAAGTATTTGGCTAAATCTATCAGCTAATTAATTCCATAAGATACCACAATGTGATGGAATCCAGCAAAACTACATATCATTCCTTGGACATATAGAATGCATCAATTATTTTATTAAAATAAATTACTGTCACTTCTAACATTTGCATTCCAGTTTGTCTAAACAAAAAAGTACAGATTTTGATCAACGCAAAGTAAAATACTATAAATCGCATTTAGTATCAGCTATCCAACATAAGGCCATAAGAATTGGCATAAAGTTCAGCCGTAAATATAGAATAAAAGCCTTTCTAGGAAAACATAGTTTTTTAATTCTTTAACTCAGGGATCACAAATCCAGCTCCTGTGTAGTCACTGTTGATTCAAAACTGAACAATCTCTATAAATTTTAGATGATAGGGCTATTATATTTCTACCGTTCTTTTGCTCAACTGCTAATCAGATTGACATTGCCATCTGTTTTAAAAGGCAAGTATAATCGTATCAAAAGTTTGCAGAAAAATGCTCACACGAGTTACAATAAGGTATTAACGGTGTACTTGAAATTAATGTAATATTCAATGCACATTTCTTAAATAATTAATCTGTAATAATTATAATAGGTTTTAAGTAAGAAATATTTTGAGGACCTGTTAGGAAAATCAATTTTTGAATCAAGACAACTCATTTATGACTGAAGTAGACCCCTTCACTGATTTCTGGTCAATACTTGGCGTAGCCAACTTACGTTGATCTTCAAGTGATAGCAAATTAGATTCTCTGTCCGTTTTGAAGTATTTAATAAAATAATATAATAATGACACTTATATAGCGCTTATTCTCCTTACGGGGCCTAAGCGCTTCACAAAAGCGTTAAAATATGCCTTATATCTATGCTTTGTAACCTTTTTAGTAGGTTGAGGAGCTGAAAAATAAACTTTGTTTCATAAGTTAAACTTTGATGAAACCAAACTAGTGCAAGATGTAAGAGTGTTTGATTATCTTGACAGCACGATTGAGCACGAACTATTTGAAAGTGTAACTTTGTCTACCTTTACTATTAGAGTCCAATATAGCAACGCCAGTTTAATTTAGGAGTTAAATAGATCTTAGAATTTACATTTTTGAATATCTGAAGCATTTGCCTTCTAAAGCAAGATGAGTCAGATGTGTGGATTTCACCATCAATAAAAACATCAATGTGTCTTTTCCTCCTGAAGCTTCTAACCCCTATTTTCCTCCATGTATTTGTCTAATTGTATAACTTATATAATTAAAGCTTGATACATTTTTGAACATGTGTTATTATTCTCTTGATTGTGTGTTGCCTAATGTCGTATCATTCCATACTGCAATATCATCTAGCTATTGCCACCAAATGGACATTGTTAGAAGTGTGTGTGTTGTGATGTGTGTGTGTGGGTGTGTGTGGGCGTTAGGTGCGTGTGCGCGTACGGCGGTGCGTGCAACTTGCTTGCCGAGCAACACGCACACTGTGTGCATCCATAACATCAAACTTAATATAGAATCACAGAACAAGACTTACCAGTTACTGGTACTTTTAAAACGAAAAAATGTGTTCACACACTTTTTGCTTGTTCTTTCACAACAGACAACGTCCGAAAGCCAACGGTGCAGAGTCCCCAAGTCATCCACAACCAAAGAAATAAAGAAAACATCATGACCACGAGTAGAACTTGACTTCGTCAATCATTCTATGGTCACGGTCCTCTGCAGCACCTGACCGTGTGTTCCTCGCTTGCGACCCGCAGAGTGTATGGGGAGGGACTTGGAACAGAGAGGGCTCGTGTCCTCAACTGTGCTTGTGCAAAGTAATCCTCAATGACCAACTCCATAGTTCACGTGCAGTCGACGGTGAATAAGTGCCTTACAGTTTTGGTGTGCGACTGGAGTCGGATTTCGGAGACAGCAGTGATGAGAGCTTTTGTGAATTCCCGCGTTGTGGAAGGGGCGGTTTCATTGTGGGATAAATCAGGTGAAACAAGTATATATCTCGGAATTAATTAGTATTGCAGGACAGTACCACTTATAGCTGAAAATTAGTGGTGTGTTGTGTGTCGTAGTGTGTGTGTGGTGTTGTGGTGTTTGTGTGTGTGTTTGTGTGTGTGTGTGTGTGTGTGTGTTGGTGTGTGTGTGTGTGTGTGTGTGTGTAGAGAGCGGGTGCAGTGTGCGTTCGGTTGGGGCGTGCGCGCGAATGTGGGTTTGGTTATATAGTGTGAGTGGTGTGTGTGCGTGTGCGTTTGTGTGTGTGTGTGTGGTGTGTGTGTGTGTGGGTGTGTGTATCTTTGATCAGTGACGCCCTTTTGTCTTTTCGGGTGTGTTGTGTGTGTGGGTGTTTATGTGTGTGTGTGTGTTGGTCAAGTCAAGTCACGTCAAGTCAAAAAATGATCTTTAAATGAGATAAAAGAATATGCAGTGCAGATTTGTGCATCTGTCCTCAAGAGAAGAAAATAACAGCAAAGACTGAAAAAAATGAAGGGCACAGAGAAAAAGAGTGCAAGGGACAAAAGAAAAATAGTTTTACAAACCATAACAAGAAAACATACGATGTTACTATTAGATAAATTTACATATGAAACTATTTACATACTTTAAAAATATGCAATTCATAAATTGTATAATGTATGCATGTAAGCAAACAAAAAACATCAAAATCACATGATTACGTAAACAACAATGCCGAAATGTTATTACACTTAGGACGCTGATTCTAAAGTTACAGAGATGCTTTCAAAGAGATTTTCAACATTTAGCTTAAATGCTTCAGAAAGGCTTGGCTCGAGGAGCATGATTTTAAAGCGAAGATAAATTGTTTTCAAAGCCATACCCCAGGAGTATACAAAACTAGATTTAAAAAAAAAATGTACGGTGTCTGGGAAAAGAACGTTGTGTCATTGCTAATGAAAACTTCTGAGTGATCTTTTTTAGGAGCTACTCCACTCACAACGCCGTAATCCATGAACACTGTTGACAGAGAAAGAGAGAGAAAAAATAGGAGAATTTACGCCTTCTGAGTCAACAGGACTATTGAGGCATTTTAATTTATTAAAGATCCTGAAAAAAGGTGGATTTTAAGTTTATAGAGGAAGTTTGAAGAATAGTTATTTGTTTTTACAGGGTTTTTATAAAGGTTTTTTATTTAATAGCGTCAAGCTGAAGAATATAAAATTTATGTTTGTGATAAAAATCTTGTTTTCTAAAAGATATTTAGCTGTTTGCTTTTAAATATGCAGATTGGAGGAGGTCTGATTAAAAAAAACAGGGCTACAGTTAAAATTCATGCATTTTAGGCTCAACGAGCTATTGATAAAAAACATCCGGGTTTGTGCTCGGGAAGAGCTTTATATTAAAATTCTTGCAGGCATAAGCCTATACAAGCTGAGATACAGTTTAAAAAAACTTAAAAACGGGTAGGAAAGTAAAGTTATTGTTTTATTTCCATTTGCTTATGTACAATACTTTATACTAAGAATATCCTATTAGGTTTGTCCCTTAGGACTCAATCAAACTAATAGTTACCTAGAAAGTGTTAGTTTGTGGAATTTATGGGGTCCAATGGCGACTGTGGTTCTTGTTCCGCTAGATCAAAAGTTATTTTTCAGGCAAAAAGTTATTAAAATTGATATGTACATTGTTATTAGTACAAACTTTACAACAAGCTGTTAGACCTTTTACAAGTAAAGTTATTGTGTTTATAGAAAAACTTTATTTAAAATATGCATAAGTGAATTTTATCTATGTTAAAATTTGTTTAAAGTGATTTAACTTATTAATCTGTCAGAGGACAGAGAATAATGTTATTTCCCCATATGTGAGTGGAAGATTGTTAAAAGGTATGTTAAAAATTTTTTTTTGTTTTGGTTAAGTTGTGGGACTCAACCCCTACAAATTCATCTATTAGGTATATAAATTCTAGTTTTAATCTGGGTTCGGCTATAACGAGTGTTATAAGAGCCAGTCGTTTCTTTTACTTTCCCAGCGAACCCTTTACACCATGCTATGTGGTACCATTATGTATGATTGTACCCTGTCCTGTTGGACGTTTATATGCATAGTTTAAGATTTTAATTAAAATCTTATCTTAAAATTTGTTTGTTATGTTAAAATGGGTTAAGAGTGGTACAAAACTAGTTTATGACTATTGAGGTTTCATAGTTATATTAAAAGTTCTATTAACGCTGGTTTGTTTATGTATAGTCAGGTCTGTTTATTCAGGACCCTATGTGATTTAATATTTAATAGATAAAATTAGGTCCAGATACATTAATTTTATATGAAGTTGTTTATGAAGTGGGGGAAACCATACCGCCAGAGCCCCATTGTTCATAAGTAATTTTATTTAATTCCATCTGATCAAGGGGGGGGGGTAGCAACAAAGACTCTCCCGCCCCTGATGTCATGATGGAGTCTGAGCTTTAAGTGAAATTAAATAGAAGTTTTTCGTATTATATTTGAGCTCTAGGTGGTTTTAGAGAGATGGTTAAGAGCGTTGAGGGTGGGGGATGGTTAACGACTCTGTGTGCTCGGAACGGAGGTAGGGAGGGAAGGGACCCCTCTCTCCGCCCCGGAGCAGTGACAGGACACCGACCTCATGGGCAATCCCAAAAAGGGGGGGGAGCACAAGGCAAAACGCAAAACGGTTACAAAAGAAACCCGTTGTGAGTACCGGACACTATCTGCATAGGAGAAGGGATTTTAAAAAGATAGTGGACTCAAAAGAGTCACTTCAGCCATCAGGCAAATATTTAGATAAAAGGGAGAAGGGGGAAGAGGGGGGCGGGAAATGCAGACAGGTATACGGCCAGACACACCAGAGGGACTCTATTCACACCAGTAAGATAGTTTCCAGTCTTTTTTTAAACAGGTGCTTAAATGATACCTGGCCCAATTGCCCCGGCGAGCCAAACTATTGGTGAACACCTAATTTATCGTGTTGCATAAGAGATCTTTTCATTGATATTAATTATTTGTTTACATTGTCTATGACAGTTTGTAGTTACTTCTTTATCTGATTGCAGGGATCCAAAATATGATCAGGCTAACGATCTTTCCACATTTACATGGGGCTGTTCCTAAATTTACATCGGGATGGAGTCAGTATAGAATTGTTGATTCTGCCTTAATTTTATGGACGGCAGATGAAGTCCAACCACTGATAAATTTCCTGAACGGAGTGGGCTTCTAAATAGGAATCCAATTCCTCAGCCCATATCTCCGGTACACACAAAGTTTAAGGTGATTTTAATCTTGACAGGGACAATTTAATATTTATAACGACCCTCGGTGTGTCAAGCTGCCCTTTGGCTGCCGTGTCAGCAAGGTCGTCCCTAGTGATGTCCCAAATGGGAGGGAATCCACATAATGGTTAAATCGATACCTTTGATTCTTATTTGATGTATAAGATTTTGTTTCTCTTGAATGATTTTCCTTCTATTTTGTGTATTATTTTGCAATGCTTGTATCGAGGATAAGGAGTCTGTGAGGATTGTCACCTGAAACAATGATTTTTGGAACTCGTTTATAAAAAAACAGGCTTCAAGAATTGCCCAGAGTTCTGCGCTAAATATTGCGATTTTTGAATTTAGTTGAAAGGATTTAGTAACCTTGAGGGCTGGAATGGTAAAAGCGCACCCTATCTGTGAGTCGGAGATCTTAGAACCGTCCGTATATATTAATAAATGGTGTTTAATTTCGGAAATTTTTTCTTTGGCCGCAACTGAAAGTAGATTTGGTTGGTTTGATTTAGAGTACATTTGGTGTAGATGTAGTGTCAAAGTGTGCTGATTCCCATTCCCAGTGTGGGATAGGGAATTTTGGGTGAGTTTCAATATCCTCTATTTCCAGGCCCGCCATGGAGAGCATTTCCCGGGAATAGTCTAATGGATTGCAGAACTTTTTGTGCAATAATTGGTTTTTGTTGTTGAAAGGATGGGTGGCTATAAAAAGGGTCTTCAAATTCTTCCTTAAAGCTTTCTATTGAAAAATGATTTGTAGCGTATAGTCTTGTAAGGAATGTAGAAGTGTTTAATTTCATAAGATGATTTAATGGAATCCAACCTATTATTCCGTAAATCAGGTTAGTATTTGCAAACTTTGGAACGTTGAGGGCAGCTTTTAGAGCTTTAAGCTCTATTGTTTGTAGTTTGTTTACTAGGTTACTTGTAATGTTATGGAATGCTTCCATCCCATATGTTAGACGACTGCGAACTAAAGCTTGTGTTAAAAGAACAAGAAACTTAGAGTTTTGAGCCCATGTCTGGGAAGAGATAATTCGGATAAAGTTGGTGCCTTTTATAGCTTTTTTACAAAGGTGGTCAATATGTGGGCTCCAGTTAAGCGTGTGTAAG
>CM065707.1:14796965-14821965 GCA_017654935.2 Phymorhynchus buccinoides
GCGGACGTGTTTCTTTGCAAAAATAAATCATCCGTCAGGGTGCCCCTTTACCGCGGCGAAGGCGGTACCTCTGAGACCACCACTGGACGAAAGATTAATTCATTATTAGTAGTCACTTACTGACGTGAACCCCTTCGCTGCGGTCCGACTCTTTGTCGTCACAAATCACCGTGCACTGTGAACGAAGTCAACAGTGACCTCGTCGCACAGCACAAGTGGTCACTGGTAGGGACCACAACACTGACCCCAAGAGCTTATTACAACACAAGGCTTAGATAATACCAGTATGCAAGTTATTGTAACTGGTCTTGATTCTAATGTTCGATTATAAAGACATTTGGACAAAACATTTTATCACCGATACCAAGGTATTGTAACTAGTCGTGATTCTAATGTTCGATTATAAAAAATTTTGTATCAAGATACTGAAGTATTGTAAAGGGTCTGATCAATGCGATATAAAGACAGTTGGACAAAGCGTTTTATCAGATCAACAACCAAGTTATGTAACTGGTCTTGATTAAATGTCATTTATAAAGACATTTGGACAAAAAAGTTTTGATCCAGATCAAGAGATACCAAGTTATGCAACGGTCTTGATTTAATGTTCGATATAAAGACACTTGGACAAAACGTTTTTATCACATTTTATTAGTTTTGAATTTCAAACGCTCTAATTTTTAAGTAATTAGATAGTAGGAAACGGTGCACAGCAGTATACTGAACATTTAGTTCCAATTTTCTCTTACAAGAATGGTCCCGAGACCAGAAGAACACGTCGTATTTCAATATGAATCAATGCTAAAATTATGCACACATTTCAGTATTTTCCGTGAATAGTTTCTTTCATTGAACTAAAACAAAATAGTGATGTAAAATTGAACTCCCGACAGTGTCGCACGAACATCCAAAAAGTTCTTGTTTTTTAAAACCAGTTGATGTTTTCTGTGGAATTAATGCTAACTACTATCAATTTGTGTAAATTTGATTAAAAAAAGGTTTTTAGTTAGATTGCAAAATGCTGAAGTTAGATTATAAGTCCATCTGCTTTATTAATAATAGAACGATTAATGCAATACAACCACCACACAAGTATAAAAGCAATCAAGAAGGGGCGTAGTAAAAGGGACCACGAGGCCAATACCACCTTCTTCATATACCTACCTACCTACCTAACCTATATACCTACCTACATAACCTACCTACATACTACCTACATACTACCTACGTAGAAAGTATCCCTGGGTGAAAAAAGGCATGGGCTATACTTATCTCAGTACCCTGTATAAAATAACAGTTTCGTTCGTTCGCCCTGAAACCGTCCCGACAGGCTTTCTTCTACGTGGTGAGAGCCTCGGAACAGCGGTACAGGTCTGGCCAACAGAAGCTGTGTCTGACCACTCACAGGTCAGGGAAAGATGTCTGACCTGTCGTAATAACACACCACCGCGTCAGACCCGTTCAACGTACAATACTGGGGCATTGGTTTGGCTGGACATGACAAGAAATGGCGATGGGATAAGCTTTACTCCGACAGCTACCTCCACGCAATAATGTGTGGTGAGTTCGGTTCTGCACAGTGCAAGGCTATGTAAAAACTATGGTTAGGGGAAAGACTTCTTAATAATACATTCAAAAATCATTTATCGGTCTTATGAATGCCTCCCCTTGTTCGTAACTGAGATGAATGGTTACAAGCAGCTTCGAAAAAGACAACTAAGACGTCAATAGTGGCTAAGAGGCAAAAAACACAATCGAATAGATGAGTATGCGTTAATTCTGCATTTCTGGCGTGAAAATGGAGAACCAAAATGCTCAAAGAAACTAAATAAGTAGTCCAGAGGCTTGCTCTTGCCAAACAATACACAACACTTCACGCTTAAAATGCAAACAAAGTAGCAAAAAGTAGATTTTGAAAAGATGGTTGAGTTTAGTCCGTCTGTGTTGCAAAAAGGCTACTGGTGAACAGTACAGGGTGAAAAGCAAGGGCGAACTTCTGGGAATAAATCGTAGTGTGCCAGTGCCATCACACAGAGAATACAAATTCAGAAGGCAATGGTTGACCCGCACCCTCGAAATATTGTTTTCAAAAAGTAAAGCTTTATTCTTTTTTCTTTTTAAAAATACCAAACATTTTTATCACAATATCGGAATTACAAATGCGCAGGGAAAGAGGACAGTGCGATGAGAGATCAAAAAACATTAAATAACGATATCATTATGATTTTCTTTCATGTAAAATTTATCCTGTATTCTACTTCTGTTGTGCAGTCTTGCTACTTGCTTTGATGTATTTGTGTTGTTTTTCTCCCTAACATTGAAAGGGTTTACGGTTATGAAGCGATGTATGTTTATTTAAATTAAAGGACCGTTACTACCAGAATTGTTGTGTTTTGCATGCCTCATACTAGAACAAAATTATGCCATAGGTTTTATTCTACCTTTGTGTATATGACTGAAACACTGCTAACTAAATCACGCAAACATACATCAAGTTCGAGTGCAAATTCCCCTTAAATTGTTCCTGTATCTATATATTAGATTCTATAATATATATATATATATTGCAGACACACATACCAAAATAGACACCTCTGTGACTATGCCTTGGCTAATGAGGCTGTGTCAGACCAGTTTACTATAAGCTAGAAACGCCAAGGCTAATCAAAATTGCTGTTATGCTCGAAGGGGTGTGCAGGGATTGTCTTAAGCCCTAGACAAGCTACAGCATAAACATGAATCAGTTCTAAAATACCCCGAAGACGAAGTGTGCTGACCACATGGCGGGGTATTCAAAAACGGTACACCACACGTAATGAGTCTCATCCCGGCATGATGCATTGTACCTTAGGTTCAAGTGCTTTCTTTTTTTTTTTCTCCCACCCCCGCTTTGTGGGATGATCCCTGGAGTATTTAAGCCAGGGTAAGCCAACCAACCAACCAACCCAACCTCTGTGAATATAAAGTAACCAAGCACCGAATACCATTTCATGAAAAAAAGATCATATGACATATGATTCTCTGTTTTCTCCAACCACAGTTGAGTCATTTTCAGTCCTTCAAGACACAGACATTGATAGGATCCTTCTTTCTCTCACTTGTCGCCGGCCATGTTGCTGCCATTATTGCTTTGCCATGGCATGCATTGTCAATGTCATTGTCGATGCCATTGTCACTGCCTATTGTGCTTCGCTCTCAAGGGGGACAACGTCCCACCATTACGACACGGAGCAGAGCACAGACAGGATGGTGAACCGCTGCGAAAAGAGGAATGAATAAAAAGTACAATACAATATAATAGCATAGAACATGAATTCAACTCATGTGGAGTTGGTTTTATATCAAATGAAAGTACATGTATAAACGTTACCGCAAAACAAGCAAATCATAATCAATTTACACATTCCCACTATATGCATACATAGCAACAATATGATATATAAACACAGCATCAAGTGATGTTTAGTCAAACAAAAAGCCCCAAACCATACTCTAACACTATGCCTTAACCCGAAAATGCAAAAGTGTTCTGATGAACATTTTACATGAGAAATTTAATTGTGATAGAATTCTTTAGTGAAATATGCCAAATTAAAAAATAGCGGCTGGCAACCTTTTCTCAATGTTAGTGCACGGCAAATAGCGGCCTTCTGAGCAGGACACCAAAAAAGTCATTTAGTGAACTTACGTCAACACTGAAAGTACGGAATCATTGAAATGCTTCGTCATTGGGGAAATGACAAGACTTGGCTGTGATGCAGTGTTATAAACGGATATGTCATTGTAAAGGCTATTTTCGATACAGCAAATTCTATAGTAGGCTCAGTTTAGATTTAATAATCAGTTTCCTTTCATAATGTATCAATGTGAAAGATCAAAATAGCTCACGATTTCTAACTTGGAGAACCTATATCTATTTGTGGATGGAGTAGGATTCTTGCTACGGGAAGTGGTTATATTATTTAGATCGCATGCATCGGGCCGTCTCGCTCTTCGTTGCGCCATTCAGTTTGTTTGATTACTCACCAAAATAGTAAAATATCGGTATATATCCGTTATTAGATTGACGAGTGTGAATTGGCTTTTATCTATCTCCGTGGCTTGCTGTTTTAATCACCCTCGTCTCCGACCTCGTCGGTGTGATAAACAGCAAACACAACTTGAGATAGGATAAACGCAATATCACACTCGCAATCCCAATAACTGATATGTATTGGTTATATCTTGCAAATAAAACAAACAAACAGTCACAAATTTAGCAATCTTTTGCTATATTGGATAATAAAAAAACAAACAACAAAGTCATAAGTTTAGGCATCCCATTTGGTATAAGGCAGAGTTGTATTAGGCATAGTTTGGATAATAAAAAAACAAACAAAGTCACTAAGTTTAGCCATCCCATTTATCTAAGCAGAGTTGTATTGGTTAATCTTGGATAATAAAAACAACACCCAACAAAGTCACTAAGTTTAGCAATCCCATTTGTTATAAGCAGGTTTTTATTTGGTATATCTTGGATAATAAGTAAACAACAACGAAGTCACTAAATACATCAGTCCCATTGGTTATAAGCAGATTGTATTGGTAGATCTTGGAATAACCCCCCCCACAAAAAACAAAACAACACTAAACTAAACTCTTTAACCTAAAAACAGCATTTATCCTTTCTATCTAGTGGGCTTTCTTCGGACCTACAGCACAGATCGTACTCCTCTGGCTCTTCTCTGCTCTCTCTCTCTCTCCTCCTCTCTCCTCTCTCTCGTCTCTCTGCCTCTCTCTCTCTCTCTGGAAGGTTTGGCAAGACTTAGCGCGTTGCCTAAAACTTTATACCTGAAAATAAATATAAAGCTGAATGTTTGCAAAGTTATTTAAATCTCTTCTCTCTCATCTCTATCTCTTCTCGCTCTCGCTCTCTCTCGCTCCTCTCTCTCTCTCTCACACTTCCCCTCCCTCTCTCTCCTCTCTTCTCTCTCGCGCTCGCGCTCTTTCTCTCTCTCTCTCTCGCTCTCTATCTTCTATCCTCCCTCGCTCTCTCCTTCTCTGGAAGGTTGGAAAAACTAGGCGTTGACTCAAATCTTATACCTGAAAAAATAAAGTTTAAAGTGTTCAAAGTTTTTAAATCTCGCTCTCTCTCTCTCTCTCTCTCTCTCTCTCCTTCTCGCTCTCACCCCGTCCCCCCCACCCCCATCTCTATCTCTTCTCTCTCTCTCTCTCTCTCTCTCTCTCACTGTCCTCCACTAAATTATCATTAAAAAACCTGGGAAGAATAATTATGCTTGCCTCTCAGTTCGTTAATAAATCCTTAACTAACTCATACCACTTGCTCTTCCCAGACTCTCCCGTGAAAATCACGGAGCATGTGAATTGGCGACGTCGCTCGCCACCTACGAAGAAGACGTCAAGTCGAAAACACCATCCGTGTTCACTTTGACCAAAGTGGCCCTTTGAAACACGAAGTGACTGGTTCGGGTTTCAATGGCGATGGCTGATGACGAGGACGATGATGATGAGGAGATGGAGGAGGAGGAAGAATAGAGGAAGAAGAGGAGGATGGATGACGAGGAGGAGGATGACCTTGGGCTCAGTAGCTATGTCAACGATACCGTGTGTCACATTCTGTTATTACGCTCGTGGACCCGTCAGATCAGCGTAGGAGCTTCTGGGAGTGGCTGAGAGAGAGAGAGAGTAGATGAGAGAGAGAGAGAGACGGAGCGGATCAGAGAGAGAGAGATCGCATACTGATGATGAGACGAGAAGAGGAGAGGTGTTCGTGTGTTATTGAAGAATTTGTTTCTTTCCTTAGAGTAGCAATATGGCTTTCTTAAGTGAAAGGTTGTTGCTAGCATTGTTGCACTGTAATGCATATAACAAGAATTTCTAAAAAAAAGCCGTACATTTTTAGAATAATATTTTATGAGATTTTTTTAATTATCATTCTTAATAGTGCCAATCTCACAGTCTATATATGACCCGAACCACGAAAGGAACATTAATTCGCTGTCGGCTAGTGTCTCACAGCAGGCTTGCACAAAGTCAAAAACTCATTTTTGTCAATTGGAGGATGCGGGTATTTTGTGTTTAAATAACATGTTATCTTAAAGATCATAAGATTAATATGTCATAATATGCGTCTCTAAATGTTTTTTAAAAAAGTATTTTAAAAACGATGTTAGGTAATGAATTTTTCTTCAGCTTAGGCTAGACTTTGACAGTGTTTTCACATAAATGCCGGACACTCACCCTACTAATTTAATGCATAACAAGTGACGTGTGTGAAAAAGATAGAAGAATTGGCTTTGTATCATAGAAACAGAATAAACACACAAACACACACATCGCGCGCACACAAAACTCTCACACACAAAAACATATTATATACACACATACAAAAAACACCACGCGCGCACGAAACGCCGCACGCTCGCACGCACGCACGCACACGCACACGCACACGCCACACACACACACATACACACACACCACACAGTGGTTGGGAAGAGACCGCAACGACCTCTTAATTTTAAATAATTAAACCTGACTTGGGGTTTTTTAGAGGGGCACTCACTGCAATGGGTACATCTTTCAGACCCTCGGGACACAGACAGTTGTAGGTCTTTATGTTCATCGTCGCTGCTTCCCGATAAGGTACACACTTCCCCCGTTTTGAACACGGAAACGTTTTCGCAGCTTGTGCGGCTTCAAGCGTGCATTGGAGAGGAAGAACAATTCACGAAGTAAAAGAAAAGCATATATGGAGGAAATTTGATATTCTTCTATGTGTGATTCTTCTTCTTCTTCTCTTCTTCTTCCTCTTCTTCTTCTCTCTTTTTGTTTCAGTGTTTACGTTCTATCAATTTAATTGTTTTCCTTTTTTTACCAGGAAAGAATCTATCCTGTTAATAATTGTTTGTCAGTGTTCATGTGCAGTGTTCAGGCACACCACTGTTATGCCACAGTACACAGTATACACCGCACATGAGCGTATAAGCAGAGCACATTGCAGTATACAAACATTGACTTATCGTAGCATACACCATACAGAACGCGCGCGCACTCGCGCACGCACACGCACGCGCGCCCGCACACACATACACACACACCACACACACACACATCACACACTTCACCATTCAAACCAGTCACACACACACACACACACACACACACACACACACACAGCACCATCACACAAACACACACACACACAGAGTCACACACGAAAACCTGGTTGTGATTGCTTCAAAAGGGTTCAATACACGTTAACATTTTCACTCTTTCCCGCAATCGGCCAACACAGTTAATGCCACTCATGAGCCATTTTTGGATGGGGTGGGTGGAGGAAACCAGAGCAAAATGAGTGTTTTGATCTTTGTAAAGGGTGTTTTCCTGATGTATCGCGACGTGTTCTTTGCAAATACTCATCCGTCAGGGTGCCTCTTTAACGAGGCGAAGGCGGTACCTCTGAGACACCACTGACGAAAGATTCATTTGAATTATTAGTATTCACTACTGAACGGTAACCCCTTCGCTGCGGTCCGAATCGTTGTCGTCACAAATCACCGTGCACGTGAACGAAGGCACCGGGACCTCGATGCCCAGCACCAGGGTCATGGTAGGGCCACAACAATGACCCCCAAAGAGATTATTACAAAACACCAAGGCTTATATTAAACAGTATGCAAGTTATTTTAATGGTCTTGATTTCTAATGTTCGATTTTAAATGACATTGGACAAAACATTTTTATCACGATACCAAGTTATTGTAACTAGTCGTGATTCTAATTGTTCGATTAGTAAAAACATGTTTGTATCAAGATACTACGTTATTGTAACGGTCTTGATTCTAATGTTCGATTATAAAGACAGTTGGACAAAAGCGTTTTATCAAGAACAAAACTATACCAATGTATTGTAATGGTCTTGATTCTAATGTTCGATTATAAAGACATTTTGGACAAAAGTTTTGACAAGGATCAAGAGATACCAAGTTATTGCAAACTGGTCTTGATCTAATGGTTCGATTATAAAGACTATTGGACAAAACGTTTTATCACATTTATTAGTTGTGCATTTTTTTCTATTTATGAGTAAAGCACAATTTTTAAGTCATTTCAGATCAGAGGAAATGGTTGCACAGCAGTATACTGACATTAGTTCAATTTCTCTTACAAGAATGGTCGAGACCAGAAACGTTGTATTTCAAATGCATCAATGTAAAATTGATGACACATTTCAGTATTTTCCGTAATGTTTCTTTTCATTGAACTAAAACAAATCGTGAGTAAAATTGAACTCCGACATTGTCGCACTAACATTCAAACGTTCTGTTTTAAAACCATGTGATGTTTTTGGTGGAATTAATTGCGAATACTAAATACAATTAAATTGATTAAAAAATGTTTTAGTTAGATTGCAAAAACTGCTGAAGTTCGATTAATAAGTCCATCTGCTTTTTATTAATAATAGCACGATTTAATGCAATACAAACCACCACAACAAGTATAAAACGCCAATCAAGAAGGAGCGTAAAAGGGCCACGAGGCCAATACCACTTTTCAAACTACGTGCCCTACCTACCTACCTAACCCACCTACCTACTTTACCTACCTACTACGTACGTACGGAACTAATATCAGATTTAAATTGATTAAAAAATGTTTTAGTTAGATTGCAAAAATGCTGAAGTTTCGATAATAAGTCATCTGCTTTTGATAATAATAGAAACGATTTAAGGCCAATACAAACCACCACACAAGTATAAAACGAATTCAAGGAAGGGGCGTAAAAAGAGCCACGAGGCAATACCACTTCTTCATTACTACCTACCGATTACCTACCTATCTACCTACCTAATTACCTACCTACATAATACCTACATACCTACTACGTTTTATAAGTATACAGGTGTAAAAAGGTATGTTTATCTTATCTCATTACCCTGTATTAAATAAGATTTCGTTCGTTCATACCTGAAAAGTCCCGGACAGGCTGTCTTCCACGTGGTGAGAGCCTCGGAACAGGCGGTACAGTTGGCCACAGAAGCGTGTCGACCCCACCACAGGTCAGAAAGATGGTCTGACCTTCGTCATAACACACCACCGCGTCAGACCCGTTGAACGTACAATACGGGGGGCATTGGGTTTGCTGGCCATGACAAGAAAATGGCGTGGGATAAGATCTCTACGCACAGCACCTCCTACGCACAAATGGTGGTGACTTAGGTTCTGCACAGTGAACGGCTATGTTGAGGTCTAAGAGGGAAATACTTCCTTCAAGACCTCAAGACTCAAGACATTTATTGGCAAATGGTAAGATCCAGCTCCCTCCGCTGTTTCCATGGTGAGTGGGCCCAATCAGCTCCCTCCGCTGGTTCCATGGTGAAGTTGGCCAAGCAAGCTTAACGGAAAAAAGGAAATTCGGAGGGAGCTGATTGGCCCATAACCCGAAGCTCACCCGGAAACAGCGGAGGGAGGTTGCTCTTAACATTAGCCATTTTATATCTCCAAAGTTAGAAGAAATGATTGTGGCAAGGCCTATAAACACAGTACAAAAGAACATAATAATTAAATACCCAACACCATAAAAATTACTAGGACAGTTAAAGAGGAAAACACGATTATTTCAATTATAATAGTCATCAATGCACCTGCACATAGACAAAGGATTAGGATAGAGTTAAGCCCCCCACAGAACACATGGGAATAGAATGCCAATAGACTCCGAGATCACCACATAACAGTTTAAAAACTGCAGATACGTGGAATGCGTAAGCGCGCATACACGCACTCTACAGGACAGAGAGAGAGAGAGCGAGAGAGAGAAGAGGAGAGAAAGAGCAGAGAGGAAGAGAGAAGACGAGAGAGAGACGAAGGAGAGGAGAAGAGAAGAG
Organism: Phymorhynchus buccinoides; assembly: GCA_017654935.2. Lineage (NCBI taxonomy): Eukaryota > Metazoa > Mollusca > Gastropoda > Neogastropoda > Raphitomidae > Phymorhynchus > Phymorhynchus buccinoides. The sequence goes on from CM065707.1 coordinate 14,806,856, forward strand.
AGAGAGAGAGAGAGAGAAAGCGACGAGAGAGAGAGAGACGAGAGAGACACGGGGGAGTCGAGAGAGACAGAGAGAGAGAGAGACAGAAAGAAGAGAAGACAGAGAGAGAACAGGAGAGACGCGAGAGAGAGGAGAAGAGAGAGAGGAGAGAGAGAGAGAGGAGAGAGAGAGGAGAATAGAGAGAGAGGAGAGGCAGAAGAGAGAAGAGAAAGGGGGGCGGAGAGAAAGTGGCGACGAGAGAAAAAGAAAGAGAGAAAGAGAGAGACGAGAGAGATGAGGAGAGAGAGAAGAGAGAGAGAGAGAGAGAGATCGAGAGAGAGAGAAGAGGAGAGAGAGAGAGAGAGATGAGATACAAAAGACAAGAAAACACATAAAATAGGTATAAGTAAGATGAACATGATAGAATTAATAATGCGCTAAATACATAAAAAAATATAAATAATTAAATAATGCACCACATTAGGAAGTACATAGACAAGATAGACGGCAGTCTTTAATTAGGCAAATTCAACAATCATGTAGCGTCTATGAATGCCTTCCCTTGAGGCGTAACGCGCTGAATTGGTCACAAGCAGCTTTCGAGAAAGACTAACTATGACTTCCATAGTGGCTAAGAGGCCAAAAACAACAATCGGAATAAGATGAGAGCGGTAATCTGCATTTCTGCGTGTGAAAATGCGAGACCAAAATGCTCAAAGAAACTAAAATGTCCTATGTCCAGAGGCTTGCTCTTGGCCAACAATACCAATAATCCACTCAAGCTTTAAAAGCAAACCAAAGTAATGCAAAAGTTAGAGGAAAATGTTGAGTGTTAGGTACTGTCAGTGGTGAAAAGCTACTGGGAATCAGTACTGAGTGAAAAGCAAGGCGAATGTCTGGAATAAATCGTAGTGTGACTGTGCCTACACAATAACGAATAAAAATGCAGAAAGGCAATGTCTACACGCACCCCCTATGAATATCGTTTTCAAAAATAATCCGTATCATGTGTGTGTTTAAAATTCTTTTTTTATATTTAAAAATCTTTTCACAATATGGAAAGTACCAAATGCGCAGGAAAGAGGACAGCCCGCTGAGAGAAACCAAAAACATTAACGAGAGTATTATTGTGTATTTATTATTTTCTAATGTATAAATTTACTCTTGTTTCTTCTGTGTTGCAGTCTGCTACTGCTTGATGTCATTTGTGTGTTTTCTCCCTCACGTGGTAAAGGGTTTACTGTCTGAAGCGAGTATGTTTATTTTCGATTAAAGGACCTTCTACTACCAGACTTGTTGCTGTTTTTGCCATCCATCATACTAAACAATATGCATAGGTTTTATTCTACCTTTTGGTATAGATCCTGAACACTGCTAATACTAAATCACGTCGAAACATACCATGCAAAGTTCGAGTGCAAGCCCAATAAATTGTTCCTGTATCTCTCTCTATATATATGCAGACACCACATACAAAACCGAGACACCTCTGGACATGCCTTGGCATGAGGCTGTGTCAGACAGTGACTAATAGACCGCCTAAGGCTACATCAAAAGTTGTAGTCTGAATGGTTGTGCGTGGATTGTATTTAAGCCATGATAAGCTCCCAGCATAGCATCATCAGTCTAAAATCCCCCGAAGACGGAGTAGAGAGGTGGCTGACAACATGTGCGGGTATCAAAAAGGGTCCACACAAGTAAGTTACATCCCAGGATGATGCATTTGTAACCATAGTGTCTCAAAGTGCCTTCTCGCTGTGGGATGGATCCCTGGAATTCTTTTATGCCAGGGTTAGCAACCAATCCAACACAAACCAACCTATGTGGACTATAAAGTACAACCACGAATACCACTTCATAAAAAAAAGATCTATGACATTAATGATTCTACTGTTTTATCACCACAGTTGGAGGTCAATTCGTCAGTCCTTCAAGAACACAGACCTTGATAGGTCTCCTCTTTCTCCGACACTGTCGCCGCCATGTTGCTGCCTTATTGCACTGCCATTGTCAATGTTCATTGCTCGATGCCAATGTCACTGCCATTGTTGCTTCGCTCCAAGGGGACACACGTCCCCCCATTACGACAAGAGCAGAGGCACAGAAAGGCGTGAAACGCTGCTAAAGAACGAACGAATAAAGGCATATACTTAAATAAGTGATAGAACATGAATTAAACTCATGTTGGGGGTTTTAATCAAAAGAACGTACAATGTATAAAGTTCAGCAAAAAGAAAAAAACACTAATCAATTTCACACCTTTCCCCAACTATATGCATACATTCGCAAAATTATGATATATAAAACATGTATGACACATGTAGTTATGTATGATGTATGTATGTATGTATGTATGTATGTATGTAGTATTTATGCCTGCATGTCATGCATGCATTGTGTAGTATGTATGTATGAGGTATGTATGTATGTATGGAGATATGTATGTATGTATGTATGTAGTAGTATGTATGTATGTATGCATTGTATGTGTGTATGTATATAGTATTGTATGTAGTATGTAGTCTGTAGTAGATGTATGTATGTATGTATGTATGTATGTATGTATGTATGCAGTATGTCTGTATGTATACTAGATGTAGCTGGATGTATGTACGATAATGATGTTAGTTAGTATGTATGATGTATGTCTGTATGTATGCACAAACCTGTAATATTTGCCTATACATTATTAATGATAAACAGCGGCACCCAAACGTGTAAAACATTCACTCAACGTTCTGGGTTCGAAAAAAAAAACCGGTTACAACATTTTTAGAATAAAAGAAACGGCATAATTATATGTTTAAATATGTCTATGAGAGAGGAGAGAGAGGATGAGAGAGAGAGAGAGAGAGAGAGATGAGAAGAGAGGATGACGAGAGAGGAGAGAAGATGATGAGAGAGACGAGTAGAGAGAGAGATTGAGGAGAGAGTGAGAGAGAGAGACGAGAGAGAGGATATAACCATTAGTAACTATAGCAGTCAATCAAATAATAAATTTGGAATACACTATCGTCATCAACAATCAAACACATGATAAATAATAACATACACACATTACAATTACTGCAGTCAGACGCTTTTGCTTTTAAACATAGCCCTCCAGACTTACCTTAAAACCGCCACGCTTCTCTCTCTCTATTAATGACCTTTTAACAACTAACCACAAAATGATCAAACCAACTTATGACGTTAAACCCCTTCGCTTGATATCTGACTGTTGTCTCACAAATCACCGTGCACGTGAACGTCTGTTACTAACGTATCGCGACACGCGTGGTGTTCATCACAGGGCTGAAACGTCTGACGCGATGATGCTGACGATCTGAGAGCCTCGAGAACAGGCGGTACAGGGTTGGCCGCAGAAGGCTAGTGTCTGACCACTCGCAGTTCAGAAAGATGTGTCTGACCTTCCTCGTAATACACGCCGCGTCAGACCCGTTCAAAGATAGTATCGTGTTTCGTGGGTTTTTTTATGGTTGAGAGAGTAAACAGTATTAAGCAAGTGGAATAAGTGGTAATGGATTGCAATTAAACGGACGTAAAGCGTCGTCATGATTGACCCACTATAGGTTTCTTGCCCCCCTCTTTTTTTGTTTGTCCCCATGACATTTACTCCGTCACAGTAGGTGTTTCTGTCAGTTAAATGTAATTAATTTAACCCAAAAAAAAGAAATGTCTGGATTATTATTAGTCATCACCTTGCTTAAGGGCGTTGTGGTGAGACCAATGGTCAAAACCTAGCTCGCCAATCCATTGACCGCCAGGTGGCAACCAACTCTATTGGGGAGTATATTTGGGATATCTTTAGTGGGGGTAGAGAAAGAGAGAAAGAGGGTGGGACTCCTCCTCTCTCTTCCTCTCCTCTCTCTCCTCTCCTCTCTCTCTGCTCTCTCTCTCTTCTCTCTCTCTCTTTATCCCCAAATAAGATATAGAGAGGTTAGCCACACCGAGCGGTAGGCAACCTGGGGTCAAAACAGCAGCTAAGTCCGATCATTGCATCAGGCGAGAACACCAAGACTACATGCAATATTATTACGCTATGCCAAAAAGTTATGCGGGGGAATCTTAAACCCATGCAAGCTCCTAGTATGACATCCATCCAGTAAGCTCCTAGATCAACATTTCATCAGTCTCCAAAATCCTCCGAAGAAGGGGTGTGGCTGCCACAGGTGGTGGGTAATAAACAGCTGTCACGCGCGTAATGTTTCATCCCTAGCTGATGCATTTGTTCTAATAGTGCTCAAGGCCGTCGGCTTGTTGGGATGAGCCCTGGAGGTCTTTTAGCTCAGGGTACACCATAACAACAACAAATTATAAGTTCCTAAAGCTAAATATATCATGACTGTGCCCGCTTCTTAATATAGACTACGTCAATCAAATAATACTAACCGACTGATGCAGGAAGTTTCAAAATTCACTTACGTAATGTGCTCTCGGCAAGCTGACATCATTGCATATAAAAACACTTGCACAGTATCCACATCGATCACTCACACTCACACATTGATACGACAAACACACAGAAACAGCAACCAGATCCATCCACCTATCTACCCATCTACTATCATTTTTGTTTCTGTCGTCTGTCTATCAACTCTACTTCCCTCCCTTTATCTTACTCTTCGTGTCTCTCTCGTATCTCTCTATCTCTCTTCTCATCTTCTTCTCTCCTCTCTCTCTCTCTCTATCACTCTCTCTCTCGTCTCTCTCGCTTTCTCTCTCTCTCTCCTCCCCATCTCTCCTCGTACCCCCTGCGACTCTCTCCCCCTCCTCTCAATCGTCTCTTTTTTAATTCTTTAAAGCTCGCCCCTCCCATCCTCACTCTCATCTTCTCTCTTCCCTTTCTCTCCAGTCTCTTCTTCTCTCGCCCACGTACTCATGAACGAAATTCCATAATATTACTTTTAAGAATAATTTTAATATAGAAGGATGAAAGGCAAAAACAGTTAATTCGGTTGTTGTTTGCCTGCTGTTTGCACTGTTGGTGTGAATTTTGGTTTGCTGTAACATTTAGTAATGGAAGGTGACTGATTCGGAAGTCTGGACATTACGCCAGCCATAATTTTCAGCCACAAACCCAACAATACTCTGGATGAGAACAAAATCCATCGCAGATTGGGGTATTTTTCTGTGACATAAAATAAAATAAAGTCTATCCTTCTCCCAAAACTAAGAAATAGGGTCTTGGATAATAGACCCCAAACTTTGATGACTTTATGTGACATAGGTATTATAATCACCTAGTGGTGCCTAAAATTAATTTCGGCGGTGAAAGGATTAATAAAATGCGAAATGTGTAAATGTTGCGCTTCTGTTTTTGTTTTTACCCCACCTCCCCACCCCACACCCCAACCCCTCCCCCCTCCCTCAGATCTGCCCACAGAAAAGAATGAAAGAGGAAACAAAATGCCTAACCAAAGAATGAAACAGTGAGGGCCAAGGAGAGGAGAGACAACGAAATCGAACAAAAAAGGGGTGAATACTCTCTTGCTACTTAACTCCCCTCCAGCAAAGTGATTACGATACCAATATCTAGCAGAGCCGTGGGGTCAGAACCAAAGTGAGCAAACAAAGCATCAAAGAAGGCCAACTTGGCACATTCTTTTTGAGAATGATGTTGTTGTCTCACTTGGTTCTGACCCACGCACTCTAGGTGAGATTGCAATGCGGAATCAAATTTGGTGGAGGAGAGGTAATTAGAAAGAGAGCTTCACCCTTGTTCAAAATGCTTACCGACAAGATTTACCTGAAGTCCAGCAGAATCACCTGGACAGTGCGTCCCGCTACAGTTAGCACCCGTTCGACAACTTTGTAGCATTGCAGTCTGCACTCACTGCAAAACAAAAGAGTAACAGATGAATTATTACTGGATATGTTTTTAAATTAAACCCTTGAGGACATCTTACCTTTCGATTTGTAATGTCAAACATTTAAGAATGATTATCTAAAAGTCTTTAAGGATAAGTATGCATATTACGTGGCAGGCACCATCGCCGATGAGGTTTAACCGAGGAGCTGGTAACTGCTAAAACTATTGATATAGTTAAGAAGTCGGGACTTACTTGGTTGTTGCACTGCCTCCGGGCATTGCAGCCAGTTATTGTTCCGCTCATCTTTGTATCTACAAATGTCCCATATGATGTCGTTCCAGACCGAGAGGACGTAAAACACCATTGTCGTTCGAATGTAAGGTCCTGCGCAGCGCAGTATCATTTAGTTGTTGTCCCCTATCCGTCAGGAATTCTGTCCACCGTCATTCCGTCGACCAGGCAACACCTTCCGTTTTAAAACCCAAACTCATAGCAACCAAAATACAAACAACGCAAACCAAACAACAACAAAACAACAACAAACAACGAAACCGTTCACTCCAGAGTAAATTCACTTTCATCTTAATGCCGTCCAAGCAAGTACACGTTAAAGACCCCGTGGACGCCGAGAAGGTTACGTCCCTTGTTTTTTCTATGTGTTGCTAGTGACCCAAATTCGAATTTCCCCATATTCAAATTGAGGGGCGGCTCTGTTAAACTGATGTGTCGCACTTTCAATTGGGGGAATTTATATGAGTCAGAATGGTCAAAACAAGATTATTTCCAGTTATAAGAGGGAAAAACGTGAATCCCGTGTTTGACACCGTGATCGGGTGGGCTCTTTAAAAACCAATGGAACGTCACTACAGTGAGGATTGTTTAAATTTTCCATGATCGTGTACCTTCGATCAATACGTAAAGAGAATATACAATAGGAGATTATGCATTTTTGATCGTCTTTGTAAGAAAAACACTATCGATATTTTGTATGATTTTTGGGTTTACTTTTTACATTTTTGATTTTCTCAGTGTGTCTTTGGTTGTATCATTAAGACAGAGGCTAGGGTTACGCCCGTACCTTCAATCTCCAGGCTACGACTTTACCGGCCGGGGATCAATCAGGGGACGCAAAAACTGCTTGCAAGTGTCTGGACAAAAAATTACTAAACATTGAACTCTAACGTAACCCTATCCTTAATATTTTAACGAAACATCGATGGCGTTATTAAATACACGAACTAAGAAAATGAATGATTTGGTTGACGAAAATTCAAACTAGGAGAGAGTTACTATCCCTGACATGAGTCGAGTGTTGCCAACACACAAAAAAAAACCTGTAATTGTATGCCACTGTGTAACTTTTATCTATCCCTACCTCCAAATTGAAGATAATAGGGATTCAGATAACAGGCCCTGACTTAACGCCGTAAGTGATAATGGGTGTTAAGCCATGTTGATGCATTAAAACAATTGCCCAGGGTGAATGATATCCTTTTATTTGAGTGTGTCTCATCTTCAGGATATTCACGAACAAAAATAAATCCCCTTCCCCTCTCCAATCAAACAAACACAAAAATTCGAAAAGAAGAAAAACAACAAACAAACAAACAAAAACCAATTACTGCATGCAATGGTCAACCTATGGCGATTATTTTTTCACGCCAAGAGGGCAGTCAAGCACTAGGGCTTATCACGCGATTTTCTTACTTGGGCGAGTGAGAGAGAGAGTGAATGGTAGGTCCACTCTACGTGTCTCTCTCTCGTTCTTTATCCCCTAAACTAATAATATAGAGAGGATTAGCACACACGAGCGTCAGCCCTCTGGCGTGAGAAAAATCGCACTAAGTCTCTCATTGCCAAAACCGTTATAAGACGTGTCCTACTGAACTATGTAAAATATTTTGTGCTAGGTTAATCAAAAATGAATTGATTCTTTTTTGTATAGCATGAGTATTTATTTGAAATATTTGCAAAATCTGTAGGTAAAATATTAATTTAGAGCAATTTAATATATGTTCAATAGTAAAGTGCTTTGACAAATTAAGCTATCTCCTGGAATAGTTTCGTTTTGATGCTTAAGCTTAGGCATAGTATTAAGCTAGTCTACATGCTCTGTTACAGAAGGAATGCGTTCTTTCCTATTCCTTTTTCGTTGTCTTTTAGTTTTGATGACTCGAGAAAGTCACTATTAAAAATACATGTTTCATTATACATCTGTATCGTTACTAATGAATAATGAAGAAAAACTTATATTTAGCGCACATTTCCAGGCTAGATGCCTCATGGCGCTTTACAAAAAATACATTAATCAAACACATCAATGCCCGCACGCAAACAAGCACATCACAAAGATGACATAGCATATCATTTACACGCGCATGCACACAGACATTACAGTAATACATATCCTACATACGCCGTACGTCGTACATACAACATACACACAGACACAACACACACACATCCCACACACACGTGCATAAGCTACATGCCAGCGCGCGCATGCACACCACCAACACTTTCTGTTAAAAAGCGGGATTTCCTGGAGTTGCAATGCCTCGCGGGCATGCCTCCAGGTCGTTTCTCACCATTCTTATTATCTACTAATGTCCTCATATGTGGTCTTCTAAGAACGGAGGACGTTAAACGGATTTCGTTCGACTCTGAGAAGTTCACGATTAACACATCTGTGTGTTAAAAAAATCGGGGACTTCCTGGTGTTGCACTGCCCTCCGGGCACTTGCCTCAGGATCGTTCCCACAATCTTTATTATATAATAAGTCCATAGTGTCGTTTCCAGACCGGAGGACGTTAAAAGATTTTCAAATACGCTTATCGCAAACTTTTTTATCATTATACATCTGTCTCGCCTAAAAAAACTTCGGACTTTTCTGGGTTGCACTGCCTCCGGCATTGCCTCCAGGATCGGTTCCCCATCTTATTTATCTACTAATGTCCCCCATAGTGTCTGTTCCAGGACCGTGAGGAGACGTTAAACAGATTACACAAACACACACACCCACACACAACTACGCTTATCAGGCATGAAACACACCCGGAGTAGTAAAGTGTATTTACTCAAACGTAGCCTAAGTGTGTTAGAATTATAAATGTCGTTACTGATCCATAGGCTGACGTTGAACCCTGCAGTTGGACAGCCTCGTCTGCGTCCTGAACTCCAGGAGCAGCTGGTATCCGGGGAGACGAACGGTCCAGGAGGGTTTAAACATAACCACAGTAATGACCCCCAAGCAACAACACTAAGTGAACAGAACGGCAATTCCACATTCTCTCCGTAGGGGGGAGATAAATATGTATAATAATAATAAGAATAATAATAATCTATGCGCTATTTTTTTTTTTTACCTCCCATAAGCGCTTTACAATCATAAAAAACAATAGCATATGAAATAATAGTACCACACAAACAAACACAACAAGATGTGCAGAAGTAACTCCCGGTAGTTTATTGACGAAACAAAACTAGAACGTGTTAATTTTTTTTTTTTAAAGTTTGGAAACTGCTCGACTGTGAAGAGTATTGTTGTGTTGTGAAAAAAACACTTATTTGTTGTGAAAATATGACATTTCTGTTTTGTTTGCCTAATACAATTAACCTCACTCTGTGTATTTGTTTGTTGTGGTACGTTTTGGTCAGTGATAGTTGGCCGTCTGTTTCAGTTCCTCATCATGAAAAAAAATAATAGAATGAAACCATAACTAGCGAAGACACACACACAATACACACACACACACACACACATACACACACCACAACACACACAACACACACACACACACACACACACACCACACACACACACACACACACAAAAACAACACAAACACACACAAACACACACACAAACAAACACACACACACACACACACAAACAAACAACACACACACACACACCACACACACACCACACACACACACACCACACTCACACACACACACACAAACACACACACACATCACACACACACACCACACACAAACACACACACAACACACACACACACACAACACCCACACACACACAGGTTATTGTTTGTATCTGCACTAAACGAAGAAAAAGCTTCAACCCATCAGTGGCCTCCCCCCACCCACCCGCCAAATTGGCTTCTCTCGCCGGCACTCCGCCAAGAGAATTCACCGATTTGACGTTTGATTTCTAGGAAACCAGAGCAACGTGTGTAAAGGGGTTTTCTTGGTGATCTCGACGTGTCAGTGCAAAAAAAACGTATCCGCAAGGGGGCCCCTTTGAAACTTAATCTCCTCCCTCCTTTTTTGGTTCTGCGTAAGGCCGTTGTACACACATAAGCGAGATTCCGTGGTGAGGAAAAACCCGTGCGCAATCCATAAATAAGTGAAACAAAGGAGGGAAAAAGATGCGCACGTGTCCGATTTTCCCTGTATGCGTATAACTTCTGATCCTTCTTTCTTCCACTTATTTAGGGTTCCGTACGGAACTACCCTGTCTAAGTGCACCCGGCCTAACTCATATCTTCCATAACTCACGGTCGACGATCCATGAAGCCTGGTCGCCATGGTAGTAGATTCGCCACAGATCGGGCTGCACCGATTCAGAGAGCTTTCGATGCAGAAAAACACGAAGTGGATTTGAACCTGGTACCCCCGATCCACGGTAATGTTCCAGCGGTACACTGCGTTGTTAGGGTAGTCGTGGGGGAAGTTCTCCGAAACGAGGAATCCTCGTTGGCAGGCGTATATTTGGTAATCATCTTTAGAAAGATTAAAACACCCCCCAACAAACAAATACACAAGAAAAAAAATCAGAAAAAAACATGGCACTTAGAATATACAAAAGAATTCACAGACGACAGGGTTTGATTTGCTGAAGAAGAATACGTAAATAAATAACATAGTACGACGACTCATGTGTAAGTATGTATGTATGTATGATGTATGTATAGATAGTATATATGTATGTAATGGATATGGTATGTAGTATGTTGTATGTAATGGTATGTATGCTATGTATTTTATGTAGTATGGAATGTGATGCATGCATAAAGCATGCCATACATGCATGCATGTAATGTATGATTGTAATGTATGCTGCATGCATATACATATCATGCATGTATGTAATGTATGTATATATGTATGTCTGTATGATATGGTATGTATGTATTTTGATATGTAAGTTTGCTGTAATGTATGTGAATGTAAATGCATGCATAGTAGTTACTAGATAGACGTGCTTTCTGTATGTATCGATATTTATGAATGTATGTTATGTAGGTATGTATGTATTCATATGGTATGTATGTATGTATGTAAATGATATGTATGATATAGTGTGGTGTATGGTGTGTGTCTTTACTTTAACGTCTACATCCACTTCTCGTGATATTAGACGGTGTAATGTTGTGTATGTTGTATACTGTATGTATGTGATGGTATGTATATGATGTAATGTATTAACGTACGTACGTATGTTATGTTCCGTATTTATGCTCTATAGTATGTATGCTATGTATGTGAATAGTATGTTGCATGCTAGTAGTGTGTATGATATGTATGTATGGTATGTATTTATGTCTGTATTTATGTATGTATGATATGTCTATGTATGATATGTACATGTATGCATGCATGTTATGTATGTATGTAATGTATGTATTATGTATAGTCATGTCGTGTTCGTATGTATGTATGTATGTAATGCATGCATGTATGATATGTCATGCAGTGTTCATTGTATGATATGTCTATGTATGATATGTATGTATGTATGTATTTATGTATGTATGTAGGTAATGGTACGTATGTAGTGTAGTATGTATTATATGATAAAAAAAAAAAAATGGGTTAAAAAATGTATGTATGGTAAATGGTATAGTATGTATGGAATATGTATGCATGTATGATAAATACATGCAGTATGTCATGTATTCATATGTAAGTATGCTCTGTAATAATGTTATGTATGGATGTATGTATGATATGAATATGTATGTATATATGTATGTATGTACTATATAATGTATGCGTATCGCACGATAGTTCAGTCGTTTTCGAACCAATGAACTACAGATTAGCGATAGAGCAGATGCTATTCTGGCGGGCTGGCTATAACTAGTTCATAGTGGCAGATGCCATTCCCAGGTACATCCCTACTCTCTCGGCCAACGGAATTTGAGGACAGCAGGCGTTAGTGAGGTCTCCCAAAGGCCAACCATCCTCTGGCTGCATGCACCAAGTCATGCCAGGGCCCCTCGGTGAGGAGTGAACGTCTTCCTATAAGAGACTAAAATCTGTACATGTATTTATCCATTGCTGTAGAAACATTATCTATTTGTACAGCTCTCATGTACTGTTGGCCATCACTACAGCTACATGTCAGCTCAGGCATGCCTAGATACATTTATATGCTGTATATAAGTCTTGAAACCAGATGAAATGTTAGGTTTGTGTTGAAGCTTGCAAAAAAGATGGAGAAAGAGCAGAGTGTGGAGTGTGTGATGATGTGTTGTGTGTGTGTGTGTGTGTGATGTGTGTGTGTGTGGAGAGATGAGAGAGAGGAAGAGAGAGAAGATAGCGGGGGGGGAGGAGAGGAGAGAGAGAGAGAGAGGAGCGAAGAGTTATGGAGAGTTTGTGTGTCAAGACATCAACCATACAGACAGACAAGCAGAGTCAGGAAAACACACTGTACAAGAAGACCAACACATTACTGAAAGGACCATGAACAATACACAGAGGCAGACAGATTAATTAATATGGTATAACTATAAAGAAGGGATAGTATTGCTTTGATAAAACGTTTTTTGTATGTCCGAATGTCTGTGTATTTGTATACCTCACGAAACACAACGCATTTATCTTTACCTTTATCGTTTGTTCGATGTATCTGAAAAGAAGAAAATATAAGAAAATAATGATGCTGATTTAGTTTTTCTCCCATGGGGAGAGATACGACAGTTTGTTTCTGAGGTCACAACTACATAGCTGAGTTTGTGTTTCTGAGGTAGTACAATACATAACTGAGTTTGTTTCTGAGGTTCACAAATACATGACTGTGTTTGTTTCTGAGGTTCACAAATACAGACATTTGAACACAATAAAGGGTTTTTATCAAAGCAAACTATTCTGCCTTTTCACATGCCACAACTTGTTAGTCCTTCAGATTGGGGGAATGGGCAGCTCAGCTAATAATTATATTCCACACTATCAAATCTAAATCAATCAAAGTCAAATTCACTTGATTATCTCCCAAGGACAAATTTTGTTCGGTGCCAGAATAACAAGACATCCAACATTCAGCATGCCATGAATAGAGCAAAGTTACACATAATACACACTTAAAAGAACACATTATAGTGTGGAAACATACACGTCTAAGGATAAGCATGCATTGTTTCTTTTAACACGACGAACACACATTTAAACCTAAAAGGATCATGAGTTCAGGAGGTGGAGGGATCTGGGGATGAAGGATTTCTGTGACCTTTCTGTCACCGTAAAGGCATGTTAATAGGCTTGTTGTCAGTAGCCTGTGTGCTCAATGAAGGCTGGTATCCAGGGAAGGGGGACATGTACAATCATCCTGTCTTGTATGCGTGGTTCGTCTATGGACTTATAAAGTAGGTAAAGAACAGGTGCTCTGAGGGTAGGAGAAACACCGTTCACTTGCCAATTTGGTTTTGTCATTCAACAAACACGCGTGTTCTATTAAAAAACGGCGATCCAAAAAGCATCCTGTAAACTATTACCTTAAAGATAGACCTTGTCGCGGTAGTATAGGTTACATGTGCAATTTAATGAAAGAACCAGAGGCAGAGAATAGAACAGGGGAGAAGATTCAAAGAAGATGAATTAAATATTTATGAAATTTTCTAATGTATTGAGTGAGGAGAGATCTTTGGGTAATTTGAGTTTTGATTGTCCAAAGTGAGTGCTTTAGGTATTTTTACGTATGACACTCATCTGGTACCTCATTTGCCCCCCTTTTTTCCACCCCCCTCCCTTTGAGTTTTGAGATGATGTAGATCCCCCCCCCACCCTATGAAACATGGAGATATATAGACAGAAATAGTGAGAATGTCAGATTATGGAGTAGATGACAGAGATGATTGTTTGTATCAAGATGAGTGTGATGAGTAGATTTTGAGATAGTGACTCAGTCACATATTCATGTGACGAGAGAGAATCTCCTTGGAACTGAAAAAAGGCTTTTTGTATGAATACTTATTATTTATTTACGTTCAGGGTTTAAGCTCGTCGTCGAGCGAATGCTCAGCACACCCATGATGATAATGACCCCCAAACGGTAGGCACAATTTGTCCATCTGCCACAACCACGTGGAAAATAATATACATGTTAATCCGTGCAGAAACCCGTACGCAGAATCCGTAATTAAGTAAAAGAAAGAAGGAAAAAAATAAGCGCACGTGTCCGTATTTACCCTAAAAGCGATGTACACACATATGCGGATAATTCCATCATATAAATCCACAAAATAAGAAGAAGGGAAAAGATTTGCGCACGTGTCCGAATTCCCCCTACATGCGTAAACTTTGATCCTTCTTTCTTCCATTTATTTAGGATTTTCCGTACGAAACTTACACGTCTAATGTGAACCCAGCCTAATCCGTAAAAGTTACCCTTCTTTTCGTTTACTTATTTACGGGACCGCGCATGGGGTTTCCGCATGAACTGTGTACGATTGCCCTTAGAGCCAAAGCGGCCAGCCACCACGTCCGCTAAAATCGCCACCGACCTGTACGATACAGATTTCGATAAAGTGATCTCGAAGCGCGAATCACCTCTTTGTTCTCGGAGGGGGACCACGTGATTTGGAATCGTATCGTAGCCTACGGTCGTGCGATTTTTAGTGGACGTGTGGCTGACCCTTAAGGGCCATAAACAATAACAACAGTAGCCCATACAGAGGGTTTTGAATTATAATATTTCTATTATATCATTATAATAATTATAATCGTTCAATTCACAAAGATAGAACACACTTTCCCCACAGCTGTTCCGTCCCACACAAAATCAAGCTATTTAGTTGAAAGCCTAAATCTAGAAATCTTAGATAAAAAAAAAAGCACCAAGCTTTTGTCTGTAGAGATATTTTGGCTGTATGCTCTACATAGTATTTAAAATATATTTCTTTCCTCAGATTTATGGTAAGAGCTTATTTCTGTGAGCAGTATTCAATCAAAACAAAAAAAACATATTTAGTAGAAATAATATACTTAGTATCACAAACATAAATAAGAATTGCCCTTGAGTGAAAATCTAGCAATACCCACTGACTATAAGTAATCCAGTCGCATACTAA
>CM065707.1:14826965-14829465 GCA_017654935.2 Phymorhynchus buccinoides
CGGGCATTGCAGCCAGTATTGTTCCTGACATCTTTGTATTTGCAAATGTCCCATATGTGTCTATGACCGAGAGGACGTAAAACATCATTTTCATCGTGTAATGGGTATCTTAATGAGCACACTATAAGCTTTAAGCTTGTTGCTGCTCAAACGGTATTTATTGTATTTGTTGTTACTTGACATTGAATAACAAAAAGTGTGTCTAAACCACTAACATGTCATTGTGCTGCCATGGGGAAAGAGTAAAAAAAGTGTTCATGTGTAAAGAGACCTTAAACTATGTTGCTCTACATGTATATATTTTGTCGCTGATAATACTTAATGATAAGATCCGTGCTAGGAGAGTAGTGTGTGAGTTATTACAAGTTGAGGTAGTCTTGAATGTAGCGCAGGGAGGACTCGGTCATGTTGTGCGTGTTGCACCTGTCCCCGCTACACAGGCAGATGTCCCGGTTGCTGTTTTCGTCATAGAAACAGCCGTCCTCCATCGCTCGTCCTGGCAACCACAGGGCTGAGGCGCAGCCACGGAACACGGCTAGAGAAACAGACAGACAGGGCACACAGACCATGTCATTATATACATAGGGGAAGTAGGGGTAAATGGCCCACGGTGAGGCTGAGGCGCAACCACGGAACACGGCTAGAGAAACAGACAGACAGGGCACACAGACCATGTCATTATATACATAGGGGAAGTAGGGGTAAAAGGCCCACGTTGAGGCTGAGGCGCAACCACGGAACACGGCTGGAGAAACAGACAGACAGGGCACACAGACCATGTCATTATATACATAGGGGAAGTAGGGGTAAAAGGCCCACGGTGAGGCTGAGGCGCAACCACGGAACACGGCTGGAGAAACAGACAGACAGGGCACACAGACCATGT
Organism: Phymorhynchus buccinoides; assembly: GCA_017654935.2. NCBI lineage: Eukaryota > Metazoa > Mollusca > Gastropoda > Neogastropoda > Raphitomidae > Phymorhynchus > Phymorhynchus buccinoides. Next base: position 14,827,852 of record CM065707.1, read on the forward strand.
CATTATATACATAGGGGAAGTAGGGGTAAAAGGCCCACGGTGAGGCTGAGGCGCAGCCACGGAACACGGCTAGAGAAACAGACACACAGGGCACACAGACCATAAATATCAGTTGGTAGCAATGGGCCAATACTTAGCGAGAGCTTTTCAAGAAATGATTCTCAACGGTATTGAAACATCATGGTTACAGCTTAGTCCCTTGTGGAAGACTTTGCCTCTCAAACGAGGGGAGGGGGGGCTATTGTATTCCATTGTATTATATGTGTACTTACATATCTAAATATATATGCCAGCTGTGTCTGTCTGTCTGTGTGTCTGTGTGGACGCTATGCAACCGTATTTAGCGTGGTTTTAGCGCCGCCAAACTTTCACAGTATCCAGAGGGATGACCCATGCTGACAGTAGGGTACTTTACATTTGGCAAACCGCCCCGTAATTAGCGCAATTAGTCAAAGTTCGGGTCAGTCGAGCAGTGGGTCAAAGTTGGGGTCACTATAAAAGGGTAAATTTGACTCACACGTCAGAGAAACAATCAACCTGGCTTATTATCCGCGAAGCGGGTGTTCAACCGGCTAGTAATATATACATAGCAAAATATATATAGTACTTACTTCCAGCAGGCCACATGCCCACGTAAGAGAAGCAGAGAGTGGAGCAGTATGTAGGGGAGTAGGCCACAAATCCGTCCTCAGTGCAGTCGTTGTTGTACCACATACCGGCGAAAGTGCTGCCGCTGTTGCAGTCGTAGCAGTAGAAGGGAGCTGCAGAACCAAATTCATCTTATAAAAACAGAGACAAAGCATCAAAGGCTCACTCGTAGTACATCTAACAAAAAAATCTTTCATGTCAGGCAAAGCCTTCAAGGTTCACTCGTAGTGCTTTTTTCTGACCTTTCATAATATGAGATAAAGCCCTCAAGCCTCACTCTCTTTTTCTGACATTCCATAATATGACGTAAAGCCTTCAAGGATCACTCTCTGCACAATTCATTTTCTGACCTTTCACATGAAGCAGAGCCTTCAAAGCTCACTCGTACAATTTCATTTTTCTGACCTTTCGTATGAGGCAAAGCTCCAAGGCTCGCTAGTTGTACACATTTTTTGACTTTTCACATTATGAGGCAAAGCCTTCAAAGCTCGCTCGTTGTACAATTGTTTCTGACATTTACATGAGACAAAGCCTCCAAGGCTCACTGGTAGTAAAACTGTTCTGATCTTTCACGCGAGGCAAAGACTACGAGGCTCAACTCGTAGGAAATTGTTTCTGACATTTCACGTACATGTGCAGCAGATACGGTGCTCCGGCTCCAAGTCTTTCTAGTTTATTCCAACACTGTATATTTTTAAAACATATAGAAAATGCCAACGTTTGAGTTGTATCACAGACGAAGACACAGAAACACACACACACAATCAAACAGCCATGTCTAACACGAGTGAGCCAAATATTTACACCCTCACACCCACGCACACCCACACCCCCCCCACAAACACTCACCCACATGCATACACACACACATACACACACACATACGCGCACATACACACACACATGTACACACACACATACACACACACACACACACACACACACACACACACACACACGCACGCA
>CM065707.1:14846965-14868200 GCA_017654935.2 Phymorhynchus buccinoides
AGTAGAACTGAAAGACAGTCAAGATCCTGAAGTTATTCTCTTACACGTTGGCATAAATAATCTGAAGAAATCATCTGCAAACAAAGCAAGCAAACAAATGGCAAAATGTACAAGAAACATTCAAAAACAATGCCCCAAGTCGCACGTGGTCGTGAGCCAAGTCACCCAGACGCTAGATGAAAAATTAGACGGCAAGAAGGAGGTTTTCAATGCCATGGTCTACTCCAACTTAAAAGACAACAACGACGTGACATTCCTCAAACATGAAAACTTAAAACAAAAGCAGAACATCATGACTGACGACATTCACCCAAACGAGAGAGGCTCAGGCCTTTTGGCTGGGAATATTGGGCGGCAGGTTCACGGCATCGTATGGACAAAGCAAAAGAAAAACTTGAAACATACGAAGCACCGACACAACAGTGAAAAAGCTCTAAGGGGAACACCGGGACGTAGTCAACAAACAATGACAAAATCGTCGGATGTCAGTTCTGATGATGAAAGAAGAAACGTATCGAGGAGTAACCGTGGACCCAGGAACATACAGGAAACAAACAACAGCAGACATATCTCAAAGCTCCACAGAGGGAGTGAAACTGAAGCAAGTAGGCCACACCATAGCTATGGACTACACGCAAACCGCCATAACCATCACTACACTGAAGATGGAAGAACTGCGAACTACACAGGGAGAAGAGAAGAAAGATTGGAACACGGAAAGACTGACCCATTCTACAGGAACGGACTTCACGAAAGGCGTTCCAATGATCGATATCAGAATTACGAGAGAAAACCTGCAGACCTCAATGAAAGAAGAAGAGAGACATTTGAATACAGACGCAGGAATGACCACCTGCACGGACTGCAGGAAGATCATCACAACTCGCGGTACTACCCTGAAGAGAGGAGATTTGGAGGTTTCAGCGAAAAAAGCAGAGACAGGCACGACTTCCATCACAGAACTGAACCACACCATCGTTTCGACAACCATGTGACTCGTTACTCGCAGTTCTACAACAAAGGGTGGCAAAAACCAGTAGACTGTCACGACAGATACTACGAATGAAAATGTAAAAACAAAAAACTTGATCTTACAACACATCAAAATGAATAGACACCTGAGACTTCATGATATAAGAATTATGTCATGGAATTTAAAAGGATTTAAGGAAACAAATAATGGCGACAAAATCAATAAATTTGAAGAGAATTATGTTATTGAAATAATATCAAAATATGATATCATATTTATACAAGAAACGCACTTGCATAAAGACTCTTGCTGCAAATTACAGTTTCAAAATTTTGCTCCTGGTATACATTACTGTCGTCCCAAAAGAGCGAAGGCTCAGAAGGCTTCAGGAGGCATTTCAATTTTTATTAAACAACACTTACGAGAATTTGTTACTATATTACCTCAGAATAATAGTGACATAGTTTGGTTGAATATGAAGATAAAAGGTAGAACTATCTATATAGGCAGTGTATATATGCCTCCAGAAAATTCGTCTTTCGGAAAAGATCACACAAATAAAATATGGGACAATATCGAAACTGATCTTGTAAAATTTTCATATAATTGTTTTACAATTATTTGATAGTCTTGTGTCACCAATATTGATGTATGGTGCAGATATATGGCTACCTTTTTGCTTGAAGTTAAATGACAACTTTACTCTAGAAAACATGTTTAATCAATGCCTTTCAAACAAATTACCACATGAGCATACTCAACATAAGTTCTTCAAGCAAATTTTAGGAGTTCACAAAAAAGCTACGAACTTAGTTGTTATTGGAGAACTCGGAAGTTTGCCAATTAGCTTAACAATAATCAATCAGATTATAAAGTTCTGGTACCATATTTTAGAATCTAAAGACAACTCTCCTATCAAAACCATATACACGAACATGTTAAAGAATGAAGATCATCAAACACCTTGGTTTAATTTTGTCAAACAAATTCTTAACCTAATTGGATTGGAGCATGTTTGGAACAGCCAGCATACTTTTAATATTAATAAGTTATGTCATGTTGTCCAAAATAAATTAAAAGCTGAATACATATTATTTTGGAAGAAAAGAAAATCAGAAACAGAATCAAAGCTTAAATTTTATAACAGTATTACTACAGAATATAGAATGGAACCATATTTAGCAAACTCTTTCATAAGATTTAACCAAAAACAATCATTATGTAAATTAAGAATTTCTTGTCACGACCTTAAAATAGAAAAAGGTAGATATACTAAAACTCCAAGGGAAAGAAGATTATGTTTGGAATGTAATGAAATCGAAGATGAAATTCATTTCTTAGATAATTGCATCAAATATGACGATATAAGAAAGCACTTTTTAAAACATGTTGAAGACAAATACAAAATACAAAACGCGCTACCAACCAATTTAATATCAAATGACAATGTTATTAGCGAGGTTGCGAAATATGTATATGAGTGTCAGCAGTTACTAAAGTAGAACGGGGAAAAAGTACAAACAAGAACAGAATGTTTGATGAAAAAGTTCATATTACAAATGCTTTGTTTCTTACATTTAGTGTTTCGTTGTTTGTTTATTTTATTATTTTATTTTAGTGTCATATAAAACCTGTTACGGTTTTCAAAGACAATAAATATCAAAATCAGAATCAGAATCAGAATCAGAATCACACACGCACAGTCAGTCTCTCTCTCTCTCTCTCTCTCTCTCTCTCTCCTCTCTCTCTCTCTCTCTCTCTCTCTCTCTCTCTCTCTCTCTCTCTCTCTCTCTCTCTCTCTCTCTCTCTCTCTCTCTCTCTCTCTCTCTCTCTCTCTCTCTCTCTCTCTCTCTCTCTCAGGGTTGTGTTGTGTTGTTTAGATTGAGCACTCGCGTTTTTGTTGCTCGTCATTTCGAGTGTTATTGTGACGGCCAGTGTATCAACCTTTACAATTTTGTGTGTGGTGCTTAATATTAACCCTGAGACTAAGATTCTACATAGATTGTGTCTCAAAATTGTAACGGTAGATCGTAATTAACGATGGAAAAGTAATATATACAAGTAGTAAGAGATGTGTACAGAAAACAGTTCAGTGCGAAGTGGAGAATGACCTATAAACACTGGTCTGTTTTGCACGTGCACTACGTTCAGCAAAGTGACCTAGAATACTGCTGTTGTGGCACAGCAAACCGGTTGTGTATACTCGTTATGAAAATGTAGGCGTCTATTCACTGTGTCCTACGTCCGAGTTGTGTACTCTGTAAAGTGGCCCCCACACGTAATGCCCAGATTCATTTATCATGTATAGCAACAAATATGGAAGGCAATAAGATTTCCAAGGAACACAAACTAAAACCCACTCTAGATTGCCTGCAAAACACTTTTGAATGTTCCGCCAACGAACTTCTTGCTTGGAGAAACAGTTTATGGTATCGGTATTCGGCCATTACTGATGAATGTGCAAGTATTGAGAAAACGGACTTCGACCATGACGATAGTGTGATTGACCTCCCCCCGTGGATTGATGAACCTGTTCCACCCCTTTTGGGAAAATCGGTGTTACGTGTCTACTATGACGAAATTAAGTACGTCACTCTATCTCTATATTTCACTCTTCAAGGCACAGGAACCTTTCTCTGCCAGGGTACTAACTGTCTGGAATGGGACAACGAAGAATGCGAACAATTGAAAGACATCGTCCTGGATCTGTGTGGTGCTGAAGACTCGAGTAGTGTGAAAAGAGCTTTGCTCTCTCTTCCCTTGACCTTTCTGGCCGATAATGGTGAAGACACACCATTATCTTCACCCGTTAATGTGCAAAGTGGGGACGTCAGCTCCGGTGTAAGTGAGTCTTCTACCACCCCCAAATCCCCTCTGTTTCAAGAACTGCCTGGTCGTGTTGAGGGCAAATCAGAAACTGCTGCTCCAAACTCCAATGAAGTGTCTCCCTCTGATCTCCCTCTACCCGAATCCAGTGAGAATGTTCTCCCACAAACAAACAGCAATGACCAAGAACAGCCCACTCATGCAGATAATGCAAATGATGGTGATGTACAAAGTTCTAGGCAAAGATCGACTCCCAAGCTGTCCAGGAGTGCAAAGCGGTATAGAAGAAAGACGTTGTGTCCCTTCAACAGGAACATGACTGGCAAATTAGACAATGTAGAAGTTTCTCTGGATAGCATCTTAAATATCCTTATGGACCTCGAAGGAAATACAATTTCGCGGTTAGAAGACACTAAGACGTGCCTGAAAAATGACTTGAAAGGTCACATAGACCACCGTATTGAGACACTGCTATCTGCTGTTGAGGGGACGCAGAGAACGCTCGCAGATTTCGATTAAAAGATCAAGATACTAGTAAAAGAAAATGTTTCTCTGAAATCCTCCCTTGGTGTCATTAATTCGGAAATAAAGCAAAAGAAGCAAACAGGACAATGCCCCCATTCCGTTTCAACCATGTCCACTCATTATGACTTGCCCATGACTGAAGCCTCCACACAATGTGACTGGCCCTTGGACAGTGTTGATGAACAATGTAAAATGCCCCCTCCCATTGACAGTGAACTGACAGAAGACACCCTTCCCAAAGTCGTTTTTCAGCACATGGTTTCTGGTGGCTCCCCATCACATGCAAGTCCAGTAAATGACTCTCAGTGCATGATTTCTCGCTCCTCCCCATCACATGTAGAACCAACCAATGCCCCCAATTCTGGTTCTCGTCTATCCTCTTCCGCAGAACACACTCATGCTCCAGCACGTAACACCTCACAAGTGTCTTATTCGCTTCATGGTTATGATGCTGAGAGTGTACAGGTTTCTCTTAGTAATCGCTTTGAAATGCTCAGTCACATCAATGACAATGGGGAAGCTCTTGACTCTGCTCACAAAGAAGAGCGTTCTTCTGATGAAAACGTCCCCGAACAAACGATGAGGCAACTCTCAGACAATCGCCATTTCGTTGAAGGAAGACAGAAGTTGACACCAGAGCAAGCACTAAAAAACATTGTCATTCCTTCAACGTGTTCCTCCCTTCTTATTGGTGACTCAGTAACAAAATACATTAATCCCAAGAGATTGCAGACCCAGAATGACCCTATGTTTAAGTTGTGTGTCCCAGGTATGACAATACAGCACCTTGTTCAGTGGCTGCATGGTCTGGATGATCACGACCACGTGAACACCCTGATCGTGCACGTAGGGGTAAACAGCTGCCCAGCAGGACCCATCTCTGCCATGGAGTGGCGGAACCTTATTGATCTTTGTAAGAAGCGCTTTCCCTCAGCATATATTGCATTTAGTTCCATTCTCACCGCCAGTGGCAGCCACCAGTTAAATAACTCCATTATCCCTTCAAATAAAAACTTGTACACCATCTGTACGAACATGCAAGTCGATATGATCGATAACTACAGTACGTTTGTCACCCCCAAAGGGTTCCCCCGCAAAGCTCTCTATAAGGATCCCATTCACCCCAGTTCCAGAGGTCTGGCTATCAATTTCAAACAGGTTCTCCCTCAGCCCGAACGTCCACACTTTGATGATAGAGTGAACAATGTTGGCCCTCCTCCGAACGTCCACTTTGCACAACGAGATTTTTACAAACCTCAACATTCACGTACTGAAGATGAGAGGAATAGTGTGGCAAACAGAGCCATCAGAAACCTCAACATTCACGTACTGAAGATGAGAGGAATACAGTGGCAAACAGAGCAATCAGAAACCAGGACGACCCTGGGTATCACAGAGTGCCCCCGGTGTCCTCCACAATGGAGTACCCTGTCTTAGAGTCTCAACATTCACGTACTGAAGATGAGAGGAATAGTGTGGCAAACAGAGCCATCAGAAACCAGGACGACCCTGGGTATCATAGAGTGCCCCCGGTGTCCTCCACAATGGAGTACCCTGTCTTAGAGTCTCAACCCAATCGTCAACCTCTCCCTCAGTCTGCGGCCATTGTGGCAGATCACCCCATTGCACCAAACACTTCAGAATCAGCCATTAAATAGGGGTGTTTCACATCCCCTTCCCCAATTCCCTACCCATTCTTCATACCGTCAGTACATGGCTCCTAATGAGTCGTACCCCCAAACCCCTTACCTGTTCCCTGTCCATACTGCTCACGGCGGAAGGTTTGGTCCTTCACAGACCCATTTTCCCTTGGGTCAAGTTGTTCAGCCTCTCAATCAGGAGAGGCATGTCAGCAGTCAATGCTGGCCTCCTCCCAACGCCCTTGGTCAGTGTGCACAGCAGCTGATAGCCCTGGCGTCACAGCTAGTGACACCACAGGACCAACGAGGGCTGCGTACAAGTTGGATGTAATAACTGTGTATATACCAATATTGAGACTGACATCAATGAACGTTTTCTGTATGTACATTCTTCAAAGGAGTACATTGCATTTATTCCCTTTTGGAAATATTTTTTCTTTCTCGAAAATATATTCATTGTCTCTTTTGACACATATAGTTTTTTATTTCATTTGTTCCTTTTGTGGCGTGTACCGGGGCCCCTTTGGCTTGATACTTCTCGGACAGGGGATACTTTTGGTTTATTTGATCTCTCTCAGGTGTCACAGAGATTGTTGCACAGGACACAATCTCTTTTGTCTCTAATGAATTAATGGTTGATTATTTACATTGTTGTTGCTATTTCTTAGTGTTTTCTGGTGCATAGACTGAACCTCTTTGCTACGTTTCTTATTTGCCCTAATATTGACTAAGATTGTTAGTTTAATTTGATATAAACCTATTTTGTTGTTCTGTTTATGCTTTGTCCTTAAGTTTTCTAACATGCCAATTACACAAAATTCTTGGCCCTCAAAAGATGGGTTGAGGGTTGGATTTTTAAATGTGAATCATATTTATAGTAAATTGGACGAAGTTTCACAGATCCTGAACAATTCAGGTAAGCAGTTCCATCTCTTTTGTTTTGCAGAGTCGCGTCTGAATGAACGCATATCTGACAACGAAGTAGCCATGTCTGGGTATAACTTCATCCGTTTAGACCCAACTCGACCTAAAGAAACTGGTCTAATCTTGTATATACACGAAAGCTTAAGTTACAATTGTGTCACACTCTCTGATGATTATAAAATAGAATGCCTATTTGTTAAAGTCAACTTTAAAAAGTCGTCTCCTCTTACTTTAGGGTTTATTTACAGAAATCCCAGTGAACACGTTACGTGGATTAGTAATTTTACGCTTTTGATGGACGAAATGTCAGTAATATCTGGTGAAGTATGTTTATTGGGTGATTTTAATATCGATCTGTTAAAACCCAACACAACATGGACACGATCATATGAGTTGTCCCTCTTAACGCAAGTTATTGACAAGCCAACACGAATAACAACTAATTCTAAAACATTAATTGATCATGTTTATTCTTCTCAGCCAGATAATCTAGTAGAAGTCTGTTCACCTAGTTTGTATTGTAGTGACCATCTCCCTGTTTGCTTCACCTGGTCAAAAAAGGGTGTAAAAATTGCCAAGAACTGCCACACTATTGTAACATACAGACACCTCTCTAATCTTGATATAGAAAAATTCTTATTAGACCTTAGCAACTCTCATATATTTTCTGTATATCAATTTACCAATGCTGATGAAGCTTTTGAAATGTTTTACCATAGTTTCATGAATGTCTATAATAAGCATGTACCTATGAAAACCAAACGTGTAAAAAGTACTCCAAAGAAACCTTGGATAAATGATGTTGTCCAAAAAGCAATAGACAAAAGGGACTCTCATTTTGCAGAAGGGGACCAAGATAATGCTTGCAAGCAAATAAATTTTGTTACCAACTTAAAAAGAAAGTAAAAAAAGAACTACTTTAAAGACTTAGTTTCATCCAAATCAGATAGTAGATCTATATGGACAGCTATCAACCAGTTAAATAATAAGTATACCAGTTCAAAAAACATGATTGATAAATTGTCTCCAGAAGAGCTTAATACTCACTTCTCTAATATAGTGAGCTCCATTATTCATAACGATAGATCTAATGAAAATGACCTTTCAAATCTTAGCGACTTTTGTTTATCGAAAAATATATCGTCAGAACTTAATATTCCTTACTTAGCTGTATATGAGGTCTTTAATTATCTTGTTCACTTAAAACAAACGAATGCAAGGGGGTTAGTTGATATTGATGGTAAAATCCTAAAGATTGCAGCACCTATAATTACCGAGCCACTCACTTACATATATAATTTGTGCATTTTCTTAAAGCATTTAAAGTTGCCAAAGTTACTCCCATATTCAAATCAGGTGATCGCTCTGACCCTAGCAACTACCGACCCATTTCTATCATGTCTATCTTATCTAAACCTTTAGAAAGTCATATTAAAGCTCATCTTGTTAATCACTTTGATCGCTTCAATCTCTTTCATCCGTGTCAATCTGGCTTCAGAGCAAAACACTCATGCCACACTGCTCTTACAACTCTTGTTGACAAATGGCTAACTAATATTAACAACAACGAAATTACTGGCGCTTTAATAGTTGATTTTGCCAAAGCCTTCGACGTTATTGACCATTCCTTATTACTCAAAAAACTCAAAATGTATGGTTTGTCTTCCGATACACTGAATCTGATGTCATCATTTTTAATTGACAGGAAACAGGTGGTGGCTGTAAATAGCTCTGTATCGTCGTCTCTAACAACAAAGTATGGCATTCCTCAGGGGTCTATCCTAGGACCAATACTTTTTTCTATTTATATTAATGACTTGCCTCTAGTTATAAGTTCCCTATGTAAACTTTTTGCCGATGATACAACACTACACACAAGTCATTCCAATTATACAACAGTATTTAAAACGTTACAAAACAGCATCGATGAACTTTTAAATTGGGCAGAGTTGAATCATATGAGCTTGCACCCATTAAAAACCAAACTTATGATAATTACAACAAGACAAAAACGCCAGAACCTTCCTAACAACTTTTTGACTCTCTTTATTAATGGCAATGCAGTTGAGGAAGTTGGGAGTCACAAAGTTCTTGGCGTTGTCGTTGACAATAATCTTTCTTGGTCCGAACATGTCACTAAAACCTGCAAATCCGTGTCTTCAAAGATTTATCAGTTGTCTAAAATAAAGCATTTCCTAGACCTCCATTCACGTAAGATATTTTTCCACTCATTTATTGAATTGCATATCAACTACGCGTCAACTCTGTGGGATGGCGCTAGTGAAAATATTTTGAAACCTCTTTCAAGTCTTCATAGACGAGCATTAAAACTAGTTCTGCTTAAGTCCTCAAAACTACCACTTATGACCACAAAGCTTTAGACATTCTACCCTTCCATTTAAAGCTAAATTATAACAAGGCTATTTTTATGTTTAAGATTTTATCAGGCAATGCCCCACAATCTCTTACCAGTAGGTTTGTTGTCAATGACCGGCGCCACGAACATAAAATCATGCTCCCTCTTCCAAGAATTGACCTCTTCAAGACAAGCTTGGCTTATTCTGGTGGGGCCCTGTGGAATGCCATGCTGGCTAATACCCAAATTGGAAACACTTTCAAGTCATTCAAAAAAAGATATAAAGATTTTCTGATGACAACTCTTTAATACGTTACCTGATAACCCATTCACCACTTGTTTCCTTCCTAATATGAGTGTCATCACTGTTAACCATGCATGTTTAGTGTTCATAATATGTTATAGTGGTGATTGTGTGTATGCATGTGTGAGTTTGAATGTGAGTGTGTGTATGTGCGCGTTTATACATGTGAATGTGTATGTGTCTGCCTGCGAATTTTGTGGGTATGTGTGTGTGTATTGTGTATGCTTGTGTGTGGGATGTGCGTGTGTGCGTACTTGTGTATGTGTGTGTGTTTGTGAGTTTATGCGTATGCACGTAATTATTTGCTTACTTTTGTTTTGTGTATGTTGTAATGTGTATAACGCAATTGGTATGTATGTTTAATGTGTATGATTTAATGCTAGTGTGCGGGATGACCATGGTGAATGTTGTGGTGAATGTGTTTTTGTTTGCATTTATCCTTACAATTTGATTTATCTTTTTATGATGGTAGTGTATCTTATGTGCATGATGATTATTAGTTGTTTATGACATTTTCTTCTTTTTTCTTTCTTTTTTTTTTTCTTCTCATTTAATGAGGGCTAGATGTAAACAAGCCTATATTGTGCTTATCTTTTCCCTCAATAAAAAGGTTCGTTCGTTCGTTCGTCGTTCGTTCTCTCTCTCTCTCTCTCTCTCTCTCGCTCTCTCTCTCCTCTCTCTCTCTCGATTGTCCGATATGTCTGAACTTAGAAGCAGTCTACGGATATGGAACAGGGCGTGAATGGTGTATAAAGCGGGAAAGACCACTTTTCACTTAAGACCTATGTTGGTAATGACAATAAATATCAAATCGTCAAAAATTGTCAAATTCTCTCTCTCTCTCTCTCTCTCTCTCTCTCTCTCTCTCTCTCTCTCCTCTCTCTCCTCTCTCTTCGCTATCTCTCTCTCTCTCTCTCTCTCTGTCTCTCTCCTCTCTCTCTGTGAGATGAGTACAGTTAATAACATTAGGCTTGATTTTGTTATTGCCGTGCTACTATATAGTGTTGTATTTGGCATGCTTTATATTGTTTTTGTCTGTGCTCATTTTCCTTTTTTCATTTCTACTTTTGTATTTGTATTTTTCCCCCAGAGGGCTGGATGTAAAAAAAAAGTATATTATTGCTTATTCTATTACCGTCTATAAATAAAATGTCATTTCAATTCAATTATCTCTCTCTCTCTCACTCTCTTCTCTCTCTCTCTATCTCTCTCTCTCTCTCTCGGTCTCTCTCTCTCTCTCTATCTCTCTCTCTCTCTCTCTCTCGCTCTCTCTCTCTCTCTCTCTCTCTCTCTCTCTCTCTCTCGTCCTTTCTCTCTTTGTCTTTCTCCCTCTATTTCGTCTTTGCAAACTATGTGGGATCACGTTTAGGTAGCTGTCAACCTTTAAAAAAAATTCCTTAATCTCTCATTTTAACGTCACCTTCTCTCTGTCTCTCCCTCTGTCTGTCTGTTCGTCTGTGTTTCTTTCTCTCTCTGTATTTGTTTCTCTATGCCCCCTCTCCCTACTCTATCTATACTAAGCATAGAAGCCACTACCGAATGGTCAACCTATGGCGATATTTTTCACGCCAGAGGGCAGTCAATGCAATAGGGGCTTATCACGCGATTTTCTTACTTGGGCGTAGTGAGAGAGAGAGTGATGGTAGGACCACTCACTGTCTCTCTCTCTTTCTTTATCCCCAACTAATAATATAGAGAGGATTAGCCCCACACGAGCGTCATGCCCTTTGGCGTGAGAAAAATCGCACTAAGTCTCTCATTGAGATCATTTTAATCAGAAAAGGGATTACGGCCAAGGGTCCTTGGATATTCACTGTGTCTGTCCATGTGATGCAAGTGCAATTGACCCATGGCCAATATTAAAATGATGCGGCTGTGCCCAGTGGAAGCTGTCTATTTACCAGCGGCAGTTCTCCCTACACGCCGTAAAGAATATTGTTGGTTCTTGTCACTCCACGGGTGGAGTGAATGTGTGGGTGGCTCCATGAATGGAGCGAAAGCCCCTGAAGTCGGAGTATGGCCGCCCATGTGGCGGGGCCCTTTAAAAGCAGCCATACACGTAATCTTCCCACCCAAGGCCATGCGGAATGTTCGCATGGCACTGGGTGTGCCCCCAGAGCGTTTAAGCTGTGGAACGTTTACAAACAACATCAGAAAAGGGATTCTTGTTAAGGTGGACTATACTGGATCCGTTTCACAGGAGAGGGCGCTCGTAACATTTCGCACAATTCCGCAAAAACGGTCATAAGAAACACCATCGTTTGCCGATTGTTTCGCGAGAGGTCTGATCCTCTTCCAAACCTTGAATACAAAAAACTATCACGTGACTTGCTTTGTCTTCACGTGTTGTGTTTTTTTTATTAGTCTCGCGAAAACGAGATTGATAATGGCTGCACACGGGTTTCACGTATTTATTGTTGTTGATTGTTGGCTCATTAAGATTTGGTTAATATATTATTTATTTTTGACCAATCAGACAAAAGCTTGTAAAAAAACATTTGTACAGCAAACGTTTTGTAAATTCGTTTCTTAGTTTCCCCCCTTTTGGCGCAAACGACCTGCGCGTGCAGAACATCATCTCGTGAAACTTAGCCCCGATTTCCAAAAAGAGATGCCATCGTCGAAATCGGGTGGCTGGTTGGTAACCCAGAAAATGACACAGTTTACAGTTCCATGAATGCCAGTTCAAGGGTCACATCTGCCACCCAGAGGACTGTTTCCATTGATTGCGCTTAGACTCACAATATCCAACCTTTTAAGTCTGAAGAAAGCTCGGGGTTCCTTTCTTTTGACAGAGTGAGTAGAAATCACAAACGCAAAATGCTGGTCAGATGAAACTTCTATAGCGAGGTCGGGACGAATTGGACCATCTCCTTCCAACTCACTCAGGAAGTCGTGGGAGCACAGCCAATGTTTGCTTATAAATAGTGTGAATTCGACACACTACCACAACTAAAGAATGGAGTTAACAACACAAATGGAGAAAGGTGACAGAGTAGTTAAGACGTTCGTCTGCCAATGTAATGCAACGTGACTGCAACGTGAGTGAAGTCAAAGGCCTCGAATCCCGGCCTCCTCGCCCTTTCTTTCTAGTTTGACAGGAAAAATTCGAACTGAAAGTTGAGTCCTTCAGATGTAGACTTCAAAGCTAGTCTGTGCTTCATACATAGCGTTTCAACACAAACTCGTTGCTGACATAATAATTATGCTTATATAGCCAGTAGCCACAAAGACAACTAAAATTTGGTCCAGAGGGCGTAACATCTCTATTTTTCTCTCTCTCACAACTAAATCAATCATATCCGAGAAAGACAAAAATATTAAATGTAAAGCAAAGAAGCTAGTACATAGATAAACACAAACCGACACATTTGTTCTACCTGTGGCAAGGTAGAGAGAGAGAGAGAGAGGAGAGGAGAGAGAGGGCGGAGAGAGAGAGAGAGATAGAGAGAGAGAGAGAGACTACGATCACAGTTACATTCATAAAAGCATAGGCCTAAGCTAGATGCATAAATACACAAACACTTGTGTGCACGCACACACACACGAGCACAGCGCGAAACGGCCCCCCCCCCGCCCCTTCCTCACACACAGCACAAGCAAGCCACGCTCTCACGACTCGCACACGAACGCACACAAGGCATGCTCCTCTCGCTCTCTCTCCTCTCTCTCTCTCATCCTACTCTCTCTCATCTCCTCTCTTCTCTCCTCTCCCGTTCTCATCCCTTCCTCCTCTCTAATCACATCTCTCTCGAGCGTCTTGTCATCTTTATCGTTCTCGCTCTCTCTCTGTAGTCTTCGTTCTCGTCCGGAATCAGACACCTGTATTACTCTCTCGTCCTAACTGCAGTCCCCGTCTCCCTCTCTCTCCCTCTCTCTCTAACCTCCCTCCATATCTCTCCTTCTATACCTCTATCATCCACGCCTCCATCTCTCCATCGGTCTCGTCTCGCGAACCGCCGCCTCGACAGTCGTTCTCTACCACTCTCTCTCTCTCTCCACATCTCCGATCAATACCTCTCTTTCTCTCTTCAAAAAACATACTGATCACCCTCTGCCTCTCGACCGTCTCTGCCTCATCAGTCGGCTCTCTTCAATCTCTCCTCACGCGCCAAGAGTAGTCATGTCCCCGTCGGGCCTCAAAAGGCAGTTCGGAATCGTCCGTGGGTTCGGTCAAACGCTCATCATCTAGGTTACGCTCGAGTCATTCTCACGTAAAGGGACGTCTCCGCGCGTCTCTAGATCGGACTCCTTAGACAGTAACCGAGTGTTCATATTCTTGACCCCTCTCTCTCTCTCTCTCTCTTCTCCATCTCCACTACTCTCTGCTGTCTCCCTCTCTCTCTCCTACTCAGTCTCTCTCACTCTCTCCCGCTCCGCTACCACACTCTCTCCTCCCTCTCCTCATCCCTCTTCCGCTCTCCCTCGTCCGTCGTTCTCGTCTCCACTTCTTCTTCTCGTCTCCTCCCTCTCGTCCCTCTGCCTCTCTCTCCTCATGCGCCGCCTCCTCTCTCCACTCTTCTCTTCTCCATCCCTCTCACCAACTAGACCTGAATCAGCCCTCCATCGCTGCTCCCTCCTTTCCCACGGCTCTCCTCCTCCGTCCTTTCCTCACTCGGGCCCTCAACGCTCTCTCCCCTTTCCTAACCCTGCCCACCCATCTCTTCTCTCTCTCTCTCTCTCTCCCCGTCAGTGATTTATTACGTCCTCGTTGTATTTATCACCTCTCAACAATAAATCACACCTCCCCCATCTCTCACGTTTCTTTCTCCCCCTAATCAGTTGGAAAGCTGGAAAGCAAAGACAATTGTTGCGTTAATTACCCCAAGCTTTGAATGAACTACCAGTGAGGCAGACTGAATCAAGGTATATAACATGGCTTGTGCTAGAGCCCGCTTTTGTCTAACCCTAACCCTAACCCTTGTCATCCTTTTAATAAGTGGTCCTGACAATTTTTTTTTAATCTCCATGCTCAGGTGGAACCAACTAATAGTTTTAATCCAACATTTTAAAGGAAATAAATGTAAATATGTAATAACCCAGAATAGTCTCGTGCAGAGCCATGGCACCTTATTATAACTTGACCTTTTATTCAAGATAATACTATCGAAATAAGAACAACTATAAATTTAAATTATAAGAGAAAACGAAGCGCGAAAAAAATCGGCAATAGGTTTGGTGTGAACGCGGTCTATTTTTTAACCACTCCAATCATGAGGGTACCTCCCCTGCGCTTTTCAATAATTTTAATATCGTAAACACAGAATGTTATCTCTGCAACATTTTCGTATAACATTTTATATCTTTTGGGAAAACAATTTTTAAAAAAATATATGTATCCATTTACTTTATTACCATCATCAAAAAGAGAAGCACCGCATACTCGTCGGTGTCTGGTCTTGTAGTGATCCTGTTATTAAGTAGGGTTATTATTTTGTTAACAGCTTTTCGAAAATACATCACTTTTTAAACGAGCCTTGGACGGATTCAATTAAATCTTTTGATAGTGTAGCCTCGATTTGAAGGTGCGGGACATTTTTTGTCAAAAAATGGGCGACAATTTTGGAACGACAGACCGACTGAAAAGTTAGTTATAGCTTTGTGGCTTGAGCCACAAACAAAAAAAAACAACCCAAAAAACATCTATACTTTTTACAAAAAAAACGTTTTCACTATCCCCTCCCCCCTCTTTCCCAAAATCTAAAAAGTTAAAAGAATATGGTCTCATATATGACTTCGGTCCAGAAGGACGTAAAAAAACAAAAACTCTTCATAAACTCTTCGAGGCCGCTTTTGTCGACCAGCCACTTTTGTCGAACCTAACCATTATTGTCGACTCACTTTTGTCGAAACAACCACTTTTGTCGAACCTAACCATTTATTGGTTGACCTCTTTTGAAACAAATGCGATCACTTCTGTCGACTGGCGACGAAAGTGGGTGACATAAATGGTTGGGTCAACTAAAAGCAGTTTCGTAAAGGTGTCAACAAAAAAGTGGTTGACAAAGTGTCAATAGAAAAACGGTTGGGGTCAAACAAAAGTAGTTTCGAAGGTGTCGACAAAAGTGGTTGAAAAGTGTGAATAGAAATGATTGGGTCAACAAAAGTAGAAATGATTGGGTCAACAAAAGTAGAAATGATTGGGTCAACTAAAAGTAGTTTCGTAAGTGTCGACGAAACTAGAAATGGTTGGGTCAACAAAAGTAGTTTCGTAAGTGTCGACGAAACTAGAAATGGTTGGGTCAACTAACAAGTAGTTTCGTAAGTGTCGACGAAAAACTAGAAATGGTTGGGTCAACTAAAAGTAGTTTCGTAAGTGTCGACGAAACTAGAAATGGTTGGGTCAACAAAAGTAGTTTCGTAAGTGTCAACAAAAGTGGTTTAAAAATGTCAATGGAATTGGTTGGGTCAACACAAATTAGCGTTGTACGTGTAGACAAAGGTGGTTGAAAAGTGTCAATAAAAGTGATTGGTCAACAAAAGTGGTTGAGATGACACAAGGGGGTTCTCAGGTCGTGTGCCTGTGAACAGTACATGCTCGATACTAACATTTTAATTTCTGTTTGGTAACGGTTACGAGGAAAGGAAATTCTCTTGATCCTTTTATTATCTAGGATTCTTAGCCAAGTTGTGCTTTAGGAACGCCCCTCATGTTTACGACCCTCAGTCTCAAAGTCTGCTCCTTTCAGTTTCATGAAAATATTTCTAGACTGATGTTAAGCCTATTCCCTTCCCAAAAATGGCGGAATGTTACTTCTCAGTAAAAATTATCCATTTTTGTCTTTTGTTTTGTCTCTGATATTTGGTGAACAAGTTATGAACAGTAGGCCTAGATAAAAATGAAAAAAACAATGCGATCCAACAAATCAATCTGCAAGAATGTTAATTAATTCTATACTTCTTCGTCCAGAACTCAGACAGTTTTGTGTCATATGAATAAAGTGTTGTCATGCTGCCGTTATGCGTTTAATACGAAGTATATCTAAACAAACAATATACTTAGGCCCAGCATGTTCATCTTCGGCTGGTCAAATCTTTGTAAGTGTTTATAGAACAAACAAAAAACACGAAAAAAGCGAAGCTCTTCTCCAAATTTACGTCTTTATTTAAAGGTGCATGAGTTTTTGCATCACCAGGAAAATCACCCTTTACAGAGATCGCAACACTCACTTTGCTCTGGTTTCCTAGAAATCAAACCGTCAAATCGGCGATTCCTCCTTGGTGGAGGTGCTGGAATGGCCGCCTGAGTTTAAACCAAATCGTTTGCACGAAAGTTTTACAATAAAAGCCTTTTTATTTATATATTTTTAATTGTATGCAGTTTACCCTAAGGAGTTTCGCTCACAATAAAAGAAATAGCTCTAATTTGTTTTACTGCACTGCAAAAAAGAACAAAACCCTTCAACCACAATGAGTGGTTGACAGCTTGATTTCTAGGAAACCAGCGCAAAGTGAGTGTTCCGATCATTGAAAAGGCTGTCTTTCTGGTGATCTCGACGTGTTTCTTGCAAACACACATCCGCCAGGGTCCACCTTTAAGACTTCTGACAGGGAGACTGACAAGGACAATACGTCACACAAACTTATGTCATCAAAGGCAGGAGAATGGACCAATAAATAAGTCAGAAAGACAGTAGATGACAGTAAGCAAAGGGAAAATGCAGAGTCAAAGAGAGTGACAGAGTAGAGGAAGTTACCAGCACAAAACTTCCAGAAAGTAAGGAACTGTTTGTATGATAGACTCCCGGTGTCCCCACGGGGGAGTGTTAATTTGATAGTTGCTTTGAATGCTAAGGAATGTTAATTTGATAGTTACATTTTCCTGTTACATCAAGTAGACCATGGTCAACTGATCTGGGGTGTGTGCACATGCTCTCTTGCCTGCAGACGTACGCGTGAAAAAGCATTGGGTGTGCATGCGCACATATAAGAGGATTTGCGTTTGCCTTCACATGTTGATAATTGCAGCTTTAACTTCCCGGTGCTCCACCCAGCCCCCAATCGAAATAGGGGTTCAGGTAGGGGGGGGGGGGGGGGGGGGGGTATTGTTAATGTTAATTCGATCTCATTTGGTGTAACTACCTATTTCTCTAAATTATTTTACATTCATAGATTGTATCACTACTAGGAAATTTGATCTTAGGTTAGTTAGGCTGGTTTTTTACTTCCCCAAAAAACAGAATTAGCTGTAAGCGTCGCTGAGTTAATCCTAACAGGGCCCCATCACCTACTGACACATATTTCGCCTCAAGTTGTCAGTTTCTTGTCGTCTGCTGCAATTTGTCCTAAGTTCTTTCCAAATTGTATGACTCTAAGCACTGACTCTCAAGTCGGAATTGTTTACAGTCAGGTCAGTTTGAGTTTTATTTTTTAGGTTAATTTGTTACTGAATTAAGTTTATCTGTTTTCATTTTATGTGTAGTAAAAATGATGAAGCTTAATCTGTTTTTTAATCAATGTTTAAGCGCCCGTAGGCCTACACGTGTATGCCGTGTGTCTAGTTCTACTGAAATGATCTGTAGTAGGGTGTTGCAAATTCGCCTGTCATGCAATGTCGTCCAATTTGCATGGTTACCCACTTTGAAACTGTGCTGTATCTATTCAAAAGGATAATAAACACACATAGCCCTAAAAGGAATCCCAATGATAAAAAAAGTACTATTCATTAGTTTATTCACTAGAATTAAGTTTGTGTGGTCTTCATGAAAAGTTGGATCTAAATCTTAGCAACTGCCTGAAGACAATCACATACCATAAAACTGTAAATCACGCAAACAGATGCCTAAAAACAAATGTTTATATTCCTTTGTTTTTACAACAACATGTGTGATTTTATCATGCATGTGTTTTATGATGATTAGTTTTCAATTGGCAATTTTTGTTTTTAATTTAGATTAATATATTTATTTTATGACAAATCAACTGGACGAATTTGTATGGTAAAAATCCAAGCATCAATGCAATTTCGTCCAATGCAGTTTCTGACTACTCTATTGCTTTAAAAAAATGGGAATTTCCTGGTATTACATTCCCTCCAGGATCGCCCCACCATCTTTATAGTCAATAATGCCCCATATGTGCCTGTTCCAGGCCGGAGGACGTTCAACAAACTTTTATCATGTCTCACTACTGAGGGGCTTACAGGTGCCACAGTGGACTTTTTACTCTCTTGATAAAATGTACTGGAGGCCTTTTCTTTTGTTTTCCTATCACACAAAACATTATCTTAATAAAAAGAGAGGAAATAAACGCATATTCAGCTATTCTATATTTTTTGTTTTCAAACTACAAGTCACTGTGCTTTGCTTTTTATCCTTGGACGAAATTGCATGTTATGCCTGGACGAATTTGCATGGGGTATGGACGAAATTGTCACAAGACACATGATATTGTTTGTAGCCATTTTCAGGTGAATATTCATGAGAAAACCGTAAACAATTTCGTTAAACCACTTTCTGATTGATCCATTCTATTAATGGATTGAAAATATGACTCAGATGCTGCATCTACAAGCCAGAATATGTTGAAACATACGATAACTGTCTAAACTGGCCGAATATGTAACAGTCTACCTTATGACAGCTCAAGCGAACATTGTTTGGTGATGAATTATTGTTCCATAAACAACAGTTTAGGGGCCAGTTTAATGGATTGTTTTGACCCAAAAAGATGCAATTTTCAGTGAAATGATGAAGGTTTTCGAAACAAGATGCAATCTGAACGAAAGAAGAAGACTTCAATTAAATTGTTGCATGGGTGTTTGCATGTTGAGTTGTTTTAACTTAAATGCGTTGAGATGCGGAATCGATCACGCATAAAGTACACCTCCACCGTCATGACGTACGTATCTTCCACCGTTTGCGTGCTTTTTCTCACGCGATAAATGACGATACATAACGCATTTCATGCTTGACTGTGGACTTAATAAAGCCTATTGTATATTTGTGGTTGTGTGTAAGTATTTATGTTTGTGCATGTGATTGTGCAAAGACCATTGGATGGATGGGCATATAACCTATATCTCCTTAATCAGCATGACACACCTTATTCAGATCCTGAAATGTGAAGCTTTAGCGCAAATCTCCGCCAAGAAACAGCCATTTTTCTACGGTTTGTGGTCATCTTGCTACCTGTACCAATCGAAGGGAAGCAACTGCAAAAAAGCAAAACATTGAAAATATGCGCATTTGCCTCCCTTTCATTCATTTTGAGACAGATATAGATAGTGAGAGAGAGAGAGAGTTTGTGTATGTGTGTGAGTGTGTGCGTGCGCATGTGTGCACGTGGTGCACTGTGTGTGTGTGTGTGTTGTGTGTGTGTGTGTGTGTGTGTGTGTGTGTGTGTGTGTGAATGTGTGTCGGTCAGTCCTGTCCGACTAAAGACTTCCAGATAGCAAAGGAGGCGACTGCTGTTCTGGAAGAAGAAGAATGAATGAAAAATGGTGTTTACACGTCCTCTCGGTCTGGAACAGACACATATGGGACATTTGTAAATACAAAGATGGTGGGAACAATTACTGGCTGCAATGCCCAGAGGCAGTGCAACACCAGTAAAGTCCCGAGTTTTTAACAATATAGATAGGTGTAGCGGTAACCACGCCTCGGTTAAAACCTCATCGGCTATGGGTACCGCCACATTATATACATATATTGCCTGCTGTTCTGGAAGATTGGCCTAAAGTGTTTTAATAGGAATAGTAGGTACGAAATGACCCACACACATGCACGCGCCATATGTGCATGCACACAGACAGAGACAAAATGCTGCGCAGCGTAGCGAGAGGGCAGGGCGTAGCTGCTAGTCTTAGATACAATAGGTAGGTGGTGTAGGGCTATGTATGGGCCTCTCGGCCCTTTTTACGCCCCTTCTCGATGAATTTGACTTTGTCAGAATTTATTTAGTGGTTTGCATCTCTTAAATCAAAATCTAATTTTAAAAAAATCTTTAAGAGAATGGCTGTTTTTTATTCTTCATCGAAACATTTAAATTTTGTTTTTCAAATTTGGGTTTTCATCCAAAAGATTTTTTAGTTCATTAATGTTAGGTGCATTCTTTATGTTAATTGGTAGATCCTTCCACTTATGAACAAGTTCGTAAACAATTGCTTACAATAATATGGGCTAGACTCCGTTTAGTTTGCTTCCAAAGTTCCAGAACTTCTATAGTCACCATTGTGCAAAGTCTAGTATACACAATGGTAATAGAAAGTTTGGGTAAACACAATTAAAGGCAAACAACAAACACAGAAACACTATCACTAAAAATGCCAACAGCAACACAACGTTCGAACCAGCACTTCTGGTCGCTTGATGGGATATCACTCTTCTTTTTTTTTGTTTTGTTTTTAAAGCACCAGTGGGAATTATTACTTGGAGACATTCAATACCAGCACACAGACATACCATGTAAAAACACATGCGAAAAGCAATATGATATATAAAAAATGTGATTGGGACTCAACAGACAAGTATATTACAACTTTCAATTAAGTTTGTATACGGAAACCATTCTTGCAAAAAAAACAAAAGTATCTTTCATTCCATAGAGTAAACATATTTTTCAGTCTGATGCATATTCTTTTTTTCAGATCTCTTATAAAACATGTACATCGGTGTTACTCAGTGATTCTACATTTATAAATAAAGTATTTGGATACAGTATAAATTTTGGTCTGTTTTACATTTTTT
>CM065707.1:14868700-14891162 GCA_017654935.2 Phymorhynchus buccinoides
CCCCATTAATCTATCAAAAACTTAGCAAGTGAAAACATGACACGTCTAGTTACAGTCACTTTCCAGTCATTTTATTGCCTGAAGTACGGATGAGCTATCTGCTGTATCCCTTCACGATCTTATAAAGTCTGCAATGTTTTTGTGTTACTTTAACAAGGGAAACAGCGCAGAACAGCGTGTGTGATCCTCTAGTGTAGATTGGCACAGTGGTAGCGCGTTCGCTTCGTGTCAAGTAAACCCGAGTTCGAACCTGGGTACAGGGATTTTTCCTCTCACTTTGCACTAGGCCTTGCGGTCTGAACGTGGAGTCTTTTTGATGAGACGATAAACCGAGGTCCCGTGCGCTCATGCACTTAGCACACGTTAATCCCAGTGGCAACGAACAAGTTGTCATTTGGTCAAAATGTACCCCCTCCCTTCCTTCCTCATCAGTCACACAAAAATCGGATGCAAAAAAATATATTAAAAAATGGGTGGCGCGCCTCTGGCTGCGACGCGCTCTCCAGGTGGGAGCAACCCGAATTTCACAGAGACGCCTCTGTGATTATAATGTACCTAACCTAACCTAAATTGAAAGGAACTTTAACAAAATTATTCGTCTTCAAATTTTCAGAACATTGTATCTACACTGGCCTGCTTTCTTTTTTGTTATTTGTTATTTGGTATATTCTAGTCACAGAGACTTATCTCTGTGAAATTCAGGCTACTCTCCACCGGAGAGCGCGTCGCCGCAAATGCAGCGCCTACCTTTTTTTTTTGGGAGGGGGGGGGGGCACAGGGTGAGGAAGGAGTGTGGGCACACTTAAACCAATAATAGTAACAATCTTATGTAAAATGAAGAAAATAATGTTCTGAAATTTTAATTTAAAAACCTAATAGACATGACTAGAGACGGCCAACTACTGAGATGATATCCAAATTAAGAATAAAATATTTGTTTTTCAGACAGGTAAACCGTAAAACGTATAGCTATTCCTCTAAGAGAAAAGAGAGAGAGAGAGAGAGAGAGAGAGAGAGAGAGAGAGAGAGAGAGAGAGAGAGAGAGAGAGAGAGAGAGAGAGAGAGAGAGTCTGGATTGCTTAATTGAGTAGGCCACAGGCCCATTTCGATGAGCGAGTACAAGCATGCAAAATAATATTATTTATCAATCAAGCATAGCCATGGTAAATAATACTAAAGCAGAAATTCATAGCGTTTCAACACGAACTCGTCGCTGCCATAATAATTATACTTATATAGCCAGTAGCCACAAAGACAACTAAATCAATCATATCCGAGAAAGACAAAAATATTAAATGTAAAGCAAAGAAGCTAGTACATAGATAAACACAAACCGACACATTTGTTCTACCTGTGGCAAGCAGAGAGAGAGAGAGAGAGAGAGAGAGAGAGAGAGAGAGAAGAGAGAGAGAGAGAGAGAGAGAGAGAGAGAGAGAGAGAGAGAGAGAGAGAGAGAGAGAGAGAGAGAGAGAGAGAGAGAGATGAGAGAGAGAGAGAGAGAGAGAGAAGAGAGAGATGAGAGAGAGAGAGAGAGAGAGAGAGAGAGAGAGACAGAGAGAGAGAGAGAGAGAGAGAGAGAGAGAGAGAGAGAGAGAGAGAGAGATTTAGAGACTACAATCACAGTTACATTCATAAAAGCATAGGCCTAATATAGATGCATAAATACACAAACACTTGTGTGCATGTACACACACACACACATACACACACACACACGCGCGCGCGCGCCCGCACACACACACACACACGAGCACGCACGGACGCCCCCCCCCCCCCCCCCCCCCCCCCCCCCATGCCTCACACACACACACACACAAGCCCGCTGTCACTGACTCACACACGAACGCACGCATGCATGCTCCTCTCTCTCTCTCTCTCTCTCTCTCTCTCTCTCTCTCTCTCTCTCTCTCTCTCTCTCTCTCTCTCTCTCTCTCTTCGTGATTTATCGTACTCGTTATTTATCGCCTCTCAACAATAAATCCCCCCCCCCCCCCCCCCCCCCCCCCCCATCTCTCATGTTTCTTTCTCCTCCTAATCAGTTGGAAAGCTGGAACACAAGGACCAAGCTTTCAATGTACTACCAGTAGAGCAGACTGAATTGAAGCAAGGTATATAATAACATGGCGTGCGTTAATGCGCCCTTTTGTGGATCAGCCACTTTTGTCCAACCTATAACCATTATTGTCGACCACTTTTGTCGAACAACCACTTTTGTCGAACCTAACCATTATTGTCGACCACTTTTGTCGAACAACCACTTTTGTCGAACCTAACCATTATTGTCGACCTCTTTTGAAACCCACGTTTTTTCGAATAATGCGATCTCTTCTGTCGACGGGCGACGAAAGTGGGTGACATTAATAAGAAAGGCTTGGGTCAACAAAAGTAGAAATGGTTGGATCAACACAAAATAGTTTCGTAAGTGTCGACAAAAGTGGTTGAAAGGTGTCAATAGAAATGATTCGGTCAACTAAAAGTAGTTTTGTAAGTGTCGACAAAAGTAGAAATGGTTGGGTCAACAAAAGTAGTTTCGTAAGAGTGCACAAAAGTGGTTGAAAAATGTCAATAGAAATGATTGGGTCAAGAAAAGTAGAAATGATTGGGTCAACTAAAACTAGTTTCCTAAGTGTCAACAAAAGTAGAAATGGTTGGGTCAACAAAAGTGGTTAAAACATATCAATGGAATTGGCTGGGTCAACACAAATCAGTGTCGTACGTGTCGACAAAGGTGGTTGAAAAGTGTCAATAAAAGTGATTGGTCGACAAAAGTGGTTGAGATGACACAGTTAGAGTGTCTGTGACGTAGCTGCTCTGACGTAAATGTTCCTCTTTGTTTTGGAAACAACTGCATTTTTTGGAATATCCTTTCAGTTCATGCCCTAATTAAAAACAATCGCTTATAAGAAAATAAAACTCGTTTATAAGAAAATGAACAGCAAACCAACTCCCTTGTATGAAATCATTTTCTTATATCCGAGTTCCCATCGCGGATGGGATACCAAATTTGCTTGGTTATAACCGATTTTTCTTATCAGCGGTTTTCTTATATCCGAGTTTTGATAATACATAACAAAGAAGGAGATCGGCCGGGGGAAATCATTGCTTGATTATAAGCGAGTTTTCTTATAAGCGAGTTTCTTATAAGCAGGTAGCAGTTTAACACGAAGAGAGTCGCCTTTCTCTGTACAGTTTCGATTTTGTCCACGTTCCTCGGAGTGTGGGGGTTCCACACATAACTGGCATATTCATGCAGGGGTCTGACAAAGTTCTGATGAGCAGATCTTCAGATTTCGTCGTAGAAAGCCCAGCATTCTGTTTGCCTTTGATGTTATGGCCTCAACATGCAAGTCCCAGCTGATGTCCTTCTGGATCCAAATCCAAATCATCTTTATTATCTCATAACAGAGAAATTGCAGCCAGGTGCACATAAGAAAAACAACAATAAACACATTTATCAGCAACAATTAAAGAATATAAACTAATAACTAATAACACTGCAATATTGTAATTAACAAACTGGACAAATAGGAACAAATAGTCCAGTAAAAGCAGAACGCATTTTAAAAATACATTTAAATACATTTTAAATGAAGACATAATCAGTTGAAAAACGAGGCAAGAATAACGCTGAAAAATGCAGCAATAATAGTACCTACACCATCTCTACACAGACAGTTTAGTCAAGGACATACACAGCAGTAATCTATTGTAGAACAGGGGGACTACAAATAGGCTTGCACAAATTCAATCCCAAGGAGATGGACAGGCTGCTCAGTAAAACAATCACTCGATGCAGTGCATTAAGAGTTCAACAGATGAATTGATCTTTGTAAGAAAGTTTTCTGTGCTCTTATTTCCAGTTTTAGAGTTCTATATCGACGGCCCGATGGTAACGCTGCCTAGTATTTTGCCAGAACATGACTGCCTATCAATAATGCTGGAACACTAAGTTTTACCGAAATTATCAAAAAATAGGCGTTTCAGACTCTCAGACAAGCTGAAATAGACTGCAGTGCCGCCCTGACCTACCAAACTATATTCACATAAAATGTGAGCACCAACGCAAATATCATATTGCACAATATAACTCGAGGGATCAGCCAACCGCCACATGTGGATTACACAGGGGTGCAAATGTTTTTCAAGAAAAGTTACATGGAAAATGTTCATACAAGCTACATATTGGTTGCTTTGCATACACAATAACAAGCTAGATATATAAGCATTATGAGAAAATACCCATTTGCAGTATTTTGAAACCTGAAAGTCTGATTTTATGCATTCAATATTTTGGCTATCTGCCTTTTGTAAAACAATGCTGTAATCAGCAGATAAATGAAGGCAACAGAAAAGGTATATCAGTGACTCCAGGACATGTGTAAACATTAATGAAAAAAATAGAAATAAAATAAAATTACCATAACTTTTCTGTAGGACAGTGATTGTAAATACACCATCCCAGAGTGCATGGGCATTAATGGGTTAAATAAAGCAGTCCAAATAGTTATATGTGTGATGAGTAATACACCATACTGTGTGAATCAGGTCACTGTTGGGTAGCACATGTCCCGCCTTGCCTTTTATTCAGCCATTCCACGATTAGTCACCGTCAAAAGCTAACCAGGCACCAGGCATGACACATGCAGGGGTGTTCATTTTCCGGGACATGCCTAAAATCCGGTTCTTGGTGTGCCAAAACTTGGGGCTTCCGGTTTTGGGAGTGCCAAAACTTGTGGCTCTTGGTTTTGAGAGTGCCAAAACTTGTGGCTCCTGGTTTTGGAAGTACCAAAACTTGTGGCTCCTGGTTTGGGAGTGCCACAACTTGTGGCTCCTGGTCTTGGGAGTGCCAAAACTTGTGGCTCCTGGTTTTGGGAGTGCTAAAACTTGTGGCTCCTGGTTTTGGGAGTGTTAAAACTTGTGGCGCCAGGGGGCCGTTTCACAAGGGCTGACGTTATGTAGCGTGAGCGCAAATCGGCAAAAACTGTACTAAGAAACACCTCTTTTGCCGACGTTTGTTGGAAACGTTTTGTGGCTACTCCCAAAGTATTTCTTGGCGAACTATCACGTGACTTGCATGGAGTGAATACATTTCTTGTTGTTGCTTGGTCAATTAAAGTTTGCTTAAAATAATACTTTTGTTGACCAATCAGACAAGAGCTTGTAATATTCTTCCACAAACGTTTTCTAAAGTGTTTCTTAGACCCCTATTGGCGAAACAGTTATGCACGCAACGACCGTCGTCTAGAGAAACTCGACCCTGGTTTTGGCAGTGCTAAAACTTTTGGCTTCCGGTTTTGGAAGTAGCTGGTAGGAATTTCCTCAAAACTGCGACCATCGTGCACTTGGTGACAAGTTTTTGAAATTTGGCATGGTGTTAGATATGGGTATGAGGATTTCCGAAATCATCTCAAACAAAATGAGCCCGAGCTACTTTGGCCTGTTTGCACAAAATCCAATATGGCTACCGACAGAAAATGTTCATGCCAATCACAGCCCCCATTACCATCACAGCGTTGTCAAATGACACTTTTTATATACACAATATATGTTTTCTGGTGCAAGCAACCTACTTATGAAGTCACTTTGGTATTCTATAGGTATTGACAGGGTCAAAGGTCATTTTCAAGGTCAAATTAGTCAGAAACATAACAACTTTTGCACATTATTGATTACAACCGTGGCAAAACCGACTGGGGTGTTTCTAGAATATTCATTTGATATACTAGAATGTTCGAGAAATGTTCTTGAACATTCCAGTATATTAAATGAAAACATTAGAAACATTCCAGACCGCTTAACCAGGATAACTATGACATTATAGGTTCTTTACCAGTGTTTGCATTCCTTGTTCGAGATGAAATTTGTCACGTTCTTGAACTCCTGATTGAGCAGTTTATCAAAGAGTCCAATGAGTCCAAGTTAGAAATGCAGCATGGTGTTCAAATGACTGTCAATGTTCTGGATGTGGCTGCTAGTTCTGAAACCTAGTGACTAGCACTGTTTGTGCACCCCCCCTTCACATTTGCACAGCGGGCTACAGCGAAGTGCAGCTCGGTGACACTTGCAGTTTCCTTTGCAAGCAACCAAGCAGCCACAGTGGAGCAACAATGAGCATCCTTTGCTGGCATCTGGTAGATCAGTCCAGTGTGGTACCCATGCCTTGCTTCTGTCATTCCACTGCCATCCCCATTCACTCGGGCTTGGAACATTGGGAAGTTTGGAGAGAGACTCTTTCCAGATGAAAGCCGCAACGAGTAGTGCTCGCCTCACATGCTGGAACAAGGCATGCTGAGTTGGTGGGATGGACTCAAGAGGTTTGAGGCCAGCGGTGAACAACAACGTTCTGGCTTCATTGTCAGAAGTGGATCGACAGTGTTTGCTGTACATCAGCACAGTCAGCTGCTCCAGACGTTGCATGTGCAGTGAGTCAAGTGTGAAGTTGGCTGGGTCCTGGGTGACAGCGATGAAGGTGTCCGTGACCTCAGGAAAAGCAGCCCATGCATTCCATGAGGTCTTTGTCCCAATCCAAAACATTGCTGATGTTACATCGCACCCCGTGAATGAATGGAAGAAGAGGAGAGCCTCAGAGCGTTGAGGTCCAAGCTGTTGAGAGATGTGATGAATGGGAATGTCTCTGAAAGTTTTTCCAGACCCAAATCCGATCCACAGCTCTGACAAGTTCAGTTCATGGAAATGATAGATGGCAAGAACCACCACATCAGTGTCCACTGTCCTGAGGTAGGCCTTAGTGTGTCCATGCTCAGCAGCATGGCGCAGGTGCAGCATTATCCGGGTGTCAGCTTCTTCTTGAGAGCAGGGAGACAAGGCTGATACATCAGTTGGTCTGTTACTGAATACAAGGTCATCTTTCGTGGTGAAGAGATGATATTTTTTGTCAGTGGTCCTTTGCACGAGTTGCTCACTGAGGAACTGAAACAATTAATTCTTGTTTTCAGACTCTTTGAGAAATTTGTGCCAGTAAGCTCCCTTTGGAATAGGTATCTTTGCAGAGACTCTTGTTCGTCGCCCTTCACATCCACCCCGTTTTGCACGAGTCTGTGATTCGATGCTTGCATCCTGATATGTGTCCCAGACAGCATCTAGTCTGGTGGTCTTGTTGGTGATCTGGCTTTCTGGGAAGGGTCGTCCTTGGAGGGACAGAAGCAACCTTGTGATGAGTGCTGCATTTGCCTTTGCTGATCCCAACTTGTCAGCTCCCTTCTTCAAGTCCACAGGTGGCCGATTGCTGAAGGTGTACAAATTGGCCCTTGGGATAACATCAGACAAGGGTTTGGAACAGGTTTCAATTATGTCTTGCACAAACTCTACAAACATGGCCTTGCCTATGTTGGGAGCTTCCTTCAAGCTGTTGGCAATCATCGGGCCATGACTTCACCAGTGTCCAGTGTGACAAGCTCTGGGCCTGTCTCTTTCAATGGGTTGACAACAGTTCCCTCTTGGACAAGATAGAGTAGAGCCTTGTGATCTTTCAAGAATTTGTTCTGCTCAGCAGCAGAAGACTCTGGATGTTCCAAGCTGATATCCTTGTTTGAAGCAGAGAGACTGGCGTTCTCAAATTCATCAATGACCCTCAGCACCTCAGGTTTTGAAAGCTCAATGATCTCCTTCTCCTCTGGCTGTCCATAGAGTCCTTTTGCTCCGCTGTCCTCTTTGAGAAACTTGATGCTGTGCTCCTGGCTCTGGTCCAGTGCCATCAAGGAGAACTTCTTTTCACTGCATTGTTCAACAAACTTTCCTCCCATGAAGGCTTCATTGACACTTGGGTGGGTCTCTGGCAGACATGCCATATCTTTCAAGAAGACAGGCATCCAGCGGGCATAGTTTGTATGTCCAAAAGCAAAGAACCATGGACACAGGTCCTCACAGGCACTCAGAGTCAGTGGCCAATCACCCATTCGCTGACCTCGAAGAAAGCGGCAACAGATCAGAAGAAATACTTGAACTGTTGACCAGTAGCAAACTGTCATACTATTTTTTTCTCAGATTAAGTGGTAAGAGTGATGCATTTAAGGACATAAATGAGCTCACATAATTAGGAAACATGACCAGAAAACTCAATATTTTCTTTTGAAGTTGATTCCTTTCAGAGTTATAACAAATTTGGACCGAAAGGACCTTGAAAATAATATTTTACCTTCAAAATGACCTCAAAATGCTAAATCAATGTCAAATATGGATTCCTTACCCCCAAAACAATATAAATAATGGTATTTCATAAGGTTCTAGTAGTAACGAAAGCTACAATTTGACAGTCACTTTTCCAGGTGACGGCCATATTGGATTTTGTGCAAACAGGCCAAAGTAGGTCGAGCTCATTTTGTTTGCGATAATTTCTGAAATCCTCATACCCATATCTAACGCCATGCCAAATTTCAAAAACTTGTCACCAAGTGCACGATCATCTGAAATTCCCTCCAAGCTGCTAAAACTTGTGGCTCCTGGTTGTGGGAGTGCTAAAACGTGTGGCTCCTGGTTTTTGGGTGTTCCAAAACTTGGGGCTCCTGGTTTTTGGAGTGCTAAAACGTGTGGCTCCTGGTTTTGGGTGTTCCAAAACTTGGGGCTCCTGGTTTGGGGTGTTTCAAAACTTGGGGCTCCTGGTTTTTGGAGTGCTAAAACGTGTGGCTCCTGGTTTTGGGTGTTCCAAAACTTGGGGCTCCTGGTTTTGGGAGTGCCAAAACTTTGGGCTCCTGGTATTGGGAGTGCTAAAACGTATGGTTTCCGGCTTTTTGAGTGCTAAAACCTGTGGTTCCTGTTTTTTGGAGTGCCAAATCATATGGTTTCTGGGTGTTGGACCTAACAACGGTAACAAAATAAATTCCAGAGATGAGAGACTTCAGGAAAAAGTCATTGCAAGTTTTGTAAGCAATGACGTAATTTTATGCGAACTTAAAAATGCCCCCCCCCTCAACAGAATTTACGCAATCAGCTGATTGCGCATACTCGGGGTTAGAAGCTTTGACATAACCATGTTCTTCTGAAGATGACGTAAAAATACCCCCCACCCCGTGTCTTATGCCTGAGAGGCATTGTCGGATAGTGGGTTAATCCCTTTAGGTCATGGCCTGGTCCTTGTCATGACGTCCCAATCCTCTGGCTACATCACCATGGGAAACAGAAGTGCACTGGACAAGGAACATCTTTCACAGCACATACCTGTACCAGTGGACCATTTTCTCATGATCAGTTTTAAAAGGCTAGTGACTGATCACTGTGTGGAACTGTACCGCTATAACAGTTCCTTCAGCATCCCACATCAAGCCACGATAATCTGGAGTCACGAAGAAGTTCCATCCGATGCAGCTCATATGCACTATGCCGGACATGACACATTCTTTCTCCAAGCTGCCAACGATCATTACAAAGGCAATGATGCATCAAATATCATGGGCAAAGCATATTCAGATGTCAACCAACGATTCCAGTTTTTCTTTTCGTTTTTCTCTCAAAACGATAAACCACAAAGACAGTCACAGTTCGTGTGGAACTGCTCAGAGCAGAACTACCCCAGCTTCCAGCATCATTTGACCTGTAACCTGTGGACAGAGTGTGATGATGCACGAGATGAACACCAACACTGTCCGTTCAGCAGTGCTGAGTGTCAGGGACTGGTGGCCATGTGTGGACGATGTTTCAAGTTCGCCATGTCTCTGCACAGACAAAATGAAAGTGACGAGTATTGTCAACAACTGGGAGGGTTTGCCAGTTTTCCTTCATGTGTCTATGACCCGTATGAAGTTATGGTGAACAAGTCAGGTCGATTCTGGAGATCTATGCATTTTTACGCAGGCATCATTGTTATTAATTCTGCATTGCCTGCTATGTATACATTTACAGCACATAGTGCAGACAGAACGGTGTTTTTTCATTACTTTAAGAGACACGTAGTGCCAAATGTTTATTACACGGACTTTGTGTTTCTAGTTTGCATTCAAACAATGACAGTTAAGCTTTATGAGAAAGGTGCTAGCGATCCTCATGGGGCAACATGTGAAATAAGGACAAACTTTACTATAGACCATCACTCAAACAGACTATCAGTATCCAGTGCTCTAGAATCACTAAAAGACACACACTACTCTTTTAGACAGTACCAGGATGGGGATGTTACATACAAACACATAGCTTGTGGTTCCAACCGAAGTTATGCAAGCCAACAACTTGCATTTAATTGTGATTGGTCTAGTCAATTATTGAACCTCCATCATTTTAATTCCACAGAGCATAGTGTGCCTATACAACATCACTTTATCTGTGATAATGACGCTTTTGTCAGTCTGTCATACTCTTTGCTGTGTGACTTCATAGCTGACTGTCCAGATTCCAGTGATGAATCCTTCTGCCTGCATCCTGAGTGTGGCAAGTCCTCTTTCACGTGCTCCAATGGTCAGTGTGTCTCCTACAGCAACGTGTGTAAAGAAATCCCGCAATGCAGAGACGGTTCTGACAAAGCAAAATGTAGACCAGTGACGTTCGCTAAAGGAGCAAAACGCATTCCTTCTCCTGTCTTAGTAGAGTTTGATGGAATCATGCTTTTCACGGTAACACCAATGAATTCCACAGACATTTGTCCTGATAGTCATTACCGTTGTCCTGGTGAATTCAATGACTGTCTGCCCATTTATACAAGGTGCAATGGGGTCTATGACTGTAGAGGACATGAAGATGAAGAATGGTGTGAAGAGATCACATGTCAAGGACTTCTTCAATGCAGGCATACTCCTATATGTGTACATGGTGACCACATCTGTGATGGCTGGCCTCACTGTCCACAGCATGATGATGAAACGTGGTGTGATATGGCCTGTCCAGTCAACAGCTGCCTTTGCAAGGCTCATTCGTTCCTGTGTCCTAGGCCATTCAATACAAAACTCTTCCCTGACATCCGCAACTTGGATGCCTCTGGTTCAGGGATGACACTGTCAGATGTTCATGATAATGTCTATCTCATTCATCTACTTCTCACTCACTGTTCACTGACAGCTCTACTACAAATGAACTTGTTGAATGTCAAAGTTCTTGATTTAAGTCACAACAGACTGCATTTTTTCAACATAAGTTCCCTTGTGCGATTAACAAATCTGCAAACATTTTCTGTGTCTCACAATCCCATTACCGCAGTCCATGCAGATCATGCCTCAGATAGCCAGACCCCAATGCTGGCATCAGTAGATCTCTCATACACAAAACTTAGAGTGTTCGATTCTGAACTCTGGGCAGTGTTTGCTCGTTTGAATAAACTGAACTTAACATTTACCTGCATTCATACTATCAGCCCTGAGGGTTTTCAGTACATTCCCCGTCTGACAAATCTCTATTTAGATGGCAGTCCAGTGGAAACATTCTCTCCCAACATTTTTGAAGACCTTTCACACCTACGTTTATTATCAACAAATAATTATAAACTGTGCTGTAAGAACGTTCTTCCCAGTAATTTTGATGGATCGTGTGTTGCCCCTAAAGACGAAATATCTTCATGTGAAGATCTCCTGCAGTCATGGATGTACCGTGGATTACTGTGGCTGATGGCCTGTCTGGCCATATCTGGCAACATATTTTGTTTCTGCGCACGTGTGTGTGGGAAACGAATGTCTTCATTAAGTGGTTTTAACATATTTGTCACAAACCTGACCATGGCTGATTTGCTGATGGGCGTTTACATGACTATTATAGGAGTAGCCGATGATGGCTATCGTGGTATATATCTTTATCACGATCACACATGGAAGAGAAGCATGGCATGTAAGGTAGCTGGATTTCTCTCTCTATGGTCCAGTGAAACTTCAGCTTTACTGATCGGTCTCATTACTATGGATCGTTTCATTGTTCTTTGCTTTCCATTCAGTACCTCGAAATTTGGAAACACATCCGCAAAACTGATTTGCTTGTTGCTCTGGTTGCTAGGCTGGTTTCTGGCTTTCTTGCCTTTACTTCCAGTGACTGCACACTGGGAGTTTTATGGCCAGACAGGCATCTGCATTCCACTGCCTGTGATGAGGAAAGAGTTCAAAGGAAAAGTTTATTCCTTAAGTATTATGATTCTTCTTAATTTTGTTTTATTTCTGCTTATCTCTGTTGGACAGCTGTTAATCTACTGGTCTATAAAAAGCAATACTTTCAAGAGCAGTTCCACTAGCGTCTCAAAAGACATGACTATAGCACAACGGTTAATAAGTATTGCACTCACTGACTTCATGTGCTGGTTTCCAATTGGACTCTGTGGGCTTTTGGCATTGTTTGGGATCCCAGTCCCTGGAGAAGTGAACACTGCTTTAGCAATAATTATATTACCTCTAAACTCTGCCATCAATCCTTTTATGTATACGTTGAATGGTTGGGCAGAAAAGCAGAGGAAATCCAGAGAATCTGAGCTTTCAAACTGGTTGGAGACACATAACAATTTTCTTTATTAATAAATTATGCAATGCATTTTAAGTCCATTAATAGGAAACACAATTAAGAAAGTGTATTTGTATCTCCTATCTTATTATTTCTGTTTTTGCTTAACAATCTACAGTCCCAAATCACCTGTGCATAATTAATCTATCTTTGTTTAACTACCCATCAAATCCTTAAAATAAGAACGGGTACAAAAACCAAAGATGAAGTACTTTGAACAGGATTAAAGTCTACGCATTTCAGAGCAGCACAGACTTGATTAATTAATAACCATCTCTTGTGCTGTCTATTATCTGCATTCTTGTGGTTTACTGTGGAAAGTTATTTGTTGCATATGTCCTTCACCATGCATCCCCATATTTCATTTTCATCCAACCCAATATCCCATTGCATTGATATTGCAGATTGGATGAAACATCAAGGGACCTTAAACAATATCAGCTCGACATTCGCAACTTTCAGAGAGGCATGTCCTGGGATCGAAGACATAACTGCCCAGGACACATTTCAGTTTCAGCAGTTCAACATCTCAGACTGTCGTGAGATGAGAGCTCATTTTGTGTCCTCTAGCATCACTCTCCGTTTGTGTGGTAAGCACAGCAGTTACTGTGAACTGTGTCTGAGAGCTAAACGACACATCAGGGCGAAACTTCGACGCCTTCAGTATTGGTGTGATTCTGTTGAGTGGGAAACGGTTGTGTCTGTGAATGACGACAGTTTTGGCAGACACAAAAAACGAATAGCCTGTGATGTGCATAGCCTTGAAGAGTTTTACTACTGTAACTCAAAGAAAGACCACATATTTGTAGAGCATTGGAACAACCCTCGAGTTACAATATATTTAATTGAATTTATACGTTTCGAGGTTCCTATAGAACATTTGGGAATACACTCTGGGTATATGATGCTACTGCCACCAAACGACAGCTACCCAGTCCAAGGAGAACTAAAGGGTCCCACAGGATATGTTATTATAATTGGTTTGAATCAGACAGAATGTGAATACGATTGCGAAATTCAGCTAGGTTTCTCACTTACATACAGAATCACCAAAACAAGCAAGCAGCAAAAGACCTGCTGGGACTTCTCTACACCTGCTGCCGTCTTTCCTTCGTCACAACTTTTACTTTCGTTTCGTTCACCACACGCCAATGACAGACTGTATTTTTCTACAGTTCCTGACCAACTTAGACCCTGTAGGCTACCCAGTGGGTTGTTCAACTGTTCCGTCCCCCATTACTCTCAATTTCAGGACCATGTGCATTGTAATATACGGAAAGAATGTGATAGTGGGCAGGATGAAACAGAGCACTGTCCTTTCAGCAGTGCTGACTGCCAGGGATTGGTGGCTTCTGTTGGAAAATGTTTCAGTTATTTCAGAGGGATGGTAATGACAGAAGTTACGAAAATTAAATATATGTGTGGAGACGTGGGTGGACGAATGGTTGCGCTAAAAACGAGAACAGAACATGATGAGTTCTCACAATTAGTACGAAGACATAATAGTTATTCGCTAAGTTTAGGCATAACATCAGGATGGCACTCGTCACCTTTCATTTACAGCAAATTTAACAAGTGGGTCGACAACACTTTTGTATATTACAGTAACCATTTGAACATGCAAACTTTTCAAAGACAGTCACTCTATCCTGAACGATCAGTCCTTTATGGATTGCTGATGTCAATGGGCGTTGTATTTCTTAATAAAACTACAGTGATGTTTTCTATAAGTATGGTTATT
Organism: Phymorhynchus buccinoides; assembly: GCA_017654935.2. Taxonomy (NCBI): domain Eukaryota; kingdom Metazoa; phylum Mollusca; class Gastropoda; order Neogastropoda; family Raphitomidae; genus Phymorhynchus; species Phymorhynchus buccinoides. The sequence goes on from CM065707.1 coordinate 14,882,859, forward strand.
TGCGAGATTGATTTACCTTCCGTCACATATCATCAATATGAAATGAAACCGCTGCATTCAGATGTATTCCAATCTAGAATGGTAATTACAAAAACACGACAGCTGTTGTCACTTTCTCCAAACGGACATGTTACGCATTCATTCTTTTTGCTTTTCAGAGGTAAGCTTAATGGCCAGACCGCAGCATTAAACGTAAGTTATGGTGCCAACCTTTTCTTCTTCAGTCCTAAAGCAAATAAAAAACATTCATTGCCAAGTGTCTTTTCATGTGATGATGGGGTCACCACAGTTCACCCCACTTTTGTCTGTGACTTTAGACAACACTGCTCCGATAACAGTGATGAGTCATTTTGTGAGCATCCACCGTGTGATGGCTTCCTGTGCAATAATGCCCAGTGTGTATCTCACAGCCAACGTTGCAACGAATATTCAGACTGTTGGGACAGTTCTGATGAGGTAGATTGCAGTTCAGCAGAACAGTTTTACTATCTCATCAACGATAAAACGAAGGCAGAAATATTTCACATAAACTTGGATGGCACTGGCTACTTTACTTGGGAGATGATTGAAGAAGTGAACTCATGCTTTGATACTCATTATAGTTGCATGACTGAAATTCTCTACTGCCTTCCAGTCTACACTCGATGCAACGGATTCAACGACTGCGTTTATGGAGAAGATGAACAGAACTGTGAGAGAATCACACGCCCTCATTATTATCAATGTCGTGATTCCCAAGTCTGTGTGCATGACGATCACCTGTGTGATGGCTGGGGTCAGTGTCCACAGCAGGATGATGAACTGACCTGTGACATGACCTGCCCTGAAGGCTGCCTCTGTCAAGGGGATTCCTTTGTGTGTAGTCAACCTTTTCCTGCAGATGTCTTTCCTCGCCTTCGCTATGTGGATGCTGCATGGTCAGGGATGCTGCTGACTGATTTTTCACACAATGCATATCTCATATACCTGACCCTGGCGCATTGTTGTCTGGACAGTGTGTCAGGTTTGGACAGCAAAAACTTACAATCCATGGATATTTCCAACAATGCCATAACAACTCTCGATCTTACCTTTCTTCTTCATTTTCCAAACCTAAGAACCTTATCCCTGCACAACAACCCTCTAATGAAGATAACAAGAAGATCATCGAAATATATTCATTATAGGCTAAGACACATTGACATGTCAAAATCACACTTAACTTCGCTTGAAAATTATGCTTTAAACTTTCCCATTTTTGTAAGCTATTTGAACATGTCCTATTGTCATATTAAAGCAATTGGGTCCAAAGGATTTAAGGCCATGATTCACCTTATTGCATTACATTTACAAGGAAATCCACTACGAAATGTCCCTTTGGATTTGTTTTCCAACTCGCTGGTTTTGCTGAACATATATTCATCAGATTACAGGCTTTGCTGTGTGGATGTATTACCAAGACAACAGAAGACACCAAAATGCTCAACACCAGAGGTTGCACTTCCATCATGCAAAACACTTCTACCTTCTGAGATGCACGTGGTTCTATTTTGGTTGGTATTCATGTTAGCCGCATTAGGAAATATGTTTTGTGCTATGATTTCCTTCACTGTCAAGGACATTTTTGGGAGCAGGTTTATGCTCACTTTCTCCCAGATACAGCTTTCTGGGTTATGTCTTGGATGTCATATATGCATTGTCTTAATAGCGAACGATCTGTTTCGGAGAGAGTACGTTTTGTTCGAAAAGCTATGGACCAAAAGCGTGACATGCAAAATGAGTGGTTTTCTCTTCCTGTTGTCCCAAGAAGTGTCTGTATTCTTCGTATCATATATCTGCTTAGACCACATGCTACATGTTTGCTTTCCAAGATATTCGTTGGTATTCCACAGATGTTCCACAGTCGTAGCTTCCATCGTGATGTGGCTTCTCGGCATCCTGTTGTCTCTGATACCATTTCTACCTGGGCTGTCTCACTGGGGTCTTTCAGGCCAGTCTGGTCTGTGTCGGTTGGCTCTGTTTCAACACTATCAGTCCAGTAACAAGTTTACCTGGTTCAAGGTGATTATAGCAATAAACTGTACTCTGTGCCCAATATTTGCTGTTTTTCAGTTATGTACTCGTTTGAAAACTCCAAAATACAGAATCATGATGGATGCCAGCCAAGGATGTTTGTTTTCCTGCATCCACCTGATGAACAAATTGTCCACAAAGGAGGCTGTGAGTTGGTTTGTGCTTGGCACGGCTACACTGCTGACCACGTGTGGTGTGAGCGGGTCGGACAAGATCCATGGCAGTTTGATAGTGTTCTTGTTGCCTCTCAACTCTGCCCTCAACCCTGTGTTCTACGTGTGGACTGCACTGACACAGCAGAGAGGGAAAACACGAGAAGAAAACATGATCAAAATGCTTCTATCAAAACATGGAGTATTCTCAAAACACAAACGAGTTCATACGCAACAAAGAGACTAATGTGGAGAAGAACCCACTACAGATTACACTTTTGCATTAAATGCAAACCAATTTTAATGTTGATGAATGCATGCATCATTAATAATACCAGAATCTTTTTTTTCCTGTACCATCTTCTGGACCTTACAGAGGTGTTACTCCCATGCCGGTCACAACTCGCAGCCACACCCTGGCTTGTTCAAGTCGCATAATACAAAACCGGCAATCCAAGGGGAGCGAATCTAGGCCGTGCTGCGGTGTCATTTTGGTGGAGTTTAATGGAGCCTGTACGCAGGACACCACCTACTAAGCCCCCTACTGACGACAATAATGTCTTAGTCGCGGAGCCAGCGTGAGTGAGGTCCTCCTCTGAGGGCGCCACCACGTCCGTCCATCGACAGCTCCCCAGAACATACTGACCCCCATGACTTTGACCCGAACAACACCAAGGGCATAAACTGGATTGGTAATCGAAACTGAGGTCACCATGAGAGCAGGGCCACATAATTTGAGAATTTCTTTTTCTTTTTGATGATTGATGGAAATGAGGCGGATAACTATGATGATGATAATACTATGGAGTTCGGTATCGGTCTGAGACTACGTGACAGGTCTGTATTCTACGCTTCCTTTCATAATGATATCCCGGCGTTAACCAGGCCTGAGAACTACAGACACCTGCAGTGTTGGTCTTGAAATTAAAGCAACACTCTCAGAATCGCATCCGTTAAGCGGATGAAGCTCGACTGCGTGGTTTCAGTCTTCCCATTGAGCCCATATCCACTCACTATGGGTAGGAGTCGGTCCAGGACCGAAAAAAACCTCGCCTCTGATGGGATTCGAACCCGTGACCTCCCAGCCAGTAGTCTGTGACTTTACCACTACGCCATGGCGTCTGGTATAATAATACCAGAATCATTGCATCAGTTCTTTTCTTGTATTTGTTGGGAATAAAAGTGAAGCGAGTTTCACGCAAGTACCTTGTCCCTAAGGGTTTTCCGTTATGAGGACGTAAAACCTCCACTCAACCCATACGCAAGTACAACTTGATAATTAAAATCTTAGCGATGCAAATGCATCGATGCAGGACTGTGTGAAGTATATGTCTTACTACGTGTCCCATTCTGCAGAGAAAATAGAACTGTACAAAAACGTTTATTTAATATACGTATACATAAAAACCTTGCTTTTGTCTCTTTTGGTTTATCTTAGCTTTCTGCCTGTCCACTAGGTTGCTGTATGTCTGCCTGGGACGGTATTCATGTCGAGATAGCATGAGACTTAGCATGATGCTAACTTAGAAGCTCTTCCAATGTCCTATAGGATTTAATAGGACTTTTTGGAAGAGCTTCTAAGTTAGCATCATGCTAAGTCTCATGCTATCTCGACATGAATACCGTCCCAGATTATTAACTAGTTTTAAATACTTCGACGACAGTGGTATATAAATGTACAACAAATATTTTCTTTACAGAACTGGAAAGTCATGGTACGGCCTAGTCTTTTATGTCAAAGATTTTGACTTTCAAACCGAGAGGCATTTGCACAACTCAAAGGGGTTATTATTTGTTGTCCGTCACCGAAGGTGATCGGACTTTGCGATGGGCTGGTTTGTCTGGTTTTTTGTTTTGTTTTTTTGTTTATTTGTTTTAATTTTCTGTCTGTCCCAAGGATAACTCCCGAACCGCTTGACCGAATCACGTCAAATTTTGTGTGAAGGTGTGCCACCTTAATAGAAAGAGATCCGCGCAAACCATTTTGCCGTCGTGACCTTAACCTTGGCGTACGACCTTGAAAACCGAAAATCTTTCAGGGGCCATAACTCCCACACCGTTAGTGTTAGAGTCTTCAAATTTGGCATGAAGGTACTTTGGCTTATGCCCGTTCTGATGTTGGCATACCGATGAAGGTCAAGGTCACGGTCCGGGCGATCGGTAGGCCTTGAAAGTGGTAGGGGTCTACACATTGGGTTTTAAGCCATATTTTCCACATTTGTACTTGACAGAAGCGCTTCAGATTGTGTGTGGTACTGTATACCCTAGAGAAGAAAACATCCGAGCATAAATTATCACCATGCTGACCTTGACCTTGAAGTGTGACCTTGAAAACCGACATTTCCTTCTTTGCGCTATATATTTCTTGTTCAAGCTGTATCTCGTGAACTAGAAGACAGAATCCCTTCCAATTTTGTGTCAGGATGTGACACTCTACGGGGTGTCGCAAGTGCGTGGCATTGCTGGTGACGGACATGTCTGCCGCTCGGCGACGCCCTTGTTTTGAAATTTTATCACTCTGAAGTTAGAGCGATAATCCATCTGAAGAAAAAAACAATTAATACAATGTTTAATGGAATATTCTATGAACCCCAACCATCCTTTCAATAATGTTTTTAAAGAAGAAGATTTTAAACTTTTTCTTTCAACTTAAGCATGTGCTAAAAGGGGCACAGTGCTAAAAGGGGCACTTTGCATTTAGCAACTAAAGGGAGAAAGGTAGTCTTACAGATTAATAGAGTTTTTAGTAAATGTAAAGAAATGACAGCTAATACTTTCTTTAAAAAGTTTGACAGCAAGATTCAACCAATACTTTTATATTCAGCAGAAATTTGGGGGTTGAATAGATTAGATCACTTGGAAAGAGTACACATGTTAGCATGTAAAATATTTTTAGGTGTGCCTGGAAGAACCCCAAACAAAATGATTTACGGTGAGTTAGCAAGATATCCGCTCTATGTAAATTTTTATTGTGCATGTATCAGATACTGGTTCAGAGTTCTTGAAATGGATGCTAGTAGGATGCCCGGCAAGGCTTACCAGATGCTTCTAAATGTAGACTTATCTGGTGGGCAGTGTTGGGTGTCCAAAATAAGAGAAATGTTATGTTTAACTGGCTTTAACATTGTTTGGTTGCAGGAAGGTGTAGGAGATGCAAAAATGTTTTTAAGCATTTTCAAGCAAAGACTTATTGATATGTTTATAAAAGAATGGCCGGGAACTATCAGAGACCGTGACCGATATGATAATTATAGAACATTTAAGACCGTCTTTGAAAGAGAAACATATATTTTAAACATGGATTCATTTTGTTTTCGAGTAGCCGTTGCACAGGTAAGATTAAATGCCCTTCCGCTTAATAATAATGTCCATCGATATTCCACTTCCGATCAGGCTAAATCTTGTCCATTTTGTAAAAACCAAACAGAAAATGAACATCATCTCTTACTTGAATGTTCTACTTATAAGGATTTAAGAACTAAATTTCTCAAGGAATCAGCTAATGTTTCCATCTGTACATTGCTCAAAGCAACAAATTCAGACCATAGACATAATTTGTCCAGATTTATATTTCATGCGATAAATAGAAGGAAAAGACTAATATTAAGTTAGAGTCATTGTCATTACACTGGGTTGTTTTAAGCGACTGATTGTAATTGACTGAAGAGGGTAACTAAGTTGCATAACTGTTGGATTAACTGTTGTAATATAATTGCTATTATATATAATTATTATAGTAACTGCAAGAACGAATGTGCATGCTGTTGTAATGTCTATTACTGATGATAATTTTGAATGATTTATTTTTTCACCCCTTGTCTCCCCTCCCAAATATTGTATTGTGGCCCAAGGCCAATGTACAATTAAACTTTCCGAGTTCCGAGTTCTCTCTCTCTCTCTCTCTCTCTCTCTGCCTTTTTCTGTCACTCTTACTATTTCTATCTCTATCTCGTTCTGCCTGACTGTTGGTCTGTCTGTCTGTCTCTCTCCCTCTGTCTCTCTGTCTCTCTCTCAATCTCTCTCTCTCTCTCACTCCGGTTGTCTCTATCTCATAATGTATGTATGTCTATATTCTCTCTCTCCCTCTTTCCTCGTTCTCTCCCCCCCCTCTTCCCCTCTCTCTCTCTCTCTCTCTCTCTCTCTCTCTCTCTCTCTCTCTCTCTCTCTCTCTCTCTCTCTCTCTCTCTCTCTCTCTCTCTCTCTCTCTCGGTTTCTCTCTCTCTCTCCCTCACTCAGTCTCTGTGGCTGTCTATCTCATTCTGTCTGTCTATCTCCCCCCCTTATCTCTCTCTTTCTGTCTGTCTTTTTCTGTCACTCTTACTATTTCTATCTCTATCTCGTTCTGCCTGACTGTTGGTCTCTCTCTCTCTCTCTCTCTCTCTCTCGTCTCTCTCTCTCTCTCTCTCTCTCTCTCTCTCTCTCGTCCTCTCTCTCTCTCTCTCTCCTCTCTCTCTCTCTATCTCTCTCTCTCTCTCTCTCTCTCTCTCTCTCTCTCTCTCTCCTCTCTCTCCTCCATTGTCTCTCTCTCTCTCTCTCTCTCTTTTGTCTCTCTGTTGTCTCTATCTCATTCTTCTGTATGCCTGTCTATATCATCTCTCTCTCTCTCTCTCTCTCTCTCTCTCTCTCTCTCTCTCTCTCTCTCTCCTCTCTCTCTCTCTCTCTCTGTGTCTCTCTCTCTCTCTCCCTCTGTCCTTGTCTCTCTGGCTGTCTCTATCTCATTCTGTATGTCTGTCTGTCTCCTCCCTCCTATCTCTCTCTCTGTCTCTCTCTACCATTTCTTTCTCTACCCCCCCCCCCCTCTCATTCCTTTCCTCTTTACTCCCCCTCCCCCTCCTATTCTTCTTATTTTTCTTACTTCATTTTTTGTTTTGTTCCTAGATACTCACTTATTTTCGGTCCCTCCACATCCCATTTCTTAAGTATTTATGTATAATGCTGAATTTATTATGTGTCTGTTTATATTGATAATGTGCCTGCTTTGATGATAATGTGTGTTCGTTTTCTTTGCTTTGCATGCCTTTCTTATTTATTGAATTCTTTGCTTTGATTTTGTTTTCCTTTTTTGTTTTGTGAGGACTGGATGAAAAAAAGTATTTATACTTACTCTATTATCCTCAAAAAATAAAAGTTCATTCATTCATTCATTCATTCATTCTCTCTCTCTCTCTCGCTCTCTCTCTCTCTCTCTCTCTCTCTCTCTTCTCATCTCTCTCTCTCTCACTCTCTCGTCTCTCTCTCTCTCTCAGTCTCTCTCTCCCTCTCTCTCCTCTCTCTCTCTCTCTCTCTCGCTCTTCTCTCTCTCTCTCTCTCTCCTCTCTCTCTCTCTCTCTCTCTCTCTCTTCTCTCTCTCTCTCTCTCTCTCTCCCACGTGTTCTTTGTCTCAACAGTGTTTTGTGTGTGCGTTATTCGCTTTCGTTGATCTTAAATATTTAGTTAAACTGAACATAATGGGCATTAGTTAACAGGGGAGCATCGGGGGTAGCTCTTCGGAATGGTCGTCATGATGTTCCAAGTGACTTCAACAAGAGGACAGACACACGGACAGACAAAAAGACAGAAGATGTCACGCAGACAGACAAACAAAAAGAAAATGTTAAACATACATACATACAGACAGACAGACATTGTCAAGGCAGACAGACAGACAGACATACAGATAGGCAGACAGACAGAGACAGACAGACAGACAGACATTGTCACACAGACATGCAGACAAAGAAACAGAAAGTGTCAAAATGACAGACAGACAAATGGACTGAAAATGTCACACAGACAAGACAAACAGAAAATCTCAAACTGACAGACAGACAGATAGGCAGGTAGGCAGGCAGGCAGGTAGGCAGGCAGAAGGCCAGACATACTTTGTCACACAGACATGCAGTCAAGCAAACAGAAAGAGCCAAACTGACAGATAGACAAAAAGACTGAAAGACAGACAAACAGAAAATGCCAAACAGACAGACAGGCAGGCAGGCAGGCAGGCAGGCAGACATACATACTGTGTCACACAAGACATGATGACAAACAAACAAAAAGTGTCCAAACTGACAGATAGACAAAAAGACTGAAACTGTCACACAGACAGACAAGCAGAAAATGT
>CM065707.1:14891662-14904162 GCA_017654935.2 Phymorhynchus buccinoides
TGACAGCGATGAAGGTGTCCGTGACCTCAGGAAAAGCAGCCCATGCATTCCATGAGGTCTTTTTCCCAATCCCAAACATTGCTGATGCTACACCGCACTCCGTGAATGAATGGAAGAAGAGGAGAGCCTCAGAGCGTTGAGGTCCAAGCTGCTGAGATATGTGATGAATGGGAATGTCTCTGAATGTTTTTCCAGACCCAAATCCGATCCATAGCTCTGACAAGTTCAGTTCATGGAAATGATAGATGGCAAGAACTACCACATCAGTGTCCACTGTCCTGAGGTAGGCCTTAGTGTGTCCATGCTCAGCAGCATGGCGCAGGTGCATCATCATCCTGGTGTCAGCTTCTTCTTGAGAGCAGGGAGACAAGGCTGATACATCAGTTGGTCTGTTACTGAATACAAGGTCATCTTTCGTGGTGAAGAGATGATATTTTTTGTCAGTGGTCCTTTGCACGAGTTGCTCACTGAGGAACTGAAACAATTAATTCTTGTTTTCAGACTCTTTGAGAAATTTGTGCCAGTAAGCTCCCTTTGGAATAGGTATCTTTGCAGAGACTCTTGTTCGTCGCCCTTCACATCCACCCCGTTTTGCACGAGTCTGTGATTCGATGCTTGCATCCTGATATGTGTCCCAGACAGCATCTAGTCTGGTGGTCTTGTTGGTGATCTGGCTTTCTGGGAAGGGTCGTCCTTGGAGGGACAGAAGCAACCTTGTGATGAGTGCTGCATTTGCCTTTGCTGATCCCAACTTGTCAGCTCCCTTCTTCAAGTCCACAGGTGGCCGATTGCTGAAGGTGTACAAATTGGCCCTGTGGATAACATCAGACAAGGGTTTGGAACAGGTTTCAATTATGTCTTGCACAAACTCTACAAACATGGCCTTGCCTATGTTGGGAGCTTCCTTCAAGCTGTTGGCAATCATCGGGTCCATGACTTCACCAGTGTCCAGTGTGACAAGCTCTGGGCCTGTCTCTTTGAATGGGTTGACAACAGTTCCCTCTTGGACAAGATAGAGTAGAGCCTTGTGATCTTTCAAGAATTTGTTCTGCTCAGCAGCAGAAGACTCTGGATGTTCCAAGCTGATATCCTTGTTTGAAGCAGAGAGACTGGCGTTCTCAAATTCATCAATGACCCTCAGCACCTCAGGTTTTGAAAGCTCAATGATCTCCTTCTCCTCTGGCTGTCCATAGAGTCCTTTTGCTCCGCTGTCCTCTTTGAGAAACTTGATGCTGTGCTCCTGGCTCTGGTCCAGTGCCATCAAGGAGAACTTCTTTTCACTGCATTGTTCAACAAACTTTCCTCCCATGAAGGCTTCATTGACACTTGGGTGGGTCTCTGGCAGACATGCCATATCTTTCAAGAAGACAGGCATCCAGCGGGCATAGTTTGTATGTCCAAAAGCAAAGAACCATGGACACAGGTCCTCACAGGCACTCAGAGTCAGTGGCCAATCACCCATTCGCTGACCTCGAAGAAAGCGGCAACAGATCAGAAGAAATACTTGAACTGTTGACCAGTAGCAAACTGTCATACTATTTTTTTCTCAGATTAAGTGGTAAGAGTGATGCATTTAAGGACATAATGAGCTCACATAATTAGGAAACATGACCAGAAAACTCAATATTTTCTTTTGAAGTTGATTCCTTTCAGAGTTATAACAAATTTGGACCGAAATGACCTTGAAAATAATATTTTACCTTCAAAATGACCTCAAAATGCTAAATCAATGTCAAATATGGATTCCTTACCCCCAAAACAATATAAATAATGGTATTTCATAAGGTTCTAGTAGTAACGAAAGCTACAATTTGACAGTCACTTTTCCAGGTGACGGCCATATTGGATTTTGTGCAAACAGGCCAAAGTAGGTCGAGCTCATTTTGTTTGCGATAATTTCTGAAATCCTCATACCCATATCTAACGCCATGCCAAATTTCAAAAACTTGTCACCAAGTGCACGATCATCTGAAATTCCCTCCAAGCTGCTAAAACTTGTGGCTCCTGGTTGTGGGAGTGCTAAAACGTGTGGCTCCTGGTTTTTGGGTGTTCCAAAACTTGGGGCTCCTGGTTTTTGGAGTGCTAAAACGTGTGGCTCCTGGATTTGGGTGTTCCAAAACTTGGGGCTCCTGGTTTGGGGTGTTTCAAAACTTGGGGCTCCTGGTTTTTGGAGTGCTAAAACGTGTGGCTCCTGGTTTTGGGTGTTCCAAAACTTGGGGCTCCTGGTTTTGGGAGTGCCAAAACTTTGGGCTCCTGGTATTGGGAGTGCTAAAACGTATGGTTTCCGGCTTTTTGAGTGCTAAAACCTGTGGTTCCTGTTTTTTGGAGTGCCAAATCATATGGTTTCTGGGTGTTGGACCTAACAACGGTAACAAAATAAATTCCAGAGATGAGAGACTTCAGGAAAAAGTCATTGCAAGTTTTGTAAGCAATGACGTAATTTTATGCGAACTTAAAAATGCCCCCCCCCTCAACAGAATTTACGCAATCAGCTGATTGCGCATACTCGGGGTTAGAAGCTTTGACATAACCATGTTCTTCTGAAGATGACGTAAAAATACCCCCCACCCCGTGTCTTATGCCTGAGAGGCATTGTCGGATAGTGGGTTAATCCCTTTAGGTCATGGCCTGGTCCTTGTCATGACGTCCCAATCCTCTGGCTACATCACCATGGGAAACAGAAGTGCACTGGACAAGGAACATCTTTCACAGCACATACCTGTACCAGTGGACCATTTTCTCATGATCAGTTTTAAAAGGCTAGTGACTGATCACTGTGTGGAACTGTACCGCTATAACAGTTCCTTCAGCATCCCACATCAAGCCACGATAATCTGGAGTCACGAAGAAGTTCCATCCGATGCAGCTCATATGCACTATGCCGGACATGACACATTCTTTCTCCAAGCTGCCAACGATCATTACAAAGGCAATGATGCATCAAATATCATGGGCAAAGCATATTCAGATGTCAACCAACGATTCCAGTTTTTCTTTTCGTTTTTCTCTCAAAACGATAAACCACAAAGACAGTCACAGTTCGTGTGGAACTGCTCAGAGCAGAACTACCCCAGCTTCCAGCATCATTTGACCTGTAACCTGTGGACAGAGTGTGATGATGCACGAGATGAACACCAACACTGTCCTTTCAGCAGTGCTGAGTGTCAGGGACTGGTGGCCATGTGTGGACGATGTTTCAAGTTCGCCATGTCTCTGCACAGACAAAATGAAAGTGACGAGTATTGTCAACAACTGGGAGGGTTTGCCAGTTTTCCTTCATGTGTCTATGACCCGTATGAAGTTATGGTGAACAAGTCAGGTCGATTCTGGAGATCTATGCATTTTTACGCAGGCATCATTGTTATTAATTCTGCATTGCCTGCTATGTATACATTTACAGCACATAGTGCAGACAGAACGGTGTTTTTTCATTACTTTAAGAGACACGTAGTGCCAAATGTTTATTACACGGACTTTGTGTTTCTAGTTTGCATTCAAACAATGACAGTTAAGCTTTATGAGAAAGGTGCTAGCGATCCTCATGGGGCAACATGTGAAATAAGGACAAACTTTACTATAGACCATCACTCAAACAGACTATCAGTATCCAGTGCTCTAGAATCACTAAAAGACACACACTACTCTTTTAGACAGTACCAGGATGGGGATGTTACATACAAACACATAGCTTGTGGTTCCAACCGAAGTTATGCAAGCCAACAACTTGCATTTAATTGTGATTGGTCTAGTCAATTATTGAACCTCCATCATTTTAATTCCACAGAGCATAGTGTGCCTATACAACATCACTTTATCTGTGATAATGACGCTTTTGTCAGTCTGTCATACTCTTTGCTGTGTGACTTCATAGCTGACTGTCCAGATTCCAGTGATGAATCCTTCTGCCTGCATCCTGAGTGTGGCAAGTCCTCTTTCACGTGCTCCAATGGTCAGTGTGTCTCCTACAGCAACGTGTGTAAAGAAATCCCGCAATGCAGAGACGGTTCTGACAAAGCAAAATGTAGACCAGTGACGTTCGCTAAAGGAGCAAAACGCATTCCTTCTCCTGTCTTAGTAGAGTTTGATGGAATCATGCTTTTCACGGTAACACCAATGAATTCCACAGACATTTGTCCTGATAGTCATTACCGTTGTCCTGGTGAATTCAATGACTGTCTGCCCATTTATACAAGGTGCAATGGGGTCTATGACTGTAGAGGACATGAAGATGAAGAATGGTGTGAAGAGATCACATGTCAAGGACTTCTTCAATGCAGGCATACTCCTATATGTGTACATGGTGACCACATCTGTGATGGCTGGCCTCACTGTCCACAGCATGATGATGAAACGTGGTGTGATATGGCCTGTCCAGTCAACAGCTGCCTTTGCAAGGCTCATTCGTTCCTGTGTCCTAGGCCATTCAATACAAAACTCTTCCCTGACATCCGCAACTTGGATGCCTCTGGTTCAGGGATGACACTGTCAGATGTTCATGATAATGTCTATCTCATTCATCTACTTCTCACTCACTGTTCACTGACAGCTCTACTACAAATGAACTTGTTGAATGTCAAAGTTCTTGATTTAAGTCACAACAGACTGCATTTTTTCAACATAAGTTCCCTTGTGCGATTAACAAATCTGCAAACATTTTCTGTGTCTCACAATCCCATTACCGCAGTCCATGCAGATCATGCCTCAGATAGCCAGACCCCAATGCTGGCATCAGTAGATCTCTCATACACAAAACTTAGAGTGTTCGATTCTGAACTCTGGGCAGTGTTTGCTCGTTTGAATAAACTGAACTTAACATTTACCTGCATTCATACTATCAGCCCTGAGGGTTTTCAGTACATTCCCCGTCTGACAAATCTCTATTTAGATGGCAGTCCAGTGGAAACATTCTCTCCCAACATTTTTGAAGACCTTTCACACCTACGTTTATTATCAACAAATAATTATAAACTGTGCTGTAAGAACGTTCTTCCCAGTAATTTTGATGGATCGTGTGTTGCCCCTAAAGACGAAATATCTTCATGTGAAGATCTCCTGCAGTCATGGATGTACCGTGGATTACTGTGGCTGATGGCCTGTCTGGCCATATCTGGCAACATATTTTGTTTCTGCGCACGTGTGTGTGGGAAACGAATGTCTTCATTAAGTGGTTTTAACATATTTGTCACAAACCTGACCATGGCTGATTTGCTGATGGGCGTTTACATGACTATTATAGGAGTAGCCGATGATGGCTATCGTGGTATATATCTTTATCACGATCACACATGGAAGAGAAGCATGGCATGTAAGGTAGCTGGATTTCTCTCTCTATGGTCCAGTGAAACTTCAGCTTTACTGATCGGTCTCATTACTATGGATCGTTTCATTGTTCTTTGCTTTCCATTCAGTACCTCGAAATTTGGAAACACATCCGCAAAACTGATTTGCTTGTTGCTCTGGTTGCTAGGCTGGTTTCTGGCTTTCTTGCCTTTACTTCCAGTGACTGCACACTGGGAGTTTTATGGCCAGACAGGCATCTGCATTCCACTGCCTGTGATGAGGAAAGAGTTCAAAGGAAAAGTTTATTCCTTTAGTATTATGATTCTTCTTAATTTTGTTTTATTTCTGCTTATCTCTGTTGGACAGCTGTTAATCTACTGGTCTATAAAAAGCAATACTTTCAAGAGCAGTTCCACTAGCGTCTCAAAAGACATGACTATAGCACAACGGTTAATAAGTATTGCACTCACTGACTTCATGTGCTGGTTTCCAATTGGACTCTGTGGGCTTTTGGCATTGTTTGGGATCCCAGTCCCTGGAGAAGTGAACACTGCTTTAGCAATAATTATATTACCTCTAAACTCTGCCATCAATCCTTTTATGTATACGTTGAATGGTTGGGCAGAAAAGCAGAGGAAATCCAGAGAATCTGAGCTTTCAAACTGGTTGGAGACACATAACAATTTTCTTTATTAATAAATTATGCAATGCATTTTAAGTCCATTAATAGGAAACACAATTAAGAAAGTGTATTTGTATCTCCTATCTTATTATTTCTGTTTTTGCTTAACAATCTACAGTCCCAAATCACCTGTGCATAATTAATCTATCTTTGTTTAACTACCCATCAAATCCTTAAAATAAGAACGGGTACAAAAACCAAAGATGAAGTACTTTGAACAGGATTAAAGTCTACGCATTTCAGAGCAGCACAGACTTGATTAATTAATAACCATCTCTTGTGCTGTCTATTATCTGCATTCTTGTGGTTTACTGTGGAAAGTTATTTGTTGCATATGTCCTTCACCATGCATCCCCATATTTCATTTTCATCCAACCCAATATCCCATTGCATTGATATTGCAGATTGGATGAAACATCAAGGGACCTTAAACAATATCAGCTCGACATTCGCAACTTTCAGAGAGGCATGTCCTGGGATCGAAGACATAACTGCCCAGGACACATTTCAGTTTCAGCAGTTCAACATCTCAGACTGTCGTGAGATGAGAGCTCATTTTGTGTCCTCTAGCATCACTCTCCGTTTGTGTGGTAAGCACAGCAGTTACTGTGAACTGTGTCTGAGAGCTAAACGACACATCAGGGCGAAACTTCGACGCCTTCAGTATTGGTGTGATTCTGTTGAGTGGGAAACGGTTGTGTCTGTGAATGACGACAGTTTTGGCAGACACAAAAAACGAATAGCCTGTGATGTGCATAGCCTTGAAGAGTTTTACTACTGTAACTCAAAGAAAGACCACATATTTGTAGAGCATTGGAACAACCCTCGAGTTACAATATATTTAATTGAATTTATACGTTTCGAGGTTCCTATAGAACATTTGGGAATACACTCTGGGTATATGATGCTACTGCCACCAAACGACAGCTACCCAGTCCAAGGAGAACTAAAGGGTCCCACAGGATATGTTATTATAATTGGTTTGAATCAGACAGAATGTGAATACGATTGCGAAATTCAGCTAGGTTTCTCACTTACATACAGAATCACCAAAACAAGCAAGCAGCAAAAGACCTGCTGGGACTTCTCTACACCTGCTGCCGTCTTTCCTTCGTCACAACTTTTACTTTCGTTTCGTTCACCACACGCCAATGACAGACTGTATTTTTCTACAGTTCCTGACCAACTTAGACCCTGTAGGCTACCCAGTGGGTTGTTCAACTGTTCCGTCCCCCATTACTCTCAATTTCAGGACCATGTGCATTGTAATATACGGAAAGAATGTGATAGTGGGCAGGATGAAACAGAGCACTGTCCTTTCAGCAGTGCTGACTGCCAGGGATTGGTGGCTTCTGTTGGAAAATGTTTCAGTTATTTCAGAGGGATGGTAATGACAGAAGTTACGAAAATTAAATATATGTGTGGAGACGTGGGTGGACGAATGGTTGCGCTAAAAACGAGAACAGAACATGATGAGTTCTCACAATTAGTACGAAGACATAATAGTTATTCGCTAAGTTTAGGCATAACATCAGGATGGCACTCGTCACCTTTCATTTACAGCAAATTTAACAAGTGGGTCGACAACACTTTTGTATATTACAGTAACCATTTGAACATGCAAACTTTTCAAAGACAGTCACTCTATCCTGAACGATCAGTCCTTTATGGATTGCTGATGTCAATGGGCGTTGTATTTCTTAATAAAACTACAGTGATGTTTTCTATAAGTATGGTTATTTGCGAGATTGATTTACCTTCCGTCACATATCATCAATATGAAATGAAACCGCTGCATTCAGATGTATTCCAATCTAGAATGGTAATTACAAAAACACGACAGCTGTTGTCACTTTCTCCAAACGGACATGTTACGCATTCATTCTTTTTGCTTTTCAGAGGTAAGCTTAATGGCCAGACCGCAGCATTAAACGTAAGTTATGGTGCCAACCTTTTCTTCTTCAGTCCTAAAGCAAATAAAAAACATTCATTGCCAAGTGTCTTTTCATGTGATGATGGGGTCACCACAGTTCACCCCACTTTTGTCTGTGACTTTAGACAACACTGCTCCGATAACAGTGATGAGTCATTTTGTGAGCATCCACCGTGTGATGGCTTCCTGTGCAATAATGCCCAGTGTGTATCTCACAGCCAACGTTGCAACGAATATTCAGACTGTTGGGACAGTTCTGATGAGGTAGATTGCAGTTCAGCAGAACAGTTTTACTATCTCATCAACGATAAAACGAAGGCAGAAATATTTCACATAAACTTGGATGGCACTGGCTACTTTACTTGGGAGATGATTGAAGAAGTGAACTCATGCTTTGATACTCATTATAGTTGCATGACTGAAATTCTCTACTGCCTTCCAGTCTACACTCGATGCAACGGATTCAACGACTGCGTTTATGGAGAAGATGAACAGAACTGTGAGAGAATCACACGCCCTCATTATTATCAATGTCGTGATTCCCAAGTCTGTGTGCATGAAGATCACCTGTGTGATGGCTGGGGTCAGTGTCCACAGCAGGATGATGAACTGACCTGTGACATGACCTGCCCTGAAGGCTGCCTCTGTCAAGGGGATTCCTTTGTGTGTAGTCAACCTTTTCCTGCAGATGTCTTTCCTCGCCTTCGCTATGTGGATGCTGCATGGTCAGGGATGCTGCTGACTGATTTTTCACACAATGCATATCTCATATACCTGACCCTGGCGCATTGTTGTCTGGACAGTGTGTCAGGTTTGGACAGCAAAAACTTACAATCCATGGATATTTCCAACAATGCCATAACAACTCTCGATCTTACCTTTCTTCTTCATTTTCCAAACCTAAGAACCTTATCCCTGCACAACAACCCTCTAATGAAGATAACAAGAAGATCATCGAAATATATTCATTATAGGCTAAGACACATTGACATGTCAAAATCACACTTAACTTCGCTTGAAAATTATGCTTTAAACTTTCCCATTTTTGTAAGCTATTTGAACATGTCCTATTGTCATATTAAAGCAATTGGGTCCAAAGGATTTAAGGCCATGATTCACCTTATTGCATTACATTTACAAGGAAATCCACTACGAAATGTCCCTTTGGATTTGTTTTCCAACTCGCTGGTTTTGCTGAACATATATTCATCAGATTACAGGCTTTGCTGTGTGGATGTATTACCAAGACAACAGAAGACACCAAAATGCTCAACACCAGAGGTTGCACTTCCATCATGCAAAACACTTCTACCTTCTGAGATGCACGTGGTTCTATTTTGGTTGGTATTCATGTTAGCCGCATTAGGAAATATGTTTTGTGCTATGATTTCCTTCACTGTCAAGGACATTTTTGGGAGCAGGTTTATGCTCACTTTCTCCCAGATACAGCTTTCTGGGTTATGTCTTGGATGTCATATATGCATTGTCTTAATAGCGAACGATCTGTTTCGGAGAGAGTACGTTTTGTTCGAAAAGCTATGGACCAAAAGCGTGACATGCAAAATGAGTGGTTTTCTCTTCCTGTTGTCCCAAGAAGTGTCTGTATTCTTCGTATCATATATCTGCTTAGACCACATGCTACATGTTTGCTTTCCAAGATATTCGTTGGTATTCCACAGATGTTCCACAGTCGTAGCTTCCATCGTGATGTGGCTTCTCGGCATCCTGTTGTCTCTGATACCATTTCTACCTGGGCTGTCTCACTGGGGTCTTTCAGGCCAGTCTGGTCTGTGTCGGTTGGCTCTGTTTCAACACTATCAGTCCAGTAACAAGTTTACCTGGTTCAAGGTGATTATAGCAATAAACTGTACTCTGTGCCCAATATTTACTGTTTTTCAGTTATGTACTCGTTTGAAAACTCCAAAATACAGAATCATGATGGATGCCAGCCAAGGATGTTTGTTTTCCTGCATCCACCTGATGAACAAATTGTCCACAAAGGAGGCTGTGAGTTGGTTTGTGCTTGGCACGGCTACACTGCTGACCACGTGTGGTGTGAGCGGGTCAGACAAGATCCATGGCAGTTTGATAGTGTTCCTGTTGCCTCTCAACTCTGCCCTCAACCCTGTGTTCTACGTGTGGACTGCACTGACACAGCAGAGAGGGAAAACACGAGAAGAAAACATGATCAAAATGCTTCTATCAAAACATGGAGTATTCTCAAAACACAAACGAGTTCATACGCAACAAAGAGACTAATGTGGAGAAGAACCCACTACAGATTACACTTTTGCATTAAATGCAAACCAATTTTAATGTTGATGAATGCATGCATCATTAATAATACCAGAATCTTTTTTTTTCCTGTACCATCTTCTGGACCTTACAGAGGTGTTACTCCCATGCCGCTCACAACTCGCAGCCACACCCTGGCTTGTTCAAGTCGCAGAATACAAAACCGGCAATCCAAGGGGAGCGAATCTAGGCCGTGCTGCGGTGTCATTTTGGTGGAGTTTAATGGAGCCTGTACGCAGGACACCACCTACTAAGCCCCCTACTGACGACAATAATGTCTTTGCCGCGGAGCCAGCGTGAGTGAGGTCCTCCTCTGACGACGCCACCACGTCCGTCCATCGAAAGCTCCCCAGAACATACTGACCCCCATGACTTTGACCCGAACGCACCAAGGGCATAAACTGGATTGGTAATCGAAACTGAGGTCACCATGAGAGCAGGGCCACATAATTTGAGAATTTCTTTTTCTTTTTGATGATTGATGGAAATGAGGCGGATAACTATGATGATGATAATACTATGGAGTTCGGTATCGGTCTGAAACTACGTGACAGGTCTGTATTCTACGCTTCCTTTCATAATGATATCCCGGCATTAACCAGGCCTGAGAACTACAGACACCTGCAGTGTCGGTCTTGAAATTAAAGCAACACTCTCAGAATCGCATCCGTTAAGCGGATGAGGCTCGACTGCGTGGTTTCAGTCTTCCCATTGAGCCCATATCCACTCACTATGGGTAGGAGTCGGTCCAGGACCGAAACAAAACCTCGCCTCTGATGGGAACCGAACCCGTGACCTCCCAGCCAGTAGTCTGTGACTTTACCACTACGCCATGGCGTCTGGTATAATAATACCAGAATCATTGCATCAGTTCTTTTCTTGTATTTGTTGGGAATAAAAGTGAAGCGAGTTTCACGCAAGTACCTTGTCCCTAAGGGTTTTCCGTTATGAGGACGTAAAACCTCCACTCAACCCATACGCAAGTACAACTTGATAATTAAAATCTTAGCGATGCAAATGCATCGATGCAGGACTGTGTGAAGTATATGTCTTACTACGTGTCCCATTCTGCAGAGAAAATAGAACTGTACAAAAACGTTTATTTAATATACGTATACATAAAAACCTTGCTTTTGTCTCTTTTGGTTTATCTTAGCTTTCTGCCTGTCCACTAGGTTGCTGTATGTCTGCCTGGGACGGTATTCATGTCGAGATAGCATGAGACTTAGCATGATGCTAACTTAGAAGCTCTTCCAATGTCCTATAGGATTTAATAGGACTTTTGGAAGAGCTTCTAAGTTAGCATCATGCTAAGTCTCATGCTATCTCGACATGAATACCGTCCCAGATTATTAACTAGTTTTAAATACTTCGACGACAGTGGTATATAAATGTACAATCAATATTTTCTTTACAGAACTGGAAAGTCATGGTACGGCCTAGTCTTTTATGTCAAAGATTTTGACTTTCAAACCGAGAGGCATTTGCACAACTCAAAGTGGTTATTATTTGTTGTCCGTCACCGAAGGTGATCGGACTTTGCGATGGGCTGGTTTGTCTGGTTTTTTTTTTTTTTTTTTTTTTATTTTGTTTTAATTTTCTGTCTGTCCCAAGGATAACTCCCGAACCGCTTGACCGAATCACGTCAAATTTTGTGTGAAGGTGTGCCACCTTAATAGGAAGAGATCCGCGCAAACCATTTTGCCGTCGTGACCTTGACCTTGGCGTACGACCTTGAAAACCGAAAATCTTTCAGGGGCCATAACTCCCACACCGTTAGTGTTAGAGTCTTCAAATTTGGCATGAAGGTACTTTGGCTTATGCCCGTTCTGATGTTGGCATACCGATCAAGGTCAAGGTCACGGTCCGGGAGATCGGTAGGCCTTGAAAGTGGTAGGGGTCTACACATTGGGTTTTAAGCCATATTTTCCACATTTGTACTTGACAGAAGCGCTTCAGATTGTGTGTGGTACTGTATACCCTAGAGAAGAAAACATCCGAGCATAAATTATCACCATGCTGACCTTGACCTTGAAGTGTGACCTTGAAAACCGACATTTCCTTATTTGCGCTATATGTTTCTTCTTCAAGCTGTATCTCGTGAACTAGAAGACAGAATCCCTTCCAATTTTGTGTCAGGATGTGACACTCTACTCTACGGGGTGTCGCAAGTGCGTGGCATTGCTGGTGACGGACATGTCTGCCGCTCGGCGACGCCCTTGTTTTGAAATTTTATCACTCTGAAGTTAGAGCGATAATCCATCTGAAGAAAAAAACAATTAATACAATGTTTAATGGAATATTCTATGA
>CM065707.1:14911662-14921662 GCA_017654935.2 Phymorhynchus buccinoides
AGGCGCAGCCACGGAACACGGCTAGAGAAACAGACAGACAGGGCACACAGACCATGTAATTATATACATAGGGGAAGTAGGGGTAAAAGGCCCACGGTGAGGCTGAGGCGCAGCCACGGAACACGGCTAGAGAAACAGACAGACAGGGCACACAGACCATGTAATTATATACATAGGGGAAGTAGGGGTAAAAGGCCCACGGTGAGGCTGAGGCGCAGCCACGGAACACGGCTAGAGAAACAGACAGACATGGCACACAGACCATGTAATTATATACATAGGGGAAGTAGGGGTAAAAGGCCCACGGTGAGGCTGAGGCGCAGCCACGGAACACGGCTAGAGAAACAGACAGACAAGGCACATAGACCATAAATTATATATCAGTTGGTAGCAATGGGCCAAAACTAAGTGAGAGCTTTACAAGAAATGACTTTCAACGGTATTGGAACATCATGGTTACAGCTTAGTCCCTTGTGGAAGACTTTGACTCTCAAACGAGGGGAGGGGTTGGGTGGGGGGTGTTTTGCATTGGCTCTAGTGCGGCAGCCAAAGGGGTTGGTTGGGGTTTTGGGGACCTTCCACAACGTCAGATGTCCTCTCAAATCCGCTGGGCTGAGAGAGAGAGAGAGAGAGAGACAGAGAGAGAGAGAGAGAGAGAGAGAGAGAGAGAGAGAGAGAGAGAGAGAGAGAGAGAGAGAGAGAGAGAGAGACAGACAGAGAGAGAGAGAGAGAGAGAGAGAGACGGGAAATACGAAAACGAAAACAAAGACGAAACTTTATTTAACCAGGGAACATGAGATAAGCAATGACAGCTTTTTCCACCCAGCCCTGCCTTGAACACCAAGGCAAGGCATCTCCACTATAAACAAATGTTAGCCCATCCGCCGGAATAGCAGCTGCCCCCTCTGCTATCTGACAGTCATAGTCGGACACGGTAGAGGGGCGTACACGTTATGGAGTGAAAGCAATGACAACATGAATTCACTCAATATTATGCTAATCACAAAGAAGCTATCTGATTCCGGGAAACTGGTTCCTGATTTCGTGAAATCAGCAAGAATTAACCCTTTCACCGCCAGCCATTTACAGGGGGGGGGAAACCCACCATTAAACAGAACATGGTAGAGAAAAAAAAATTGTTTGCAATATTATGAATTCCTATGTGATATGTATAACATTAGGCTTATCCTTACCAAAGACTGTACAGGGGAAGATAAACATCCGGTCTCTTTTCCCTATATGAGTAGTGAGGACAGAAACACTGGTTATGTCCCTTTGAAACGTAACACATTTTACACATCGATAGGCCAGTTGAATTCTCCGTTCAAGTTCCAGTCCGAGTTTTTGGATAGCCTCCACTGTGATTAGTGTACACGTCCGCACTAACGATAACTCTATCAGCCCGGTTCGCCGAGCTTTTAAGTAATCCATCTTACCCTTTTAGAATATCTTTGTCCTTACCTCCCAAAATTAAGAAAATAGGGTCTTCAGATAACAGGACCTGATTTGATGCCTTTTAGTGACACGGGTGTGAAACCATTGTGGTGCGAAAACGCGACATTGGCAGTGAAAGGGTTAAAAGCATTGAAACAAAAATCGGCAAATTAGATGCTGAATTGTTGAAATCGGTAACAATTAGTATGTTCCTGATTCCACGGATCGGCAATGTCCCTGCCAATCGCAATAGAGAAATTACGTAAACAATACGTTGGCAATACGATGGCTTGGAGCCAAAGCAGACTATCTCGATATAGTCAATGGACGTATTATTGAACTTATTCCGAAAACTAATAACATTTACCAAAACAGGACTGCAGAAATATAAAAAGCATGACCCCCGTTTTATATCAGTTGCAAACTTTTAAAATACAAGCTTTTAGATTTTGCAATAAGGTTAACAATAAGTCAATGGACTATCTAGAGATAGTCCGTTTTGGCTCCAAGCCACCGACTATGAAGGGTGGAAAACGATATAGCAAATGATCGTTGGTTTCAGGCTTTGATGAGGAGCTGAATAAAACAAAATGAAACTGACAGAAAGACAGACATACATACAGAAGAAGAAGAAAACTGGCTCAAATTCATTCAAGTACGTACGCCTACTTCCAGCAGGCCACATGCCCACGCAAGAGAAGCAGAGAGTGGAGCAGTATGTAGGGGAGTATGTCACAAATCCGTCCTCACTGCAGTCGCTATTGTATTCCATTGCATTATATGTGTACTTACATATCTAAATATATATGCCAGCTGTGTCTGTCTGTCTGTGTGTCTGTGTGGACGCTATGCAACCGTATTTAGCGTGGTTTTAGCGTCGCCAAAGTTTCACAGTATCCAGAGGGATGACCCATGCTGACAGTAGGGTACTTTACATTTGGCAACGCGCCCCGTAATTAGCGTAATTAGTCAAAGTTCGGGTCAGTCGAGCAGTGGGTCAAAGTTGGGGTCACTATAAAAGGGTAAATTTTACTCTCACGTCAAAGATACACACTTCGACCACCGAACTGAGAGGGTCTACTTTGCAGAGAGAGCGAGCCTTGCAGAGAAGCGTATTTTCAACTCTGCTCTCTACACCTTTGTACGGCGGCTGACTGACAGAGGAGTGGACACCATCAACATTCTTTGGACCTCTTCTGCCAGCTCCGCCGCACGATAGCTTATCCCAGCATGACGATCATTCCATGCGGCTATCCGACGCTGGACCACCTATATCGTTGAGCTTGCTCCGATCCTTTGGACTTTGAGGAGGACTTCAGGACCACTTTCTCCACCACGACTGTCTTCTACCTCTGCCTTCACCAACGACGTCTTTTCCTGTTCTCCACTTCACGTCGTTGGATTTTTGCTCTCGTAAGCATCAATAGGGCACTAAGGTTTTGTTTTTTTCAATTTTTTTGGCAGTTCGATGTCTTATTCGTCTGCCTAGTTGTTAGGGTCGTAGGACGTGCCACAAAAGTGGTATCCCTGGGAGGACTGCGCTGGCCACCCGAGCCCTTGCACAGCAGCTCTCCCAGGTAGTAGGGACTAGGATCCTAGCTAGCTAGCTTTTCACTGATTTTTACATTTACATCTTTCCTCACTATCTTTTTTTTCGACATTTATATGTCGTTCTTGCCGGTCTGTCTGAACCCCCCACTCGTAGGCTTTTTGCCGGTGGGTACGGTCTTCGTAGAATAGCTTCTGTAGGGTAGTTCCTTCTTCTTTAGGTTGTTTTGTTTTTGCCAGCCTCCTAAATTGTTGGAGGAGCTTGTGTGCAAGCCTAACAACTAAAATAGCTCAGTGTAGGTCTTTATAAAACTCTAGGGAATAGGAACTTCTGTCTTAAAAATATCGACCTTTCCTCCTCAAAAGAAAAAGAAATAATGATAATATAAAGTAAAGATTTGATTAAAGAAAGTAAAGACTTGATAAAATAAATAATAACTAACAAACTACTAAGTATAAAGATATCCAAAAAAAAAAACCCCAACAAAAACTAAAATTAAAATAATTTGTAAAGATTTGAAATAAACACCTAGTTGACTAAACTAACCTGACATTTAAAATCGTATTTAATCCAATAGACTTGTAGGTAATATTGAGCCCCTGGGTGTTCTGTTGCCTTGGTTGATAGTTAAACCAATAACCTAAAAAGATATTTTCATTATATATAAGTAAAATTATAAATTAGACTAACTGCTCTGCTGGCCATCCTCGGACCTCTGTTTTGGTGTTCCGAGGATGACTTTTTGATTATAACTGGAATAAGCACTGTGACACCAGTCAGGCTAACACATACAAGCATTTGGTTGGTTCTCGCTGGAGCCAAATCGTTTTGATTGGTTCTTGCGGGAAAACAACAGACAGCCATTATGGCGAATATAGACATAGAAGAACTTTTAAACTTGTCAGATACAAGCTCTGAAGATTCGATTTTCAGTGCCAACAAAATCTTTCACACTGCTCCCATTCCAAAGGAGGACGTCAACGTGAGTGTCTTTGACACTCCAAATAAAAAAAGGAAAAAAAGAAAGTCACGAAAATCATCCAAAGAAGAGGATAGTGAAAGCCTCAACTCAGAGGAAAAACAACCCCAAAAGAAAAATAAAGAAGATCTTGGGTCGATGGAGGACATGGGAGGCTCAGCCCCCCTAACTCCCAAATCTGTTATCTTTGACCATATAACCCAAGAAGGAGAGAACGTCTCTAAAGAAAAATCAGAAAGGAACCCTGAAAAGACAGAGTCCACAGAATCTGACACAAACCTCAGTATAGAAGAAACAGAGGACGAGGGGGACTTCGTACAAGTCCAAAGCCGACGAAGACGACCCCCCTCTCACCTCTCAAATCAAGTTCCTCCAGTATTCCTGGAATACCCAGTGATCCTGGAGGATCTGTGCACTGGCACAGTCACCTTCAGGTCACTGGGCCCAACAACTAACTTTAAACTATTCCATAACAGTGTGGGGGACGTTCTCAGTCAGAGGCCTCTTTCTGGGAATAGATGGCTGATTGGTTGCATCTCAGCCAAACAACAAAATAAACTGGCAAAAATGACAAATATAGCATCTATTAACATCAAATGCACAGTACCTGAGGCAAACACTGAGGGGGTTGTGAAGCCCATTCCCTTTGAAGAAAACCTGGATGATCTTCTTAAATACATACCAGATGCCAAATCAATAGTCAGACTAAAAAACAGAGATAGCACGGAATCCCGAGCTATAAAAATCATCTTCCGAAAACCCATTTTGCCTGCGCTGGTCAGGATCGATGCCCAGGAGTTCCCTGTGGCCCCATACGTCGCCCCAGTGCGTCGGTGCCGCAGATGCGCACGCTATGGGCACGGTCCTGGTCAGTGCAGAGCCAAAACAGAAATTTGTACCAGGTGCTCCACACCCGGTCACTCTTCAGAAGTTTGTACCCATAAGCCTAAATGTATCAACTGTGGCGGCGATCATTCAGCTGCCTATCAAGGTTGCCCTCAGTATCAGTTGAGACTGAGGGCAAACAGAATTAGGGGTGGGGCCTTCCTGCCCTACAGTGAAGCCATTAGAAGAGCTAAACAGGACATCCAAACGGAAAAAGAACAACAAGAAAACAAACCAAAGTTAGACCCTCCTATTGTGGATCACTCTTGGAGAACCCATACTATACCAACTCACAAACCCTACATTTCATACGCAGACAAACTGAAAGAACACAAACAAAATCCCACAAAAGAAAACACAGACCCTGTGCTGCCAACTCTGGAAGAACACACCGTGGAAGAACTTTCTTCCCCCATAAAACTGAAAAAAAGGATCAGGAAAAAATCTCATAAAAAACACTCAGAACGAATAACAGAAGAGAAAGTTGAACAAATGATCTCTAAACAACTGGAAAAAATGACTGCGACAATAATGACGACAATAACCAAACACATTGACAACACACTGACAAAACAAACCCACTCAACAACTACCTCACAACTCGTAAATCTCAACATTCCAAAAGAAGAGAACAAATCACTAACAGAATCATTCATATCCCGTATTTTACGAAGTCTGGCACAAGCCAGAACCACAAATCAACCGAAAGCTTTAATTGAGGACCTTTCCTCCTTAATCAACGATTCTGAAGATACCCCCATCGATCCCAGAAATGCTTTCAATATTATGCAGCTTGCAGAAATTGCCTGTGGCACCTCCCCAGTGCCTCAGGGAACAAGGCATAGACTGGGGTCGACGAAAGCAAAACTTAAAGCTTAATAATAAACTTCTTCTGACTCCATCAGGACATCAAGGGCGGGGGAGTTTTTGTTGCTACCCCCCCTTGGGATCGGATGGAATTAACAAAACTATTTAATTACAGCAATGGAGGCCTCTGGCGGTATGTTCCCCCACTTATAATCAATAACAGAATGTAATACAGTAAGACTGTAACTAAAACTGGTTTACCTATGATCAGCTCATGACCGTACTAGACATAAACAAACCAAAATAAATCTTAATTGTAACTTTTAAACCAAATGTACCTAGTCTTTTTAACTGGCTTTCTTTTACTAAAACTTAACCTATCTTAAAATAAAAACATACTAATCTTAATAAAAAATAATTTTTTATTTTTTTTTAATAAAATGATTTTAACACTTTAAAACATTTTTCGAATAAATTTTTAACCATACTCATTAAAAAACCAAAACAACTTGTATGTACATGTTGTGTACATATTAATAATGTACATATTAAATCTTCCTTGCTATTTTAGAGGACCCTTTTTACCAAACATTTTAAAAATTGTTGGGATTAGATTATTAAAAGACCAACAGTAAATAGTTTGATCTCCTAAACCTAAACCAAACCTAATACCACAAACTAAACTCTAAAACAAGCCAATTGGTTGTTTTAAGTCCTAAGGGACAAAACCTAATGGGCTGAAATACTTAAAAAACACAATTCAACCAAATAGTTTGTATATAAAAAGTTATGTACATAATAATAACAATAATAATAATAACGTGCTTTGAAAATTTTCTAAAAACCTTTTAGGTTTTTTAACTGTACATATAGTCTGTATACAGGCAAATGCCTGTCAAAGATTTTAACAATAAAGCTCTTCTTGAGCACAAACACGGATTTTTTACTAAATAGCTCTTTTGAGCATAAAATGCATGAATTTTAACTGTAGCCCTGGGTTTTTTTAATCAAGACCTCCTCCAATCTGCCAGACTTAAAGCAAACAGCTAAATATCTTTTAAAACAAAAATATTTTATTACAAACATAAATTTTATATTCTTCAGCTTGCGCTATTAAAATAAAAATCTCTTCTAAAACTCTGTTAAAACAAATAACTTATTCTTTTAAAAATTCCATCTTATAAAACTTAAAATCCACCTTTTTTCTAGGATCTCTATAAATTAAAATGCCTCAAATAGTCTTTCGACTCAGAGGGCGTAAAATCTCTATTTTTCTCTCTTTTCTCACGTCAAAGAAATTACGTAAACAATACGTTTGGGGGGGGGGGGGGGGGGGGGGGGGGGGGGGGGGGGGGGGGGGGGACGATATAGCAAATGATCGTTGGTTTCAGGCTTTGATGAGGAGCCTTCCCAGGTCGAGAGGACGTAAAGCCCAAAATTTCGTTCACACGTCAGAGAAAAACCGTAGCTGTGTGGGTTAGGCGTACTACTCTCACACGAACGTTCCGAGTTCGAACCTGGCTCGGTCCCAGGTTGGGTTTTTTTGGGGGTGGGTGGGGGTGGGGGGGTAGGGGTAGGGGTAAGGGGGTTGGGGGGGGGGGGTTAAACAATCAACCTGGCTTATTATCCGCGAAGCGGGTGTTCAACCGGCTAGTAATATATACATAGCAAAATATATATAGTACTTACTTCCAGCAGGCCACATGCCCACGTAAGAGAAGCAGAGAGTGGAGCAGTATGTAGGGGAGTAGGCCACAAATCCGTCCTCAGTGCAGTCGTTGTTGTACCACATACCGGCGAAAGTGCTGCCGCTGTTGCAGTCGTAGCAGTAGAAAGGAGCTGCAGAACCAAATTCATCTTATAAAAACAGAGACAAAGCATCAAAGGCTCACTCGTAGTACCATTTTTTTTTTAAACTTTCATGTGAGGCAAAGCCTTCAAGGCTCACTCGTAGTGCTTTTTTTCTTCTGACCTTTCAAGCCTCATTCTCTTTTTCTGACATTTCATATTAATTTGAGGTAAAGCCTTCAAGGATCACTCTCTGTACAATTCATTTTCTGACCTTTCACATGAAGCAGAGCCTTCAAAGCTCGCTCGTACAATTTCATTTTTCTGACCTTTCGTATGAGGCAAAGCTCCAAGGCTCGCTAGTTGTACACATTTTTTGACTTTTCACATTATGAGGCAAAGCCTTCAAAGCTCGCTCGTTGTACAATTGCTTCTGACATTTACATGAGACAAAGCCTCCAAGGCTCACTGGTAGTAAAACTGTTCTGATCTTTCACGCGAGGCAAAGACTACGAGGCTCAACTCGTAGGAAATTGTTTCTGACATTTCACGTACATGTGCAGCAGATACAGTGCTCCGGCTCCAAGTCTTTCTAGTTTATTGCAACACTGTATATTTTTAAAACATATAGAAAATGCCAACGTTTGAGTTGTATCACGGACGAAGACACAGAAACACACACACACAATCAAGCAGCCATGTCTAACACGAGTGAGCCAAATATTTACACCCTCACACCCACGCACACCCACACCCCCCCCCCACAAACACCCACCCACATGCATACACACACACATACACACACACATACGCGCACATACACACACTCATGTACACACACACACACACACACACACACACACACACACACACACACACACACACACACACACACACACACACACACACGCGCGCGCGCGCGCGCGTGCACGCACGCACGCACGCACGCACGCACACGCACGCACACGCACACACGCACACACACACACACACACACACACACACACACACATACACACACACATACGCGCACATACACACACGCATGTACACACACACACACACTCACACGCACACGCACGCACGCACGCACGCACACGCGCACGCACGCACGCACACGCACGCACACGCACACACACACACACACACACACACACACACACACACACACACACACACACACACACACACACACACACAGTACTCACGCTCCGGTACGTAAGCAGCAGTAGTGGTAGTAGTAGTACCAACAGTAGTAGTAGTAGTAGTAGTAGTTGTACTGGTAGTATTGATGTCACTTTCAGTAGTTGTCGTGGTAGCTTCTTCGGTAGACGTAGTAGAAGCAGTAGTAGTTGTAGCAGCAGCAGTTGTAGTAGTAGCAGTAGACGTGCCATTGGTCACACCAGCAGCAGCAGCAGTAGTAGTAGTACTGGTAGCATTGATGTCACTTTCAGTAGTTGTCGTGGTAGCTTCTTCGGTAGACGTAGTAGAAGCTGTAGTAGTTGTAGCAGCAGCAGTTGTAGTTGTAGCATTAGTCACAGGTCCAGTAGAAGCGGATGTAGCGGTGGTAGCACTTCCGGAAACACCAACAGTGGGTGGTTGTAACGGCAGCAGCAGTGGAAGTTGTACCATTGGTCATATCATCATCAGCAGTAGAAGTTGTACCATTCGTCATATCATCATCAGCAGTAGAAGCAGCAGTAGCAGCAGCAGTAGCAGTAGTGGTGCTTGTAGTAGAATTGGTGACAATATCAGCAGCAGCAGCAGTAGTGCTAGTGGTAGTAGTAGTGGGGGTGGGGGTGGATGTTGTAAGTTCTGGCTGGGTGGTGGTGGTGGTGGTGGTTGATGCAGCAATGGTAGCAGCTGCAGCTGTTCAATAAACCGAGAGAAACAACAATGCCAACATGAAACGCAATGAATGCTGACCTGGATTGTTTTTTAACCCTTTCAATTCCAGAATTATTTTGTTGTTGTTGAAAAAAAAACGCGCACAAAGACCTCCCACACAAAAATATATATCATTGAGGGAATGAATATAAATGGAAAATGCAAAATATGATAATATTCAGTGCTGACAGGATGAGTTAACTCGCAATCGGGGGAGAGATAACCAAACTTTTCAGAATAAGAGGACACTATATTTAAAAAAAAGTAAACTAAAAAAAATAATGATTCAGATCTGACTAACAAGTTGTCATGATCGGATTGCGCACCGAGCTCAACTCCCTCATTTCCTACCCATTTTTCACCATCACCATAGTCAGCAATTCAAACAAAATTCTAACCCGCCCCTCACTGTCCTCAGTAGGAGAGACTTATTGATATAGTACCTGTCATGCAACTCGTACCACCTATCTTCCTAGCAAACGGTAGGAGATTGAGGGTTAGTAATTGTGTGTGGAGTTTGGACAATGAATGGGAATTTTTTTTTTTCACAACCAAAATGCCACAAGGCGGAAAACCGTTTGTAAGGCAAACGAAAATACATTTTGGCAGCATCTGATGTTATGTTGGGTAATGCTTTTTTTTAATTTGTTATTCAATGCACCAATACAAAA
>CM065707.1:14929162-14938491 GCA_017654935.2 Phymorhynchus buccinoides
TCAAAATTCAGTAATCTTCTTTCGTTTAAGTTTACTATATCTTTTATATGAATTATGCCGTTATCAGTCCATTTTTTTAAAACATAATATGCTGCCTTTGTATTTGATTAAATGATTGTAGAATAATTGTTGTTCCATAACGTTATTTTGAGTTACATCTTCCATATTTGTATGGCATTTATTATTTAAATATATTGCTATTACTTCCTTCCAAAAATTCGTTTTCTATATCGATCATATTTATGATATCGCGTGCCCTGCAGTGTATTGAAAAAATGTAGTTATCTGGATATATTTTATTGAAATGTATTTTGGGGATGATGCTCCAATTTTCATCAGTCGCGTGGAACAATCTTCCTGCCCATTGCAAGTAAAAATATTTTTGTAGATCAACTACGTTCGTCATCCTTATCCCCCCTGCATTGTAGTCTGATTCCATAACCCTCCGTTTTACCTTTTCAAATGCTTTTCTGTTGCTGAATTTTCTTTGCCATATAAATTTATACAATAATCTATTTATGTTAATTAGAACATGTTCAGGAATTTCGATTGCCTGCATTACATAAATTAGCTGACTTATCAAGAAGGTCTTAACTATAAGAATTTTGCTATGGATACTTAGATCTCTTTTATTCCAGTTATGTATCTGTCTTTGTATAGATTTTACTCTTTCTTTCCAATTTTCTTCAATGTTTCTAGCCATCGTGTCTCTTTCAAAATATATTCCTAGTATTTTTATTCTGTCGACCAATGGAAACGGAAGGTTATGTTCTGGTAGTTGTCTACCTAGCCTTAAAGCTTTGCTTTTATTCACATTTAGTTTCAAACCAGAGAAGGATTGAAATGATTTCAGAATATTAAATGACCTTTCCATGTCTTGTCTGTTTTTCAAAAATATAGTTGTGTCGTCCGCCAGTTGTTGTATTTTTAAGTTATGTTGCAATGTGTGGAAAGTTTGTTTGTATGCCAACTATATCACTGTTTCTTATTTTTGTCGCAAGAATTTCAACAGCAAGGACGAAGACCAGAGGTGAGAATGGACAACCCTGCCTGATACCACAGCTAACCTCAAATGGTTCAGACAACCAACCCCCATGATTGACACAACTTTGATTATTGTTATTTAGCACTGCTACCCATTTCTGAAAGTCGGGCCCAAAACCTAACATTTTAAAAACATGCAACAGATAAGATTTAGAAACAGAATCGAAAGCTTTGGAAAAATCGACTGCTAATAAATATCCCGCTTTACCGGTTTTGTTTATGTAATTTACAGCGTCATCAATTGTTCTCAATACTGTGGCTATATTTCGTCCTTTTATATACCCCACTTGGTCTGGACTAACAATATTATCAATAACATTTCCTAGCCTTAGAGCCATAACTTTTGCTAAAATTTTATAATCCGAATTGGTTAGCGTGATTGGTCTCCAATTCCCTAGTCTTTCCCTATCCAAATCTGGCCCCTTATGGATCAAAACTATAACACCCTGTCTCTGCGTAAAGGAGAGCTCTCCTTGGTTATACGATTCAACAAACGAATTAGTTACTACACTTCCTACTTTCTTCCAAAAAAATTTCAATAATTCTATGGGTAGGCCATCACAGCCTGGAGCCGAGCCGTTTTTCATACACTTTAGGGCAAAAGTTGTTTCTTCTAAAGAAACTATTCCTTCACATAAATCCGCTTGATTCCCATCTAGTTTTGTGAAAGCCTCGTCTTGCATAAAATTATCTGCAGCGTCACTAACATTTAGAGATTCTGTGCGCTGGTTGTATAATTGTTTGTAAAAGGTTACCTGTTCTTTCATTATTTCATTTTGATTTGTAATGACCTCACCCGTGTCTTTTGACAATCTTGTAATTATCTTATTTTTGCTTCGCGCCTTTTCCAAGCTGCAAAAATATTTGGAATTCTTTTCTCCTTCTTCTATCCATTTTATTCTTGCTCTGGTTTGAGCACCTTTCGTCTTATATGACTGTAATATTTCTAGCTTTTGTTTCACTTTAATATATTGTTCATTGATATTTTTGTTACAGGGATCGTCCATTAATTCTTTTTCCAAGTCCTTCAAATGGGCGAGTAGTTTTACTGTATCATTTCTGGTCTGGCATGCAGTGTTTTTCCCAAACTCTATACAAAAGTTACGAATTTCGACCTTACATAATTCCCATTTCTCAATGTTATTAAGGTCATTGTTTTCTGTGAACAAGTTATCTAGCATTTGATTCATTTTTTTGACAAACAACTCATCTTTTAAATAGCTATTGTTAAAACGCCAATAGCCTGGTCCACGGGTGAAGTCACTATCATTCAGCTCAAGTACCACAGCTTTGTGATCAGAGCTAGGGACAAGGACGTGGTCACACGATGTACAAAGTTGCAGGATATTGTCAGATACTAAACAGTAATCGAGTCTACGAGCTATGAACGGATTTGATCTAACCCATGTGGCATCTTTTTCATTTGGATGGTATAATCTCCATACATCTGTTAAGCCCAGATTATCTACATATTGGTTAAATGCTTCTCTTTCGGCTTTATCATGTTGCTGGCCAGACACAATGTCAAGGTCGCCATTCATTGAACAATTAAAATCACCAACGACAATTAGCTCGTCATTCTGATAAGTACTTAGAACTCGCGATAAGTGTCTGTAGTATGTTATTTTATCTCTGGAGTTATTAGGAGCATACATGTTAGCGATGGTCAAGTTATAGTTTTCATAAAGAACTGAAATGATTAGCATTCTCTCTTGTGAGTGCACTAGATCGGCTTCGCCTTGAAAATGTTTGGAAATTAAAATAATTTCGCCCCAGCTTCTGTTAGTGCCTTCATTAAAGAAAATAGGTCCGCCCCACTGTTTCTTCCATTCTTTAATATCTGTCTCTGTTACGTGACACTCTTGTAAACATACAATGTGATATTTTTTTTTTTAAGTATGAAAATAAAGAAGTTCTTTTAAGTTTATTTTTTAAGCCTCTAACATTCAAAGAAACAATGCGCAATTTACCCATGGTGACAGGAATTTTTTTAAAAAGGTCATTGAATAAACAGAGAAACGATACAATCATATCAATTCTCACACAGATCGCTATTCAATATCATTGTCCATGGAAAGCAAAAGTTGCAAGGAATGGCGAGGGGACAAAAGGAAAGGTTACCATCTATCTGTCTCAAGACTACCACCGGACGGGTCCTTGGAGCCCGGGCTGGTGGAAGGCTGCACTTCCCGTCGACGGAGCTTGTCCTTCATCTCTGTGGGGCTGAACCTATCCTTGGAGTGGCGACGTTTCGGTGTCTGGGACCTGCTGCGGTCAGACTGGTCAAAGGAGAGGGTTGACTGGTGAGAACCAGGACGACTCCTGTCACCCTGGTCACTACCCTTGCTGGAGACCTTCTTTCCTCCCTTGGCAAAGGTGGCGGAGGCAGTGGAGGCAGTGGAGGCAGTGGAGGCGGCGGGGGCGGTGGCGGCGTTGGCGTCACCCTGGTTGGCTGGCTGTAGTTCCTGGGGTTCCTCCACCTGCTGGCCGGACATATTGTGCTCATCACGGTTCTCTAAAAAATCACAAGCGGGGTCGCCACGCATGTGCCCTGGGCACCTGCACAGCCGACAGACAACATCATTGTTACATTCAGACACATGGTGACCGGTCTGGAGGCATCGCGAGCAAATGACAGTTTTCTTTAGTTGCTTCTGCTCAAAGTGGAAAATCTTGGCCGTGAAAATGTTGACTTTGAGTGTTTTTTCGAGTGGAGTGGGAGGGACAGAAATGAAAACAAAACGGCGACCGGTTATAAACCGAGTCAACTTGTTATCTTTGTCTCTCACCCTCTCTTGTTTAATTCCAGATCTCAACTCACATCCGATGCTGGTAAGAGCATGCTCTATTTCCGAGTCAGTGACAGACATCGGAATAGCATCGACCCAGACTTTGGTTGACGGTTTTTCCTCCCCTGTATCGCCCCTGAGAATGTACGGATTCGTGTTGCTCACCTGCAGAGTGGTCTCACGCAACCGTATACCTTTGACGAGCAAGTCCGTACGAGCCTTTGGTATAGTTGGATATATCCTCCACAAGCCTCGTATCTCCTGGGCTCCAATGACGGTACCTGTGCCGGAGACGCGTTCAGCTGCCAGGCAGAGTTCCAGGACGGTAGGACGGACGTTGGCCGCATCAGGAATGTCTTTCTGCTTCAGGAATACAGGCTTGGTGGTAGAAAACGAAGCCATGACCGAAACTTCCTAATTCAAATGCTACGTGCAAAATGTAACAGAACTAAAGAAGCGAACCTTTGAATACGACTTTACAGTGACAACGAAAACACGGGAGAAAAAAAAAAAGAGAGACAAAAAACTAAGCCAAAAAATGCTGAGCTTAGTGCAGGCTTGGCTAAAACACGAGCGCGCCGAGCGTGCGTGTGTACGCTTCGAGAGCAACTCACCAAGTCCCGGAATAGCCCATCTTACCGTAAAGCCTTTTCTGTTTTTAAAGGGGCACCTGACGGATGAGTTTTGCAAGAAACACGTCCAGATCAGTAGGAAAACACCCTTTACAGAGATCGCAACACTCACTTTGCTCTGGTTTCGCAGAAATCAAGCCGTCAAGAAGTCGATTCCTCCTTGGCGGAGGTGCTGGAAGTCAAATTATTTCACCCAAAGAGAAGGCGTTTGCCGTCTCTTTTTGAATGGCCGCTTGTGTTTAGACCAAATCGTTTGCACGAAATGTTCGCAATACAAACCTTTTTTATTTTTTTATTTATTTTATTTTATACAGTTTATCTAAAGGAGTTTCACTCACAACAAAGCAAATAGCTCCTTTTTTTTTTTACTGCACTACAAAAAAAGAAAACGCTTCAACCACAATGAGTGACCTCCACCCACCCCATACAAAACGGCTACTCTCTCCGGCATCTCCGCCAAGGAAAAATCGCCGTTTTGACGGTTTAATTTCTAAGAAACCAGAGCAAAGTGAGTGTTCCGATCCTTGAAAAGGCTGTCTTACTGGTGATCTCGGCGTGTTTCTTGCAAAACTCATCCGTCCGAGTCCACCTTTAAGCTTTTTAAGAGTCATGATGGATACAAACAAGTGGGACTGTGCATAATATCCTCACTGTTTGTCTACATGGTGAGTGGGTGTGTTTTTCCTCTCGTGTATTTATTTGTATGTTTCGTTGTTGTTATTTTCTTTATGTTGAGAGGTTGTTTTTTCTTTATACCACCCCATTGACCCCCCCCCCCCCCCCCCCCCCCCCCCCCCCCTTCATAGCGAAACACTCTGTCCGTCATGAAATGTAGCAAGTGCAACGCCGAGCGGTAGCAAAGTCCCCTCGCAGCATCGTCGAGCTACTCGGAAATCGGAATGTGTCGGCTGTGCACATACATAAAAACGCATCAAAACAGCACGTAACTACATAAAAACATGGACACTACACATTGAAGGGACGGCCAACTCAGTCAAGGTCGCAACGCTTTCTCTCTTGCGAACTCCCGTTTGTGGTCAGTCGCTCGCAGAGTGTCCGACCTGACTTCCGGTAGCATGTAAACAAACGGCTTCGAGTAGGGCTAGGCCTCATCTGGATATTTTCTTCTTCGAAGATATCGACTCGATCGTAAAGGGTAAGTATTGTTAACTGATATCAAATATGAATTTAGATCAATAATTTTGTTCTTCAATTTATTTTTATTCTCAGTATGCGATATTTGAGCCGTAATCGAAATCAACTAACTTACAAAGTGAATGTCACTCTTCTTCTTCGCTGTGTGTGGCATGGCCACGATCAACTCGGATTATTTTGCCACTCAACTCGCTGTTAGAGTCAAAGTGATATCTGGTAATGACCAGGGACGGTATTCATGTCGTGATAGCATGAGACTTAGCATGATGCTAACTTAGAAGCTCTTCCAAAAGTCCTATTAAATCCTATAGGACATTGGAAGAGCTTCTAAGTTAGCATCATGCTAAGTCTCATGCTATCTCGACATGAATACCGTCCCAGACTACTGTCTAAAATTAGTAAAAATCGACTAAAAAAATGTGCAACGTAATAGTTCATCAGAAGTTGATCTTGTATTTCAACAGGAGGATGCATACGTTTGCACCTTCTTTCATGATTCACCACCACCACCATACTTGCCTTCAAGTTCACAATCAGGACCAGTACCTATGTAAATACAAGCCTAGGCCTACAATCACATGACTATTATTAAATTACAAGTTTCAAGTGACCAGTGTGTATGCACTTCAAAACTGATTCATGTTTTGTTTTAGAGCTTGCATGGGTCTACATTACATTGAACGATTACAGTGAGAAGTAAACTTTAAGGTTGAGAGAAAGTTAAAACTCTTCATTAGGATTAAATTCAGTTCCAATTCCAAGCATTATTTGTAAACAAATGTGTGTACATGCATTTTTGGGGGGATAAAAAGTTAATGCATTGATTGTTTATTCTGTTGACGTTGTTATTCACTTATTGTTGTTGTTGGTGGTGGTGGTGGTGTGTGGTGTGTGTGTGTGTGTGTGTGTGTGTGTGTGTGTGTGTGTGTGTGTGGGTGTGTGTGTGTGTGTATGTATGTGTTTGTGTGTATGTATATATATATATATATATATATATATATATATATATATATATATATATATATATATAGTTTGCTTTGATAAAGCTTTTCTGTGTCCAATGTCTTTATTTGTGAACCTCAGAAACAAAACCAGTTAATGTTAACTTTGAGTAATGTTCGTGTTCAAAAAAAAAAAAAAAAAAAAAAAAAAAAAAAAAAAAAAAAAATTTTTTTAAAGTGATATAAATTGTGCTGATTTACTTTTCTCCTAATGGGGGAGGGACAGTGCCTATATATATATATATATATATATATATATATATATATATATATATATATGTGTGTGTGTGTGTGTGTGTGTGTGTGTGTTGTGTTTTTTGTGTGTGTGGGGGGGGGGGGGGGGGGGGGGTACACCAACAGATACTTCAGTGTATCAGAAGTGGTTGGTTATATTTTACTGACACCAGCAAACCAGTTAATTGTGTTTTGTGTGTGTGTGTGTGTGGGGGGGGGGGGGGGGGTACACCAGTACACCAACAGATACTTCAGTGTATCAGAAGTGGTTGGTTATATTTTACTGACACCAGCAAACCAGTTAATTGTTAGTTAAGATTGTTAGGAAGTTAGGTAATTTGGATACAAACTGCCAGGCATCTTTCCCAGTCTTACTTTAATGCTTACTTTCTTTTTTTTCCACATCAAAATTATAGCTGAAGCCTGTACTGCCTGCTGTCAGACAAGTACATGTCAGAAGAGGATTGCCAAGTTAACCAGGATGTGCACAGTAAGTGACATTGGATTTGATGGTGGTGGTTGGCTCAGCATATATGAGACTACTTAAAAGATGTGAAGTAAAATACATCCTTTGAAATTTAAAAAAGTTCTATTTCATGTGCTCACAAAATAGGGTAGGCTAGTAGGCAAATCAGTTGAATTATGTTTTGGTTATTTTATAAGTGTGTGTGTGTGTGTGTGTGTGTGTGTGTGTGTGTGTGTGTGTGTGTGTGTGTGTGTGTGTGTGTGTGTGTTTACCTCTGGACTTCAACCGAGGAATTGAATTCAAGAGATATGATGCTTGGATTTTTTATATTTTTCAGTCTTGTAATAAACTTTACAATGGCTGCAACAGTTCAAGTGGTATTCAGTTTACAAGTGACATTACATTTGCTTTGAGTTTGACAGGTTTCCTGAACCTTTTCTTTTTAATTTAGTTTGTGTATTTTTTAAAATCTATATTTATTGTGGGGAGGGGAGGGGGTAGATCAATAGATGCACAATTGAGACCAATTGGTCAAAATTTGCTTATGATTGTTTTACAGGGAAACATGCTGCCTGCCTGGGGAAAGGGGCAATGTTCTAGTGTGCTGCAGGGGAAAAGGCCATCAACAAATTCCATCACACCATGCTGAGCAGTTCCAACTCCCAAATGTGTGTGTGTGTGTATGTGTGTGTGTGTGTGTGTGTGTGTGTGTGTGTGTGTGTGTGTGTGTGTGTGTGTGTGTGTGTGTGTCTGTGTGTGTGTGTGTGTGTGTGTGTGTGTGTGTGTGTGTGTGTGTGTTTACAGCCACATCAGTGGTGTTGGGATTCTATAAAACCTTATTTTTTAAAAACCTAGGATAGTTCAGTGATGTCCCGAGGCCCCGGTCATAGGCCAATGACCTATTAAAATTGAAAATGTCTTATTGTGTTCTCCCTTTTCAGCACAAATTTATGTCTGATTAAGTTTTTAACACTGGCATGCTTTGCATTATTGATTTCAGGATATTGTCCTATTGATTTCTCTTGTCCTAGGATAGTTTGTCCTACTTTTCGATCCTCGGTACATCACTGTGACTAGCTGGCAGTTTGGGCCAATACTTAAGTATTGCCTTGAATGTAATCAGGATAGACATATTTAATTTCTTAGTAATTACATGTTCTTTTTTTTTAATGTCATGTTTTAAAATAATCATATGCGTTCGTTTGGTGTAGATGTCTGATGTTTCGCATACATTTATCTTCATTAAGAGAGAATCTGTGTGGATCATATTGTTCGTTCTATCAGTCGATATAATTCTTGAATAAATGTGTTGAAATGATGATGAGTGTGTGTGTGTGTGTGTGTGTGTGTGTGTGTGTGTGTGTGTGTGTGTGTGTGTGTGTGTGTGTGTGTGTGTGTGTGTGTGTGTGTGTGTGTGTGATACGAGAGAGAGAGAGAGAGAGAGAGAGAGAGAGAGAGAGAGAGAGAGAGAGAGAGAGAGAGAGAGAGAGAGAGAGAGAGAGAGAGAGAGAGAGAGAGAGAGAGAGAGAGAGAGAGAGAGAGAGAGAGAGAGAGAGAGAGAGAGAGAGAGAGGCAGACAGGGAGAGGGAGTTTTAATGTAACCGTCGTCATATTTCTCGCACTATTAGGCAATACTGTTTCCCCACACTGAGACTCCTGCACCTTATATAATGAGACTATTAATGAAAAATAAGAACAAAATCTTAATTTTGTGTTAACATTTGCGGGTGGGCTTTATAATAGTCAGAAACATATGGTACTGCTCATAACTATAGGCCTTGTCAAACAGATTTTCTGTTAGCCTGCAGTTTGGGCAATAGTTTTGGGAGTGTGAGAAAGATCTGTATAAATAAGACAGTACTTTCTTCACTAATGACAAATCATTGCAATTTAGTCTTTTGTGAATGATACCAGCACCATAGTAACATCAGAGACACTCAACAACTTCACAAATATGGCTATGGCTTATCATCAGATGCACCACCCTAAATACTTAAAACATTGAATG
>CM065707.1:14938991-14957646 GCA_017654935.2 Phymorhynchus buccinoides
TAAATCCCCCCACCATGAGTTGAATTCATGCTCTATCACTTTATTGCCTTTATTCATTCGTTCTTTTCGCAGCGGTTCACCAGCCTGTCTGTGCCTCTGCTCCTTGTCGTAATGGGGGGACGTGTGTCCCCTTGGAGCGAAGCAACAATGGCAGTGACAATGGCATCGACAATGACATTGACAATGGCAGCAATAATGGCAGCAACAATGGCGGCGACAGTGAAGAGAAAGAGGAGACCTATCAATGTCTGTGTCTTGAAGGACTGACAAATGACTCCAACTGTGGTGAGAAAACAGAGAATCATAATGTCATAGATCTTTTTTCATGAAATGGTAGTTTTTAATTATTTTTTTTTATTTATTCGGTGGTTGGTACTTTATAGTCACAGAGGTTGGGTATGTTGGTTGGTTGGCTTACCCTGGCTAAAAAGACTCCAGGGGTCATACCCAACAGACGAGAAGCACTTGAACACTAAACACAAGGTACAAATGCATCAGCTGTGGACGAGAACATTACGTG
The DNA here is from genome assembly GCA_017654935.2 of Phymorhynchus buccinoides. Classification (NCBI taxonomy): domain Eukaryota; kingdom Metazoa; phylum Mollusca; class Gastropoda; order Neogastropoda; family Raphitomidae; genus Phymorhynchus; species Phymorhynchus buccinoides. The sequence continues at coordinate 14,939,512 of CM065707.1, forward strand.
TGTGACCCGTTTTTTTTGATCTACCCCGCCATGTTGTCAGCCACACTCCGTCTTCGGGGGATTTTAGACCTGATGATGTTATGCTAGGAGCTTGTCATGGCTTAAGACAATCCCCGCACAACTTCCTCGGTCCCCAGAGCATAACAACATTTTTGATGTAGCCTTGGTGTTCTAGCTTATACTCCACTGGTCTGACACAGCCTCATGCCAAGGCATAGTCACAGAGGTGTCTAGGTTTGTATGTGTGTCTGCATATATATATATATAGATATAGGAACAATTTATGGGGAATTGCACCCGAACTTGAATGGTATGTTCAACGTGAATTTAGTTTAGCAGTGTTCAGTCATATACACAAAAGGTAGAATAAAACCTATGCATAATTTGTTCTAGTATGATGCATGCAAAACACAACAAAGTCTGGTAGTAGAAGGTCCTTTAATAGAAACTAAACATACATCGCTTCAGACCGTAAACCCTTTTCAACGTGAGGGAGAAAAACAAAACAAATGACAGCAAGCAAGTAGAAAGAGAGCAAATCAGAAAGAGAATACAGAGTAAATTTAACATTAAAGAAAATAATAATAATATCGTTATTTAAAGTTTTTGATTAATCTCAGCGCACTGTCCTCATTCTGCGCATTTGTAATTTCCCGATAGATTTATGAATAAAAAATGTATTTTTTAAAAAAAGAATAAAGGCTTACTTTTTGAAAACAATATTTCTAGGGGTGCGTGCAACAATTGCCTTTTTGCATTTGTATTCGTTTTGTGATAGGTACAGGCACCCTACGATTTATTCCAGACATTCGCCTTGCTTTTCACTCAGTACTGATTCCCAGTAGCTTTTCACCACAGACGTACTAAAAATCAATCATTTTCAACTCTACTTTTGCTTACTTTGTTTGCATTTTAAAGCGTGAGTGTTTTTGTTATTGTTGGACAGAGCAAGCCTCTGGACATAACAATATTTAGTTTCTTTGAGCATTTTGGTCTCCATTTTTACACCATAAATGCAGAATTACACGCATACTTATCTTATTCCGATTGTGGTTTTTGGCCTCTTAGCCACTATGGACGTCATAGGTAGTCATTTTCGAAAGCTGCTTGTGACCAATTCAGCTCAGTTACGCTCAAGGGAAGGCATTCAGAAGACCGATAAATGATTGTTGAATGTATAATTAAAGAAGTATTTCCCCTTAGACCATAGTTTTTACATAGCCGTGCACTGTGCAGAACCGAAGTCAGCACACATTATGTGCGTGGAGGTGCTGTGCGGAGGAAGCTTATCCCACGCCATTTTCTTGTCATGTCCAGCCAAACCCAATGCTCCTCTACTATCCGTGAACGGGTCTGACGCGGTGGTGTGTTATTACGAAGGTCAGACCATCTTTCTGACCTGTGAGTGGGTCAGACACAGCCTTCTGTGGCCAGACCTGTACCGCTTGTTCCGAGGCTCTCACCACGTAGAAGACAGCCTATCGGGACGTTTCAGGTACGAACGAACGAAACTGTTATTTATACAGGGTAATGAGATAAGTATACATACCTTTTTTACACCCAGGTATACTTATGCGTAGGTAGGTATGTAGGTAGGTAGATAGGTATGTATGTAGGTAGGTATGTAGGTAGGTAGATAGGTAGGTAGTATGAAGAAGTGGTATTGGCCTCGTGGCCCTTTTACGCTCCTTCTTGAATTGCGTTTTATACTTGTGTGGTGGTTTGTATTGCATTAAATCGTTCTATTATTAATCAAAAGCAGATGGACTTATTAATCGAAACTTCAGCATTTTGCAATCTAACTAAAAACATTTTTTTAATCAAATTTAAATTGATATTAGTTAGCAATTCATTCCACAGAAAAACATCAACATGGTTTTAAAAAACAAGAACTTTTGGATGTTAGTGCTACAATGTCGGGAGTTCAATTTTACATCACTATTTGTTTTAGTTCAATGAAAGAAACTATTACGGAAAATACTGAAATGTGTGCATAATTTTACATTTATGCCTATTGAAATACAACGTTTCTGGTCTCGGACCATTCTTGTAAGAGAAATTGGAACTAATATGTCAGTATACTGCTGTGCACCGTTTCCTCTGATCTAAATGACTTAAAAATTAGAGCGTTTGAAATGCAAAACTAATAAAATGTGATAAAAACGTTTTGTCCAAATGTCTTTATAATCGAACATTAGAATCAAGACCAGTTGCAATAACTTGGTATCTCTTGATCTTGATCAAAACTTTTTGTCCAAATGTCTTTATAATCGAACATTAGAATCAAGACCAGTTACAATAACTTGGTATGTTGATCTTGATAAAAACGCTTTGTCCAACTGTCTTTATAATCGAACATTAGAATCAAGACCAGTTACAATAACTTAGTATCTTGATACAAAAATGTTTTTATAATCGAACATTAGAATCACGACTAGTTACAATAACTTGGTATCCTGATAAAAAATGTTTTGTCCAAATGTCTTTATAATCGAACATTAGAATCAAGACCAGTTACAATAACTTGCATATTGTATTATATAAGCCTTGGTGTTGTAATAATCTCTTTGGGGGTCAGTGTTGTGGCCACTACCAGTGACCCTGGCGCTGGGCACGAGGTCACGGTGACTTCGTTCACGTGCACGGTGATTTGTGACGACAACGAGTCGGACCGCAGCGAAGGGGTTAACGTCAGTAAGTGAATACTAATAATGAATGAATCTTTCGTCAGTGGTGTCGCAGAGGTACCGCCCTTCGCCTCGTTAAAGGGGCACCCTGACGGATGAGTATTTGCAAAGAAACACGACGCGATCACCAGGAAAACACCCTTTACAGAGATCGAAACACTCATTTTGCTCTGGTTTCCTCCACCCACCCCATCCAAAATGGCATCATGAGTGGCATTTAACTGTGTTGCCATGCGGGAAAGAGTGAAAATGTTAACGTGTATTGAAACCTTTTTTGAAGCAACAAAACCAGGTTCGTTTTCTGCCCACTCTCATGTGTGACATGTGTGACTCTGTGTGTGACTCTGTGATGTGTGTGTGTGTGTGTGTGTGTGTGTGTGTGTGTGTGTGTGTGTGTGTATGTGTGTGCGTGCGCGCGTGCGTGTGCGTGCGCGAGTGCGCGCGCGTCTGTATGTGTATGCTACTATAAGTCAATGTTTGTATACGTGCATGTGCCTGCTTATACGCTCATGTGCGTGTATACTGTGGACTGGCATATAACAGTGTGTGCACTGAACACTGAACACTGAACACTGACAAACAATGAATTAACAAGAATAAATCTGTCCTTGGATAAATTGAAAAACAATTAAATTGATAGAAACGTAAACAAAATGAAACAAAGGAAGAGAAGAAGACGAAGAAGAAGAAGAAGAAGAGAAGAAGAAGAAGAAATCAACACATAGAAGAATATCAATTTCCCCATAATAGTGACTGTTCTTTACTTCGATTGAATTGTTCTTTCCTCTCCAATACACAGCAGTGAAGCAGCCAATCTGCGAAACGTTTCCGTGTCAAAACGGGGGAAGTTGTGTACCTTCTTCGGGAAGCAGCGACGACGACAATAAAGAACTCTACAACTGTCTGTGTCCAGAGGGTCTGAAAGATGGTACCAATTGCAGTGAGTGCCCCTACTAAAAAAAAACAAAGTCAAGTTTAATTAATTTAAAATTAAGAAGGGTCTTTTGCCATCTCGTCCCACGACGGTGTGTGTGTGTGTGTGTGTGCGTGTGCGTGTGTGCGTGCGTGCGTGCGTGCGTGCGTGCGTGCGTGCGTGTTCGTGCGCGCGTGCACGCGCGCGCGTGTGTGTTTGTGTATGTGTGTATATATATGTGTGTGTGTGTGTGTGTGTGTTTGTGCGCGTGTGTGTGTTTGTGTGTTATTCTTTTTCTAGTGATACAAGAGCCATTCTTCTATCTTTTTCCGTCACTGAGTTATGGGCATTTAAAGTTAGTAGGGTGAGTGTCGGCCATTTTGTGAAAACACTGTCTAAAGTCAGAAAATGCATTGACCTACTCGTTTTAAAATACTTTTTTATAAAACCATTTAGAGACCATATTAAATATTAATCTTTATGAATCTTTAAGATAACATGTTATTTAGCACAAAAATACCCATAACTCAAAATTGACAAAAATGAGATTTTTGACTTTGCAAGCCTTTTGTGAGAAACTAGCCCAGCGACTTAATGTCCCTTTCGTGGTGCTGGGTCATATATAGACTGTGAGATGTGGCAACTATTAAGAAGACATTAAAAACATCTCATAAAATAATTATTCTAAAATGTAACGGCTTTTTTAAATTCTTGTTATATGCATTACAGTGCAACAATGCACAACAACCTTTCAATTAAAGAAAGCCATATTGGTTACTCTCAGAAAGAAACAAATTCTTCAATAACAACACGAACCTCTCTCTCTCTCTCTCTCTCGTCTCTCTCTCTCTCTCAGCCATCCCAGAAGCTCCTACGCTGAATCTGACGGGTCCAGCGAGCGTAATAACAGAAGGACATACGGTATCGTTGACATGCTACTGGCCAAGGTCATCCTCCTCCTCGACATCCTCCTCCTCCTCCTCTTCTTCCTCTAATTCTTCCTCCTCCTCCTCCTCTTCATCATCATCGTCCTCGTCATCAGCATCGCCATTGAAACCCAACCAGTACCTTCTGTTTCAAGGGCCAACTTTGGTCAAAGTGAACACGGATGGTGTTTTTCGACTTGACGTCTTCTTCGTAGGGGGCAGCGACGTCGCCAACTTCACATGCTCCGTGATTTTCAACGGAGAGGAGTCGGGGAAGAGCAACGTGGTTGAGTTAGGTAAGGATTTTAACGAGCTGAGAGCAAGCCATACTTATTATTCCCAGGTTTTATGATAATTTATGGAGTGAAAGTGAGAGAGAGAGAGAGAGAGATGGTGGAGAGAGAGAGAGAGAGAGAGAAGGGAGAGAGAGAGAGAGAGGAGAGGGAGAGAGAGAGAGGGAGGAGGGAATGCGAGAGAGAGAGAGAGAGAGAGAGAAGAGAGAGAGAGAGAAGAGGGAGAGAGATTTGAAAAACTTTTTTTTTTTTTTTTTGACACTTAAATTTTATTTTTCAGGTATAAAGATTTGAGGCAACGCCTAGTCTTCCAACCTTCCAGAGAGAGAGAGAGAGAGAGAGGAGAAGAGAGAGAGGAGAGAGAGAGAGAGAGAGAGAGAGGTGAAGGGGTGAGAGAGCGCGAGAGAGGAGAGAGAGAGATAAGAGAGAGAGAGAGAGGAGAGAGAGATAGAGAGAGAGAGATTTAAAAACTTTGAAAAGATTTTAGGCAACGCCTAGTCTCCACCTTCCAGATAGAGAGAGAGAGAAGAGAGAGAGAGAGAGAGAGAGAGAGAGAGAGAGAGAGAGATATATAGAGAGAGAGAGAGAGAGGAGAGATAGTCGCTCTTGCTGTACAAGAAAGAAAGCCAACTAGATAGAAAGGAATAATGCTGTTTTAGGATTAAAGAGTTAGTTTAGTGTTTGTTTGTTTTTTGTTATTCAAGATATACCAATACAAATCTGCTTATAACAAATGGGATTGCTAAACTTAGTGACTTTGTTGTTGTTGTTTTTTATTATCCAAGATATACCAATACAACTCTGCTTATAATAAATGGGATAAACTTAGTGACTTTGTTGCTGTGTTTTTATTATCCAAAATATACCAATAAAACTCTGCTTATAACAAAAATGGGATTGCTAAATTTAGTGACTTTGTTGTTGTTTTTTGTTATTCAAGATATACCAATAAAACTCTGCTTATAACAAATGGGATGGCTAAACTTAATAACTTTGCAATACATCAGAGAGAGGATGAAGTACCTGTAACTACAGCGAACAAAACTTGCTGGTGGTTACGTGTAACCAAGATGGATAAGAATGCATTATCATCTATGACATTTAGGCTTAGAAATAGCCTTTAGCCTGATATGTGAGGTCTCTTTTATTATTATTTGGGGTGCCCAACGGTACGTTCTATTCGAAAATGGGTTTGGAAGCAATAATCGCTCCGATGTTTGTCTAACTGATTTTTAAAACCGTTCAGTGTTCCTGCAGTAGCAAGTGAGGGTGGTAAGGAGTTCCACAGATTTGATAACTCTGTTAGCAAAAAAAGTGTGCTCGTCCCGCGCGTCGGTGTACTTAGCAAAGGGTGTATTCGATTTCATATACAACGTGCTCTTAGTTATCGACTTGGTTAAATATGAACAGGGATGGGGTTTGGGTTTCGGTTTTTTTGTTAGTTGCTCATAGTAATCATGCAGCACTTTGTATGTTTCAATCATATCTTCCTCTCCACCTCCCCGTGGGGATACCGGGGGGGTCTTTTGTATAAATAGTTCCCTCACCTTCTGTAAGTTATGTTCTTGTAGCTTCTTCTAATATGCCACTCTTTGACTTTGACTTTTCCCTTTTGCTTACTGTCATCTACTATCTTTCTGCCCTTACCGGTCCATTGATTCTCCTGCCCTTTTTTCACAAAACACTTTCAAAAAGGTTTCCTCCAACCAAAGTCTGACTTGCTGGGCCCAGCCTATTTCTTAGTAACTGTTAGGCGCATAACGGCAGCATGACGGCATCTACGCTCATAATTGACAGGAAACTGTCTGAGCCATCGAAGAAGAAGAAGATATCTTCTCCTACCCTTCGGTATTCAAGGCTAGGCAGATTTAGTAATTCTAGTCTTTCTTCAAAGCTCAATTTCCTAATCAATACTAAAACTCCAAACAACAAATAGGAATTGTTCGGAAAATAACTAAGAGGAGTAATTTCACGGTGCGTGGGAGTGATCTCGCCTAATTCAATCGGTCAAACAGGGGGAAGTTACTCTACCATCAGGTAAATCCCCAGCCCTCGCTTCGTGTGTTTGAGGAGACATACAGCACGTAGAACAAAAGTTAAACATTCTAAAATTGATGTCATGTATATTTTTACGTCATATTTTGCACGTTCTATCAGTTTGTGGCCACTGGCCAACCCTCATGTTTAAAAATAAAAAAGTTTGCAAGTTGCTGACTCGCATCCAACGACTTCAAGCTTGGACGCCATTGTTGCTATGGTATTTGACCGAGTAATGGAGGTAAACAACTCTAATTTTCACGAAGTGCTCTCCCCTGGTTTTTTCTCTCCGAAAATCGTCTATTTACTTCCTTCTTTTAACAAAAAAAACAGCTTTGTTGCTGTTTTTCTCTTCTCATAATAAAACATTACGACCCCCAACGAATTAGTATCGTACAGGCGAGGTCTTTCTTTTGTTTTGTTTTTTCATTCACACATAGAGAAAACGAACGGTGTGTGAGCCCAACCCTTGCGAGCACGAATGCACGTGCACAGTCTATTACGTCCATACGATGGCGTCCACGTATCGCTGTGGGTGTAAGCCAGGACTGACCGGTCGACACTGTGGTAAGACAAGCGAACGAGAGAGTTCACTAGAAGATTTTACAATAATATCTATTGTTAAAAACTTCGGGACTTTCCTGGTATTGTACTGCCTCCGGGCATTGCCTCCATGATTGTTCCCACCATCTTTAAATAATTATTCTAATGTCCCATATATGTGTCTGTTTCAGACCGGATGAGGACGTTAAACAGATTTTTCTTCATTCTTCAGTCACCAGAAGGACGTTATAGATAATTTGTCAAATCTAGTTTTTCTATCTTAAGAATTTCGCAGAAAGGAAAGACATCAAAGCAAAATGATGTGTCATATATAAGCAAAAAGGCAGGTTTTACACTTACTGAAAAACAACATGGCAAACAGTGACAGATAGTAGATGAAATATAATATAAAGGAAAAAGTTGGGATTCACAACAATTGGGAAAAGAAGAAATTACTTATTAAGGAAAGAGACACAAAAAGGATGGATGAACAGATTTTATTATTTTTAAGGCGATAAAAGCTTCGCCGCTCCATTTTGATTTTTCTTTGTAGTATTTTCGCTTAGAATGACGAGAAAAGAACAGACAGAGACAGAGAAATAATTTCTTAAAGATACACTGACCCACCACGATTAAGTGGGGGCATTTGTATGGGAGTAAACCCTAGTCAAAACAAGATTTTCCTACCAGCTATAAGAGGGAAAACATGTGGAAACCGTGATTTTGACACGTGACGTGGTGGGTCTTTAAATCCACGGTTCTTGTTTTGCTAACCAGAACATCCGGAGGCGCCAACTCTGAAGCTAAGAGAAGATTACAACGCCACAGTGACAGCGGGACAAACGGTTCATTTCCGCTGTCACTGGCAATGCACGTTACAACCGGACTTCTACCGGCTTCTCATCCACGGTCACACGGAGGTCAAGGTCGCAGGGGTCGACGAACCCGGCCGGAAGATTGGCTGTGACCTTGACCTACGGCCACGTCGGCCATCTTGCTTTTGCCTGCAGCGTGGAGCCTCGCTGGTCGGAAGTCGCCCCCTCCAGTGCTACAGGGTGTGGCTGAATGGTAGGTTCAAGGTCTCTGTTACACGTTAAACGTTATTCAGAAAATATCACTATTTCCCCCATGGCAAACGATCAGCGTTAGGTCACTCATAAAGGTCGGTGTACACGTTAATGTTATTCAGAAAAAAATATCACTATTCCCCCCATGGCAACACAGCGTTAGGTCACTAGTCACAAAGGTCTGTGTACACGTTAACAAATATTCAAAAAATATCACTATTCCCCCCATGGGAACACAGCGTTAGTTTCACTCACAAAGGTCAGTGTACACGTTAGCATTATTCAGAAAAAAAATCACTATTTCCCCCATGGGAACACAGCGTTAGGCCACTCATAAAAGGTATATGTACACGTTAACATTATTCACAAAGATATTTCTATTTCCCCATGGCAACACAGCGTTAGGCCACTCACAAAGGGTACTTTTATATAAATTTAAAAAAAATATATATAAAGTTATAAATTATTATTTCTTTATTTACTTCTATTTATCTATCTATTATTTGTTCCTTTTTTTCTACTGTGTCTTGGCGCTGCGTGGTGAACTTCGTTTTTTCTTTTTCTTTTTTTTCCAATTATTATCAGCAAATATTTTCAACCTGATGTAGTTGGCTGATTGACTGGAAGAAGAAGAAAGGTCTGTGTACACGTTAACACTAATCAACGAGATATTTCTATTTCCCCATGGCAACACAGTGATAGGCCGCTCCATAAAGGTCTTGTACGACGTTAACCTATTCACGAGGATATTTCTCTCTCTCTCTCTCTCCACCTCTCTCACCCTCTCTCTTTCTCTCTCACTCTCTCTCTCTCTCTCTCTGTCTCTCTCTCTCTCTCCCTCTTCTCCCTCTCTCTCTCTCTCCTCTCTCTCTCCCTCCCTCTCTCTCCTCTCTCTCTCAACTCTCTCTCTCAGTCCTTGTCTCTCTCTCTCTTCATCTCTCTCTCTCTTCTCTCATCTCTCTCTCCTCCGTCTCTCATCTCTCTCTCTCTCTGGCAGCCATCCCAGAAGCCCCTACGCTGAATCTGACGAGTCCAGCAAGCGTAATAACAGAAGGACACACGGTATCTTTGACATGCTACTGGCCAAGGTCATCCTCCTCCTCGTCATCCTCCTCATCATCATCATCATCATCATCGTCCTCGTCCTCAGCATCGCCATTGAAACCCGACCAGTACCTTCTGTTTCAAGGGCCAACTTTGGTCAAAGTGAACACGGATGGTGTTTTTCGACTTGACGTCTTCTTCGTAGGGGGCAGCGACGTCGCCAACTTCACATGCTCCGTGATTTTCAACGGAGAGGAGTCGGGGAAGAGCAATGTGGTTGAGTTAGGTAATGATTTTAACGAGCTGAGAGCAAGCCATACTTATTATTCCCAGGTTTTATGATAATTTATGTGGAGAGAGAGAGAGAGAGAGAGAGAGAGAGTAGAGAGAGAGAGAGATAGCGAGAGAGAGATAGAGAGAAGAGAGGGTGAAAGAGACAGAGACAGAATATTTAAAACTTTGAAAACTTAAGCTTATATTTTTCATGTATAACGATTTTAGGCAACCATTCGCAGAGCGAGAGAGAGAGAGAGAGAGAGAGAGAGAGAGAGAGTAGAGAGAGAGATAGATAGAGATAGAGAGAGAGAGAGAGAGTCGCTCTTGCTGTACACGAAAGAAAGCCCAACTAGACTAGAAAGGAATAAATGCTGTTTTAGGATTAAAGAGTTAGTTTAGTGTTTGTTTGTTTTTTGTTATTCAAGATATACCAATACAAATCTGCTTATAACCAAATGGGACTGCTGAATTTAGTGACTTCGTTGTTGTTTTTTTATTATCCAAGATATACCAATAAAAACCTGCTTATAACAAATGGGATTGCTAAACTTAGTGACTTTGTTGGGGTTTTTTAATTATCCAAGATATACCAATACAACTCTGCTTATAATAAATGGGATGGCTAAACTTAGTGACTTTGTTGTTGTTTTTTTATTATCCAAAATATACCAATACAACTCTGCTTATAACAAAAATGGGATTGCTAAACTTAGTGACTTTGTTGTTGTTTTTTATTATCCAAGATATACCAATAAAACTCTGCTTATAACAAATGGGATTGCTAAATTTAGTGACTTTGTTTGTTTGTTTTTATTATGCAAGATATACCAATAACAATATCAGTTATTGGGATTTGCGAGTGTGATATTGCTTTTATCCTATCTCAAGTGGCTTGCTGTTTATCACACGAGGTCGGAGACCGAGTGTGATAAACAGCAAGCCACGAGAGATAGGATAAAAGCAATATCACACTCGCAAATCCTAATAACGGATATATACCGATATTTTACCTATTTCAGGTGATAATCAAACACGCAACGAAGAAGCGAGACGGCCATGCATGCAGATCTAAAATAATACTAACCACTTCACCGTAGCAAGAAAATCCTACTCATCCACAAATAATATAGTTCTCCAAGTTAGAAAGTCGTGAGCTATTTTGATCTTGCACATTGATACATTATGAAAGGAAACTGATTATTAATCGAAACATGAACCTACTAGAATTTGCTGTATTAAAAAATAGCCTTTACAATGACATATCCGTTTTACACTGCAATCACAGGCCATAGTTATTGTCATTTCGCCAATGACGAACTTTCAATGATGACGTAATTTCAGTGATTGCGTAAGTTCACTAAGATGACGTTTTTTGGTGTCCTGCTCAGAAGGCGCTATTTGCAGTGACACTAACTTGAGCATAGGTTGCCAGCCGCTATTTTTATAATTTGCAATTTCACTAAAAGTTACTATTCACAATTATTTTTCAATGTAAAATGTTCATCAGAAACAACTTTTTGCATTTATCGGGTTAAGGCATAGGGTTAGGAGTATGTTTGGGCTTTTTGTTTTACTAAACATCACTTGATGCAAATTAAAGAAAATATGGCTTGAGTACTGCAGATAGTCGCATGCGAGTGTACCTTGATGTGTGATAATGATAATGATATGTCAAGATAAATAACTGTGACGTCAAGTTTCTAATAGCAACGGTGTATTCTTACACGCGTTTACACTAAGCCTATGGGTTAATATACGCAAATGATATGTCAAGACATTGTTTTATATCACACGCTTCCAGGCCTCTAAGCACTACTTGGAAGATGTAATATACATACATACATACATACATACACACATGATGCATGTGTTTATATATCATAATGTTGCTAATGTATGCATATAGTTGGGGAAAGGTGTGAAATTGATTAGTGTTTTTTTTCTTTTCGGAACGTTTATACATGTACTTTCTTTTGATTAAATCCCCCCACCATGAGTTGAATTCATGCTCTATCACTTTATTGCCTTTATTCATTCGTTCTTTTCGCAGCGGTTCACCAGCCTGTCTGTGCCTCTGCTCCTTGTCGTAATGGGGGGACGTGTGTCCCCTTGGAGCGAAGCAACAATGGCAGTGACAATGGCATCGACAATGACATTGACAATGGCAGCAATAATGGCAGCAACAATGGCGGCGACAGTGAAGAGAAAGAGGAGACCTATCAATGTCTGTGTCTTGAAGGACTGAAAAATGACTCCAACTGTGGTGAGAAAACAGAGAATCATAATGTCATAGATCTTTTTTCATGAAATGGTATTCGGTGGTTGGTACTTTATAGTCACAGAGGTTGGGTTTGTTGTTGTTGTTGGCTTACCCTGGCTAAAAGACTCCAGGGATCATCCCAACAGCGAGAAGCACTTGAACACTAAGGTACAAATGCATCAGCTAGGGATGAGAACATTACGTGTGTGACCGTTTTTGATTACCCCGCCATGTTGGGCAGCCACACTCCGTCTTCGGGGGATTTTAGACTGATGATGTTATGCTGGGAGCTTGTCATGGCTTAAGACAATCCCTGCACAACCATTCAGAGCATAACAACATTTTGATGTAGCCTTGGCGTTCTAGCTTATATGTCAACTGGTCTGACACAGCCTCATGCCAAGGGCATAGTCACAGAGGTGTCTAGGTTTGTATGTGTGTCTGCATATATATATATATATAGATACAGGAACAATTTATGGGGAATTGCACTCGAACTTGCATGGTATGTTTGACGTGAATTTAGTTTAGCAGTGTTCAGTCATATACACAAAAGGTAGAATAAAACCTATGCATAATTTGTTCTAGTATGATGCATGCAAAACACAACAAAGTCTGGTAGTAGAAGGTCCTTTAATAGAAAATAAACATACATCGCTTCAGACCGTAAACCCTTTTCAATGTTAGGGAGAAAAACAACACAAATGACATCAAGCAAGTAGCAAGACTGCAAAACAGAAAGAGAATACAGAGTAAATTTTACATCAAAGAAAATAATAATAATATCGTTATTTAAAGTTTTTGATTCTCTCAGCGCACTGTCCTCATTCTGCGCATTTGTAATTTCCGATATTGTGAATAAAATATTAAAAAAAATTTATTTTAAAAAAAAAAATAAAGGCTTACTTTTTGAAAACAATATTTCGAGGGGTGCGGGCAACCATTGCCTTTCTGAATTTGTATTCGTTTTGTGATAGGCACAGGCACCCTACGATTTATTCCAGACATTCGCCTTGCTTTTCACTCAGTACTGATTCCCAGTAGCTTTTCACCACAGACGTACTAAAACTCAACCATTTTCAACTCTACTTTTGCTTACTTTGTTTGCATTTTAAAGCGTGAGTGTTTTTGGTATTGTTGGACAGAGCAAGCCTCTGGACATAACAATATTTAGTTTCTCCTTTGAGCATTTTGGTCTCCATTTTCACACCAGAAATGCAGAATTACACGCATACTCATCTTATTCCGATTGTGGTTTTTGGCCTCTTAGCCACTATGGACGTCATAGTTAGTCTTTTCTCGAAAGCTGCTTGTGACCAATGCAGCTCAGTTACGCTCAAGGGAAGGCATTCAGAAGACCGATAAATGATTGTTGAATGTATGATTAAAGAAGTATTTCCCCTTAGACCATAGTTTTTACATAGCCGTGCACTGTGCAGAACCGAAGTCAGCACACATTATGTGCGTGGAGGTGCTGTGCGGAGGAAGCTTATCCCACGCCATTTTCTTGTCATGTCCAGCCAAACCCAATGCCCCCGTATTGTACGTGAACGGGTCTGACGCGGTGGTGTGTTATTACGAAGGTCAGACCATCTTTCTGACCTGTGAGTGGGTCAGACACAGCCTTCTGTGGCCAGACCTGTACCGCTTGTTCCGAGGCTCTCACCACGTAGAAGACAGCCTGTTGGGACGTTTCAGGTACGAACGAACGAAACTGTTATTTATACAGGGTAATGAGATAAGTATACATACCTTTTTACACCCAGGTATACTTATGCGTAGGTAGGGTACTGTAAGGTAGGTAGGTAGGTATGTAGGTAGGTAGATAGGTAGGTAGATAGGTAGGTAATATGAAGAAGTGGTATTGGCCTCGTGGCCCTTTTACGCCCCTTCTTGAATTGCGTTTTATACTTGTGTGATGGTTTGTATTGCATTAAATCGTTCTATTATTAATCAAAAGCAGATGGACTTATTAATCGAAACTTCAGCATTTTGCAATCTAACTAAAAACATTTTGTTAATCAAATTTAAATTGATATTAGTTAGCAATTCATTCCACAGAAAAACATCAACATGGTTTTAGAAAACAAGAACTTTTGGATGTTAGTGCTACAATGTCGGGAGTTCAATTTTACATCACTATTTGTTTTAGTTCAATGAAAGAAACTATTACGGAAAATACTGAAATGTGTGCATAATTTTACATTTATGCATATTGAAATACAACGTTTCTGGTCTCGGACCATTCTTGTAAGAGAAATTGGAACTAAAATGTCAGTATACTGCTGTGCACCGTTTCCTCTGATCTAAATGACTTAAAAATTAGAGCATTTGAAATGCAAAACTAGTAAAATGTGATAAAAACGTTTTGTCCAAATGTCTTTATAATCGAACATTAGAATCAAGACCAGTTGCAATAACTTGGTATCTCTTGATCTTGATCAAAAACTTTTTGTCCAAATGTCTTTATAATCGAACATTAGATAGAATCAAGACCAGTTACAATAACTTGGTATGTTTGATCTTGATAAAAACACTTTGTCCAAATGTCTTTATAATCGAACATTAGAATCAAGACCAGTTACAATAACTTAGTATCTTGATACAAAAATGTTTTTATAATCGAACATTAGAATCACGACTAGTTACAATAACTTGGTATCGTTGATAAAAAATGTTTGTCCAAATGTCTTTATAATCGAACATTTGAATCAAGACCAGTTACAATAACTTGCATATTGTATTATATAAGCCTTGGTGTTGTAATAATCTCTTTGGGGGTCAGTGTTGTGGCCACTACCAGTGACCCTGGCGCTGGGCACGAGGTCACGGTGACTTCGTTCACGTGCACGGTGATTTGTGACGACAACGAGTCGGACCGCAGCGAAGGGGTTAACGTCAGTAAGTGAATACTAATAATGAATGAATCTTTCGTCAGTGGTGTCTCAGAGGTACCCCCTTCGCCTCGTTAAAGGGGCACCCTGACGGATGAGTTTTTTTGCAAGAAACACGTCGAGATCACCAGGAAAACACCCTTTACAGAGATCGCAACACTCACTTTGCTCTGGTTTCCTTCATCCACCCCATCCAAAATGGCATCATGAGTGGCATTTAACTGTGTTGCCATGCGGGAAAAAGTGAAAATGTTAACATGTATTGAAACCTTTCTGGAAGCAACAAAACCAGGTTCGTTTTCTGCCCACTCTCCATGTGTGACTCTGTGTGTGACTCTGTGTGACTCAACTCTGTGTGTGTGTGACTCTGCGTGTGTGTTGTGTGTCGTGTGGTGTTGTGTGTGTGTCGGTGTGGTGTGTGTGTGTGCGTGTGCGGGAGTGTGTGGCGTTAGCGTGTGGTGTGAAGTGTGTAAAGTGTGTGGATGTGTGTGAATGTGAAAGTTGGTGTGTGTGGTGTGTGTGTGCGTGCGTGTGCGTTGACGTTGCGAGTGGCGTGTGCGTGTGCGCGCGTGGCGTGCGCGTGCAGTGCGTGTGCGTGCATCTTGTGCGCGCCAGTGCGCGCGCGTCTGTATGTGTATGCTACTATAAGTCAATGTTTGTATACGTGCATGTGTCTGCTTATGCGCTCATGTGCGTGTATACTGTGGACTGGCATATAACAGTGTGTGCACTGAACACTGAACACTGAACAGACTGCACAAACAATAATTAACAAGGATAAATCTGTCCTTGGATAAAAGGAAAAACAATTAAATTGATAGAAACGTAAACAAAATGAAACAAAAAGAAGAAGAAGAAGAAGAAGACGAAGAAGAAGAAGAAGAAGAATGAAGAGAGAAGAAGAAGCAGAAGAAGAAGAAATCAACACATAGAAGAATATCAATTTCCCCATAATAGTGACTTTTCTTTACTTCGATTGAATTGTTCTTTCCTCTCCAATACACAGCAGTGAAGCAGCCAATCTGCGAAACGTTTCCGTGTCAAAACGGGGGAAGTTGTGTACCTTCTTCGGGAAGCAGCGACGACGACAATAAAGAACTCTACAACTGTCTGTGTCCCGAGGGTCTGAAAGATGGTACCAATTGCAGTGAGTGCCCCTACTAAAAAACAACAGTCAAGTTTAATTAATTTAAAATTAAGAAGGCTCTTTTTGCCATCATCGTCCCACGACGGTGTGTGTGTGTGTTTTGCGTGCGTGTGTGCGTGTGTGCGTGCGCCGCGTGTGTGTTTGTGTTTTTTATGTGTGTATATGTATTTGTGTGTGTGAGTTTTTGTGTGTGCGTGTGTGTGTGTTTGTTGTGTTATTCTTTTTCTAATGATACAAGAGCCATTCTTCTATCTTTTTCCGTCGCTGAGTTATGGGCATTTAAAGTTAGTAGAGTGAATGTCGGCCATTTTTGAGAAAACACTGTCTTTAAAGTCTAGCCTATCTGAAGGAAGTGCATTGACCTACTCAGTTTAAAATATTTTTTTTAAAAACATTTAGAGACCATATGAAATATTAACCTTTATGAATCTTTAACTATAACATTTTTAATTTAGGCAAACGAAAATACACATAGCTCAAAATTGATAAAAACGATATTTTTGATTTTGCAAGCCTTTTGTGAGAAACTAGACCCGCGAATTAATGTCCCTTTTCGTGGAGCTGTGTCACAGATCGACAGTGAGATGTGGCCATCTATTAAAGAATCATTAAAATAAAAAAAAAATCTCATAAAATAATTATTCCCCCCCCCCCCCCTAAATAATGTAACGGCTTTTTTTTAAATTCTTGATATATGCATTACAGTGCAACAATGCACAACAACCTTTCAATTAAAGAAAGCCATATCTTTACTCTCAGAAAGAAACAAATTCTTCAATAACAACACGAACCTCTCTCTCTCTCTCTCTCCTCTCTCTCTCTCTCTCTCTCTCAGCCATCCCAGAAGCTCCTACGCTGAATCTGACGGGTCCAGCGAGCGTAATAACAGAAGGACATACGGTATCGTTGACATGCTACTGGCCAAGGTCATCCTCCTCCTCGACATCCTCCTCCTCCTCCTCTTCTTCCTCAAATTCTTCCTCCTCCTCCTCCTCCTCATCATCATCGTCCTCGTCATCAGCATCGCCATTGAAACCCAACCAGTACCTTCTGTTTCAAGGGCCAACTTTGGTCAAAGTGAACACGGATGGTGTTTTTCGACTTGACGTCTTCTTCGTAGGGGGCAGCGACGTCGCCAACTTCACATGCTCCGTGATTTTCAACGGAGAGGAGTCGGGGAAGAGCAACGTGGTTGAGTTAGGTAAGGATTTTAACGAGCTGAGAGCAAGCCATACTTATTATTCCCAGGTTTTATGATAATTTATGGGAAGTGAGAAGAGAGAGAGAGGAGAGAGAGAGAGAGAGAGAGAGAGAGAAGAGAGACTGAGAAGAGAGGAGAGCAGAGAGAGAGAGAGAGAAGAGAGAGAGGGAGGGGGAGGGAGGGAGAGAGAGAGAGAGAGGAGAGGAGAGATCGAGAAGGAGAGAGAGAGAGAGAGAGAGAGAGAGAGACGAGAGAGAGAGACGATATTTAAAAAAACTTTGAACACTTAAATTTTATTTTTCAGGTATAAAGATTTGAGGCAACGCCTAGTCTTCCAACCTTCCAGAGAGAGAGAGAGAGAGAGAGAGAGAGAGAGAGAGAGAGAGAGAGAGAGCAGAGAGAGAGAGGAGAGAGAGAGAAGGGAAGGGGTGAAGAGAAGAGATAGGAAGAGAGAAGAGAGAGAAGAGAGATAGAGAGAGAGAGAGAGAGAGAGAGAGAGAGAGATTTAAAAACTTTGAAAAATTTTAGGCAACCGCCTATTCTTCTTCCAACCTTCCATGAGAGAGAGAGAGAGATATAAGAGAGAGTAAATAGAGAGATAATAGATAGAGAGATGAAGAGAGAGAGTCTCTCTTGCTGTCACTAAGAAAGCCCAACTAGATAGACAGTAAATAATGCTGTTTTTAGGATTAAAGATTTGTTTGTGTTGTTTGTTTTTTTGTGTTATTCAGAGATACCAATACAAATCTGCTTAAACAAATGGGATTGCTAAACTTAGTGACTTGTGTTGTTGTTGTTTTTTTATTATCCAAGATATTACCATGCAAACTCTGCTTATAATAAAAGT
>CM065707.1:14958146-14975646 GCA_017654935.2 Phymorhynchus buccinoides
GATTGCTAGTCACTACGTTTTTTGTGTCCTGCTCAGACGTATTTGCTGACACTACATGAGACGGTTGCCAGCCCGCCTATTTTTTTAATTTGCATTTCACTAAAGTACTATTCCATTATTTCTGTTTATATATCATAATGTTGCTAATGTATGCATATAGTTGGGGAAAGGTGTGAAATTGATTAGTGTTTTTGTTTCTTTTCGGAACGTTTATGCATGTACTTTCTTTTGATTAAACCCCCCCACCATGAGTTGAATTCATGCTCTATCACTTTATTGCCTTTATTCATTTGTTCTTTTCGCAGCGGTTCACCAGCCTGTCTGTGCCTCTGCTCCTTGTCGTAATGGGGGGACGTGTGTCCCCTTGGAGCGAAGTGACAATGGCAGCGACAATGGCATCGACAATGACATTGACAATGGCAGCAATAATGGCAGCAACAATGGCGGCGACAGTGAAAAGAAAGAGGAGACCTATCAATGTCTGTGTCTTGAAGGACTGACAAATGACTCCAACTGTGGTGAGAAAACAGAGAATCCTAATGTCATAGATCTTTTTTCATGAAATGGTATTCGGTGGTTTGTACTTTATAGTCACAGAGGTTGGGTTGGTTGGTTGGTTGGCTTACCCTGGCTAAAAGACTCCAGGGATCATCCCAACAGCGAGAAGCACTTGAACACTAAGGACAAAT
This sequence comes from Phymorhynchus buccinoides, assembly GCA_017654935.2. NCBI lineage: Eukaryota > Metazoa > Mollusca > Gastropoda > Neogastropoda > Raphitomidae > Phymorhynchus > Phymorhynchus buccinoides. The sequence goes on from CM065707.1 coordinate 14,958,836, forward strand.
GCATCAGCCTGGGATGAGAACATTACGTGTGTGACCGTTTTTGAATACCCCGCCATGTGGTCAGCCACACTCCGTCTTCGGGGGATTTTAGACTGATGATGTTATGCTGGGAGCTTGTCATGGCTTAAGACAATCCCCGCACAGCCATTCAGAGCATAACAACATTTTGATGTAGCCTTGGCGTTCTAGCTTATGTCAACTGGTCTGACACAGCCTCATACCAGGGCATAGTCACAGAGGTGTCTAGGTTTGTATGTGTGTCTGCATATATATATATATATAGATACAGGAACAATTTATGGGGAATTGCACTCGAACTTGCATGGTATGTTTGACGTGAATTTAGTTTAGCAGTGTTCAGTCATATACACAAAAGGTAGAATAAAACCTATGCATAATTTGTTCTAGTATGATGCATGCAAAACACAACAAAGTCTGGTAGTAGAAGGTCCTTTAATAGAAACTAAACATACATCGCTTCAGACCGTAAACCCTTTTCAATGTTAGGGAGAAAAACAAAACGAATGACAGCAAGCGAGTAGAAAGAGAACAAAACAGAAAGAGAATACAGAGTAAATTTTACATCAAAGAAAATAATAATAATATCGTTATTTAATGTTTTTGATTCTCTCAGCGTGCTGTCCTCTTTCTGCGCATTTGTAATTTCCAATATTGTGAAAAAAGATTTATTAAAAATAAAATTAAAAATAAAAATAAAAGAATAAAGGCTTACTTTTTGAAAACAATATTTCTAGGGGTGCGTCAACAATTGCCTTTTTGCATTTTTATTCGTTTTGTGATAGGCACAGGCACCCTACGATTTATTCCAGACATTCGCCTTGCTTTTCACTCAGTACTGATTCCCAGTAGCTTTTCACCACAGACGTACTAAAACTCAACCATTTTCAACTCTACTTTTGCTTACTTTGTTTGCATTTTAAAGCGTGAGTGTTGTTGGTATTGTTGGACAGAGCAAGCCTCTGGACATAACAATATTTAGTTTCTTTGAGCATTTTGGTCTCCATTTTCACACCAGCAATGCAGAATTACACGCATACTCATCTTATTCCGATTGTGTTTTTTGGCCTCTTAGCCACAATAGACGTCATAGTTAGTCTTTTCTCGAAAGCTGCTTGTGACCAATGCAGCCCAGTTACACTCAAGGTAAGGCATTCAGAAGACCGATAAATGATTGTTGAATGTATAATTAAAGAAGTATTTCCCCTTAGACCATAGTTTTTACATAGCCGTGCACTGTGCAGAACCGAAGTCACCACACATTATGTGCGTGGAGGTGCTGTGCGGAAGAAGCTTATCCCACGCCATTTTCTTGTCATGTCCAGCCAAACCCAATGCCCCCGTATTGTACGTGAACGGGTCTGACGCGGTGGTGTGTTATTACGAAGGTCAGACCATCTTTCTGACCTGTGAGTGGGTCAGACACAGCCTTCTGTGGCCAGACCTGTACCGCCTGTTCCGAGGCTCTCACCACGTAGAAGACAGCCTGTCGGGACGTTTCAGGTATGAACGAACGAAACTGTTATTTATACAGGGTAATGAGATAAGTATACATACCTTTTTACACCCAGGTATACTTATACGTAGGTAGGTATGTAGGTAGGTATGTAGGTAGGTAGATAGGTAGGTAGTATGAAGAAGTGGTATTGGCCTCGTGGCCTTTTTACGCCCCTTCTTGAATTGCGTTTTATACTTGTGTGATGGTTTGTATTGCATTAAATCGTTCTATTATTAATCAAAAGCAGATGGACTTATTAATCGAAACTTCAGCATTTTGCAATCTAACTAAAAACATTTTTTTAATCAAATTTAAATTGATATTAGTTACGTACGTACGTAGGTAGGTAGGTAGGTAGGTAGGTGGGTAGGTAGGTAGGTAGGCAAGTAGTATGAAAAAGTGGTATTGGCCTCGTGGCCCTTTTACGCTCCTTCTTGAATTGCGTTTTATACTTGTGTGGTGGTTTGTATTGCATTAAATCGTTCTATTATTAATCAAAAGCAGATGGACTTATTAATCGAAACTTCAGCATTTTGCAATCTAACTAAAAACATTTTTTTAATCAAATTTAAATTGATATTAGTTAGCAATTCATTCCACAGAAAAACATCAACATGGTTTTAAAAAACAAGAACTTTTGGATGTTAGTGCTACAATGTCGGGAGTTCAATTTTACATCACTATTTGTTTTAGTTCAATGAAAGAAACTATTACGGAAAATACTGAAATGTGTGCATAATTTTACATTTATGCATATTGAAATACAACGTTTCTGGTCTCGGACCATTCTTGTAAGAGAAATTGGAACTAAAATGTCAGTATACTGCTGTGCACCGTTTCCTCTGATCTAAATGACTTAAAAATTAGAGCGTTTGAAATGCAAAACTAATAAAATGTGATAAAAACGTTTTGTCCAAATGTCTTTATAATCGAACATTAGAATCAAGACCAGTTGCAATAACTTGGTATCTCTTGATCTTGATCAAAACTTTTTGTCCAAATGTCTTTATAATCGAACATTAGAATCAAGACCAGTTACAATAACTTGGTATGTTGATCTTGATAAAAACGCTTTGTCCAACTGTCTTTATAATCGAACATTAGAATCAAGACCAGTTACAATAACTTAGTATCTTGATACAAAAATGTTTTTATAATCGAACATTAGAATCACGACTAGTTACAATAACTTGGTATCCTGATAAAAAATGTTTTGTCCAAATGTCTTTATAATCGAACATTAGAATCAAGACCAGTTACAATAACTTGCATACTGTATTATATAAGCCTTGGTGTTGTAATAATCTCTTTGGGGGTCAGTGTTGTGGCCACTACCAGTGACCCTGGCGCTGGGCACGAGGTCACGGTGACTTCGTTCACGTGCACGGTGATTTGTGACGACAACGAGTCGGACCGCAGCGAAGGGGTTAACGTCAGTAAGTGAATACTAATAATGAATGAATCTTTCGTCAGTGGTGTCTCAGAGGTACCGCCTTCGCCTCGTTAAAGGGGCACCCTGACGGATGAGTATTTGCAAAGAAACACGTCGCGATCACCAGGAAAACACCCTTTACAGAGATCGAAACACTCATTTTGCTCTGGTTTCCTCCACCCACCCCATCCAAAATGGCATCATGAGTGGCATTTAACTGTGTTGCCATGCGGGAAAGAGTGAAAATGTTAACGTGTATTGAAACCTTTTTTGAAGCAACAAAACCAGGTTCGTTTTCTGCCCACTCTCCATGTGTGACTCTGTGTGTGACTCTGTGTGTGACTCTGTGTGTGTGTGTGTGTGTGTGTGTGTGTGTGTGTGTGTGTGTGTGTGTGTGTGTGTAACTGTGTGTGAATGTGAAAGTGTGTGTGTGTGTGTGTGTGTGTGTGTGTGTGCGCGCGTGTGCGTGCGCGCGCGTGCGTGTGCGTGCGTGCGTGTGCGTGTGCGCGCGCCAGTGCGCGCGCGTCTGTATGTGTATGCTACTATAAGTCAATATTTGTATACGTGCATGTGCCTGCTTATACGCTCATGTGCGTGTATACTGTGGACTGGCATATAACAGTGTGTGCACTGAACACTGAACACTGAACACTGACAAACAATTAATTAACAAGGATAAATCTGTCCTTGGATAAAAGGAAAAACAATTAAATTGATAGAAACGTAAACAAAATGAAACAAAAAGAAGAAGAAGAAGAAGAAGAAGAAGAAGAAGAAGAAGAAGAAGAAGAAGAAGAAGAAGAAATCAACACATAGAAGAATATCAATTTCCCCATAATAGTGACTTTTCTTTACTTCGATTGAATTGTTCTTTCCTCTCCAATACACAGCAGTGAAGCAGCCAATCTGCGAAACGTTTCCGTGTCAAAACGGGGGAAGTTGTGTACCTTCTTCGGGAAGCAGCGACGACGACAATAAAGAACTCTACAACTGTCTGTGTCCCGAGGGTCTGAAAGATGGTACCAATTGCAGTGAGTGCCCTTACTAAAAAAAACAAAGTCAGGTTTAATTAATTTAAAATTAAGAAGGGTCTTTTGCGGTCTCGTCCCACAACGGTGTGTGTGTGTGTGTGTGTGTGTGTGTGTGTGTGTGTGCGCGTGTGCGTGTGCGTGCGTGCGTGCGTGCGTGCGTGCGTGCGTGCGTGTTCGTGCGCGCGTGTGTGTTTTTGTATGTTTGTATATATATGTGTGTGTGTGTGAGAGTTTGTGTGCGTGCGTGTGTGTGTTTGTGTGTTATTATTTTTCTAATGATACAAGAGCCATTCTTCTATCTTTTTCCGTCACTGAGTTATGGGCATTTAAAGTTAGTAGGGTGAGTGTCGGCCATTTTGTGAAAACACTGTCTAAAGTCTAGCCTAGCTGAAGAAAATTCATTGACCTACTCGTTTTAAAATGCTTTTTAAAAAAACATTTAGAGACCATATGAAATAATAATCTTTATGAATCTTTAAGATAACATGTTATTTAACACAAAAATACCCATCACTCACAATTGACAAAAATGAGATTTTTGACTTTGCAAGCCTGCTGTGAGAAACTAGCCCAGCGAATTAATGTCCCTTTCGTGGTGCTGGGTTATATATAGACTGTGAGATGTGGCAACTATTAAGAAGACATTAAAAAAAATCTCATAAAATAATTATTCTAAAATGTAACGGCTTTTTTTTAATTCTTGTTATATGCATTACAGTGCAACAATGCACAACAACCTTTCAATTAAAGAAAGCCATATTTTTACTCTCAGAAAGAAACAAATTCTTCAATAACAACACGAACACCTCTCTCTCTCTCTCTCTCTCTCTCTCTCTCTCTCTCTCTCTCTCTCTCTCTCTCTCTCTCTCTCTCTCTCTCAGCTCTCCCAGAAGCTCCTACGCTCTGAATCTGACGGGTCCAGCGAGCGTAATCTCAGAAGGACACTCGGTATCTCTTGACATGCTACTGGCCAAGGTCATCCTCCTCCTCGTCATCCTCCTCTCTCTCCTCTCTTCCTCTCTTCTTCCTCCTCCTCCATCTCCTCATCATCATCGTCCTCGTCATCAGCATCGCCATTGAAACCCGACCAGTACCTTCTGTTTCAAGGGCCAACTTTGGTCAAAGTGAACACGGATGGTGTTTTTCGACTTGACGTCTTCTTCGTAGGGGGCAGCGACGTCGCCAACTTCACATGCTCCGTCCTTTTCAACCTCTGGGAAGAGCATCGGTCATCGGTCATCATTTTAACGAGCTGAGAGCAAGCCATACTTATTACCTTTTATGTTTTAAGGGAGTGAACTTTGGAGAGAAAGTGAAGAGAGGATGAGTGAGAGAGGACTTGACGTCTTCTTCGTAGGGGAGCAGAGACGTCGCCAGATTCACATGCTCCGTGATTTTCAAAACTTTTGAGAGGAGTCGGGGAAAAGAGCAACGTGGTTGAGTTAGGTAGAGGATTGTAACGAGCTGAGAGCAAGCCATACTTATTATTCCCAGGTTTTAGAGATAATTTATGGAGAGAGAGAGAGAGAGAGAGAGAGAGAGAGAGAGAGAGAGAGAGAGAGAGAGAGAGAGAGAGAGAGAGAGAGAGAGAGAGAGAGAGAGAGAGAGAGAGAGAGAGAGAGATTTAAAAACTTTGAAAACTTCAGCTTTATTTTTCAGGTATAAAGATTTTAGGCAACGCCTAGTCTTCCAACCTTCCAGAGAGAGAGAGAGAGAGAGAGAGAGAGAGAGAGAGAGAGAGAGAGAGAGAGAGAGAGAGAGAGAGAGAGAGAGAGAGAGAGAGAGAGAGAGAGTCGCTCTTGCTGTACACGAAAGAAAGCCCAACTAGATAGAAAGGAATAAATGCTGTTTTAGGATTAAAGAGTTAGTTTAGTGTTTGTTTGTTTTTTGTTATTCAAGATATACCAATACAAATCTGCTTATAACCAAATGGGACTGCTGAATTTAGTGACTTCGTTGTTGTTTATTATTATCCAAGATATACCAATAAAAACCTGCTTATAACAAATGGGATTGCTAAACTTAGTGACTTTGTTGGGTGTGTTTTTATTATCCAAGATATACCAATACAACTCTGCTTATAATAAATGGGATGGCTAAACTTAGTGACTTTGTTTTTGTTTTTTTATTATCCAAAATATGCCAATACAACTCTGCTTATAACAAAAATGGGATTGCTAAACTTAGTGACTTTGTTGTTGTTTTTTATTATCCGAGATATACCAATAAAACTCTGCTTATAACAAATGGGATTGCTAAATTTAGTGACTTTGTTTATTTTTTTTTATTATGCAAGATATACCAATAACAATATCAGTTATTGGGATTTGCGAGTGTGATATTGCTTTTATCCTATCTCAAGTGGTTTGCTGTTTATCACACGAGGTCGGAGACCGAGGGTGATAAACAGCAAGCCACGAGAGATAGGATAAAAGCAATATCACACTCGCAAATCCTAATAACGGATATATACCGATATTTTACCTATTTCAGGTGATAATCAAACACGCAACGAAGAAGCGAGACGGCCATGCATGCAGATCTAAAATAATACTAACCACTTCACCGTAGCAAGAAAATCCCACTCATCCACAAATAATATAGTTCTCCAAGTTAGAAAGTCGTGAGCTATTTTGATCTTTCACATTGATACATTATGAAAGGAAACTGATTATTAATCGAAACATGAGCCTACTAGAATTTGCTGTATAAAAAATAGCCTTTACAATGACATATCCGTTTTACACTGCAATCACAGGCCATAGTTATTGTCATTTCCCCAATGACGAACTTTCAATGATGACGTAATTTCAGTGATTGCGTAAGTTCACTAAGATGACGTTTTTTGGTGTCCTGCTCAGAAGGCGCTATTTGCAGTGACACTAACTTGAGAAAAGGTTGCCAGCCGCTATTTTTATAATTTGCAATTTCACTAAAAGTTACTATTCACAATTATTTTTTCAATGTAAAATGTTCATCAGAAACAACTTTTTGCATTTATCGGGTTAAGGCATAGGGTTAGGAGTATGTTTGGGCTTTTTGTTTTACTAAACATCACTTGATGCAAATAAAGAAAATATGGCTTGAGTACTGCAGATAGTCGCATGCGAGTGTACCTTGATGTGCGATAATGATAATGATATGTCAAGATAAATAACTGTGACGTCAAGTTTCTAATAGCAACGGTGTATTCTTACACGCGTTTACACTAAGCCTATGGGTTAATATACGCAAATGATATGTCAAGACATTGCTTTATATCACACGCTTCCAGGCCTCTAAGCACTACTTGAAGATCGGTATATACATACATACATACATACATACACACATGCATGTGTTTATATATCATAATGTTGCTAATGTATGCATATAGTTGGGGAAAGGTGTGAAATTGATTAGTGATTTTGTTTCTTTTCGGAACGTTTATGCATGTACTTTCTTTTGATTAAACCCCCCCACCATGAGTTGAATTCATGCTCTATCACTTTATTGCCTTTATTCATTCGTTCTTTTCGCAGCGGTTCACCAGCCTGTCTGTGCCTCTGCTCCTTGTCGTAATGGGGGGACGTGTGTCCCCTTGGAGCGAAGCAACAATGGCACAATGGCAGCGACAATGGCATTGACAATGACATTGACAATGGCAGCAATAATGGCAGCAACAATGGCGGCGACAGTGAAGAGAAAGAGGAGACCTATCAATGTCTGTGTCTTGAAGGACTGAAAAATGACTCCAACTGTGGTGAGAAAACAGAGAATCATAATGTCATAGATCTTTTTTCATGAAATGGTATTCGGTGGTTGGTACTTTATAGTCACAGAGGTTGGGTTGGTTGGTTGGTTGGCTTACCCTGGCTAAAAGACTCCAGGGATCATCCCAACAGCGAGAAGCACTTGAACACTAAGGTACAAATGCATCAGCTAGGGATGAGAACATTACGTGTGTGACCGTTTTTGATTACCCCGCCATGTGGGCAGCCACACTCCGTCTTCGGGGGATTTTAGACTGATGATGTTATGCTGGGAGCTTGTCATGGCTTAAGACAATCCCTGCACAACCATTCAGAGCATAACAGCATTTTGATGTAGCCTTGGCGTTCTAGCTTATGTCAACTGGTCTGACACAGCCTCATGCCAAGGCATAGTCACAGAGGTGTCTAGGTTTGTATGTGTGTCTGCATATATATATATATATATATATAGATACAGGAACAATTTATGGGGAATTGCACTCGAACTTGCATGGTATGTTTGACGTGAATTTAGTTTAGCAGTGTTCAGTCATATACACAAAAGGTAGAATAAAACCTATGCATAATTTGTTCTAGTATGATGCATGCAAAACACAACAAAGTCTGGTAGTAGACGGTCCTTTAATTGAAAATAAACATACATCGCTTCAGACCGTAAACCCTTTTCAATGTTAGGGAGAAAAACAACACAAATGACATCAAGCAAGTAGCAAGACTGCAAAACAGAAAGAGAATACAGAGTAAATTTTACATGAAAGAAAATAATAATGATATCGTTATTTAATGTTTTTGATTCTCTCAGCGCACTGTCCTCTTTCTGCGCATTTGTAATTTCCGATATTGTGAATAAAAATGTTTGGTTTTTTTAAAAGAAAAAAAGAATAAAGGCTTACTTTTTGAAAACAATATTTCGAGGGGTGCGGGCAACCATTGCCTTTCTGAATTTGTATTCGTTTTGTGATAGGCACAGGCACACTACGATTTATTCCAGAAGTTCGCCTTGCTTTTCACCCTGTACTGATTCACAGTAGCTTTTCAACACAGACGTACTAAAACTCAACCATTTTCAACTCTACTTTTGCTTACTTTGTTTGCATTTTAAAGCGTGAGTGTTGTTGGTATTGTTGGACAGAGCAAGCCTCTGGACATAACAATATTTAGTTTCTTTGAGCATTTTGGTCTCCATTTTCACACCAGAAATGCAGAATTACACGCATACTCATCTTATTCCGATTGTGGTTTTTGGCCTCTTAGCCACTATGGACGTCTTAGTTAGTCTTTTTCGAAAGCTGCTTGTAACCAATTCAGCTCAGTTACGATCAAGGGAAGGCATTCAGAAGACCGATAAATGATTGTTGAATGTATGATTAAAGAAGTATTTCCCCTTAGACCATAGTTTTTACATAGCCTTGCACTGTGCAGAACCGAACTCACCACACATTATGTGCGTGGAGGTGCTGTGCGGAGGAAGCTTATCCCACGCCATTTTCTTGTCATGTCCAGCCAAACCCAATGCCCCCGTATTGTACGTGAACGGGTCTGACGCGGTGGTGTGTTATTACGAAGGTCAGACCATCTTTCTGACCTGTGAGTGGGTCAGACACAGCCTTCTGTGGCCAGACCTGTACCGTGGCCAGACCTGTACCGCTTGTTCCGAGGCTCTCACCACGTAGAAGACAGCCTGTCGGGACGTTTCAGGTACGAACGAACGAAACTGTTATTTATACAGGGTAATGAGATAAGTATACATGCCTTTTTACACCCAGGTATACTTATACGTAGGTAGGTAGTAGTAGGTATGTAGGTAGGTAGTAGGTAGGTAGATAGGTAGGTAGTAGGTAGGTAGATAGGTAGGTAATATGAAGAAGTGGTATTGGCCTCGTGGCCCTTTTACGCCCCTTCTTGAATTGCGTTTTATACTTGTGTGGTGGTTTGTATTGCATTAAATCGTTCTATTATTAATAAAAAGCAGATGGACTTATTAATCGAAACTTCAGCATTTTGCAATCTAACTAAAAACATTTTTTAATCAAATTTAAATTGATATTAGTTAGCAATTAATTCCACAGAAAAACATCAACATGGTTTTAAAAAACAAGAACTTTTGGATGTTAGTGCTACAATGTCGGGAGTTCAATTTTACATCACTATTTGTTTTAGTTCAATGAAAGAAACTATTACGGAAAATACTGAAATGTGTGCATAATTTTACATTGATGCATATTGAAATACAACGTTTCTGGTCTCGGACCATTCTTGTAAGAGAAATTGGAACTAAAATGTCAGTATACTGCTGTGCACCGTTTCCTCTGATCTAAATGACTTAAAAATTAGAGCGTTTGAAATGCAAAACTAATAAAATGTGATAAAAACGTTTTGTCCAAATGTCTTTATAATCGAACATTAGAATCAAGACCAGTTGCAATAACTTGGTATCTCTTGATCTTGATCAAAACTTTTTGTCCAAATGTCTTTATAATCGAACATTAGAATCAAGACCAGTTACAATAACTTGGTATGTTGATCTTGATAAAAACGCTTTGTCCAACTGTCTTTATAATCGAACATTAGAATCAAGACCAGTTACAATAACTTAGTATCTTGATACAAAAATGTTTTTATAATCGAACATTAGAATCACGACTAGTTACAATAACTTGGTATCGTGATAAAAAATGTTTTGTCCAAATGTCTTTATAATCGAACATTAGAATCAAGACCAGTTACAATAACTTGCATACTGTATTATATAAGCCTTGGTGTTGTAATAATCTCTTTGGGGGTCAGTGTTGTGGCCACTACCAGTGACCCTGGCGCTGGGCACGAGGTCACGGTGACTTCGTTCACGTGCACGGTGATTTGTGACGACAACGAGTCGGACCGCAGCGAAGGGGTTAACGTCAGTAAGTGAATACTAATAATGAATGAATCTTTCGTCAGTGGTGTCTCAGAGGTACCGCCTTCGCCTCGTTAAAGGGGCACCCTGACGGATGAGTATTTGCAAGAAACACGTCGCGATCACCAGGAAAACACCCTTTACAGAGATCGAAACACTCACTTTTGCTCTGGTTTCCTCCACCCACCCCATCCAAAATGGCATCATGAGTGGCATTTAACTGTGTTGCCATGCGGGAAAGAGTGAAAATGTTAACATGTATTGAAACCTTTTTTGAAGCAACAAAACCAGGTTCGTTTTCTGCCCACTCTCCATGTGTGACTCTGTGTGTGACTCTGTGTGTGTGTGTGTGTGTGTGTGTGTGTGTGTGTGTGTGTGTGTGTGTGTGTGTGTGTGTGTGTGTGTGACTGTGTGTGTGTGTGTGTGTGTGTGTGTGTGTGTGTGTGTGTGTGTGTGTGTGTGTGTGTGTGTGTGCGTGCGTGCGCGCGTGCGTGTGCGTGCGCGAGTGCGCGCGCGTCTGTATGTGTATGCTACTATAAGTCAATGTTTGTATACGTGCATGTGCCTGCTTATACGCTCATGTGCGTGTATACTGTGGACTGGCATATAACAGTGTGTGCACTGAACACTGAACACTGACAAACAATGAATTAACAAGGATAAATCTGTCCTTGGATAAAAGGAAAAACAATTAAATTGATAGAAACGTAAACAAAATGAAACAAAAAAGAAGAAAGACGAAGAGAAGAAGAAGAAAAGAAGAAGAAAGAAGAAGAAGAAGAAGAAGAAATCAACACATAGAAGAATATCAATTTCCCCATAATAGTGACTTTTCTTTACTTCGATTGAATTGTTCTTTCCTCTCCAATACACAGCAGTGAAGCAGCCAATCTGCGAAACGTTTCCGTGTCAAAACGGGGGAAGTTGTGTACCTTCTTCGGGAAGCAGCGACGACGACAATAAAGAACTCTACAACTGTCTGTGTCCCGAGGGTCTGAAAGATGGTACCAATTGCAGTGAGTGCCCCTACTAAAAAACAAAAGTCAAGTTTAATTAATTTAAAATTAAGAAGGGTCTTTTGCCATCTCGTCCCACGACGGTGTGTGTGTGTGTGTGTGTGTGTGTGTGCGTGTGCGTGTGCGTGTGCGTGCGCGCGTGCGTGCGTGCGTGTGTTGTGCGTGTGTGTGTGTGTATGTGTGTATATATATGTGTGTGTGTGAGTGTGTGTGTGTGCGCGCGTGTGTGTGTTTGTGTGTTATTCTTTTTCTAATGATACAAGAGCCATTCTTCTATCTTTTTCCGTCACTGAGTTATGGGCATTTAAAGTTAGTAGGGTGAGTGTCGGCCATTTTGTGAAAACACTGTCTAAAGTCTAGCCTAGCTGAAGAAAATGCATTGACCTACTCGTTTTAAAATACTTTTTTTAAAAACATTTAGAGACCATATGAAATATTAACCTTTATGAATCTTTAAGATAACATGTTATTTAACACAAAAATACCCATAACTCAAAATTGACAAAAAATGAGATTTTTGACTTTGCAAGCCTGTTGTGAGAAACTAGCCCAGCGAATTAATGTCCCTTTCGTGGTGCTGGGTCATAGATAGACTGTGAGATGTGGCAACTATTAAGAAGACATTAAAAAAATCTCATAAAATAATTATTCTAAAATGTAACGGCTTTTTTTAATTCTTGATATATGCATTACAGTGCAACAATGCACAACAACCTTTCAATTAAAGAAAGCCATATTTTTACTCTCAGAAAGAAACAAATTCTTCAATAACAACACGAACCTCTCTCTCTCTCTCTCTCTCTCTCTCTCTCTCTCTCTCTCTCTCTCTCTCTCTCTCTCTCTCTCTCTCTCTCTCTCTCTCTCTCTCTCTCTCTCTCTCTCTCTCTCTCTCTCTCTCAGCCATCCCTCTCTCCTACGCTGAATCTGACGGGTCCAGCGAGCTCTAATAACAGAAGGACACACTCCCTCTCTTGACATGCTACTGGCCAAGGTCATCCTCCTCCTCGTCATCCTCCTCCTCTTCTCTCTCTCTCCTCTCTCTTCTCCTCTCTCCTCATCTCTCATCGTCCTCGTCATCAGCATCGCCATTGAAACCCGACCAGTACCTTCTGTTTCAAGGGCCAACTTTGGTCAAAGTGAACACGGATGGTGTTTTTCGACTTGACGTCTTCTTCGTAGGGGGCAGCGACGTCGCCAACTTCACATGCTCCGTGATTTTCAACGGAGAGGAGTCTGGGAAGAGCAATGTGGTTGAGTTAGGTAAGGATTTTAACGAGCTGAGAGCAAGCCATACTTATTATTCCCAGGTTTTCTGATAATTTATGGGAGTGAAAGTGAGAGAGAGCCCCTACGAGAGAGAGAGAGAGAGAGTAATAGAGAAGGAGAGAGAGATCTTTGACATGCTATGGCCAAGGTCATCCTCCTCCTCGAGAGAGAGAGAGAGAGAGAGAGAGTCAGAGAGCATCGAGAGAGAGAGACCTTCTGTTTCAAAACTTTGGTCAAAGTGAACACGGATGGTGTTTTTCGACTTGACGTCTTCTTCGTAGGGGGCAGCGACGTCGCCAACTTCACATGCTCCGTGATTTTCAACGGAGAGGAGTCGGGGAAGAGCAATGTGGTTGAGTTAGGTAAGGATTTTAACGAGCTGAGAGCAAGCCATACTTATTATTCCCAGGTTTTATGATAATTTAGAGAGAGAGAGAGAGAGAGAGAGAGAGAGAGAGAGAGAGAGAGAGAGAAGAGAGAGAGAGAGAGAGAGAGAGAGAGAGAGAGAGAGAGAGAGAGAGAGAGAGAGAGAGAGAGAGAGAGAGATTTAAAAACTTTGAAAACTTAAGCTTTATTTTTCAGGTATAAAGATTTTAGGCAACGCCTAGTCTTCCAACCTTCCAGAGAGAGAGAGAGAGAGAGAGAGAGAGAGAGAGAGAGAGAGAGAGAGAGAGAGAGAGAGAGAGAGAGAGAGAGAGAGAGAGAGAGAGAGAGAGTCGCTCTTGCTGTACACGAAAGAAAGCCCAACTAGATAGAAAGGAATAAATGCTGTTTTAGGATTAAAGAGTTAGTTTAGTGTTTGTTTGTTTTTTGTTATTCAAGATATACCAATACAAATCTGCTTATAACCAAATGGGACTGCTGAATTTAGTGACTTCGTTGTTGTTTTTTTATTATCCAAGATATACCAATAAAAACCTGCTTATAACAAATGGGATTGCTAAACTTAGTGACTTTGTTGGGGTTTTTTTTTATTATCCAAGATATACCAATACAACTCTGCTTATAATAAATGGGATGGCTAAACTTAGTGACTTTGTTGTTGTTTTTTTATTATCCAAAATATACCAATACAACTCTGCTTATAACAAAAATGGGATTGCTAAACTTAGTGACTTTGTTGTTGTTTTTTATTATCCAAGATATACCAATAAAACTCTGCTTATAACAAATGGGATTGCTAAATTTAGTGACTTTGTTTGTTTGTTTTTTATTATGCAAGATATACCAATAACAATATCAGTTATTGGGATTTGCGAGTGTGATATTGCTTTTATCCTATCTCAAGTGGTTTGCTGTTTATCACACGAGGTCGGAGACCGAGGGTGATAAACAGCAAGCCACGAGAGATAGGATAAAAGCAATATCACACTCGCAAATCCTAATAACGGATATATACCGATATTTTACCTATTTCAGGTGATAATCAAACACGCAACGAAGAAGCGAGACGGCCATGCATGCAGATCTAAAATAATACTAACCACTTCACCGTAGCAAGAAAATCCTACTCATCCACAAATAATATAGTTCTCCAAGTTAGAAAGTCGTGAGCTATTTTGATCTTTCACATTGATACATTATGAAAGGAAACTGATTATTAATCGAAACATGAGCCTACTAGAATTTGCTGTATAAAAAATAGCCTTTACAATGACATATCCGTTTTACACTGCAATCACAGGCCATAGTTATTGTCATTTCCCCAATGACGAACTTTCAATGATGACGTAATTTCAGTGATTGCGTAAGTTCACTAAGATGATGTTTTTTGGTGTCCTGCTCAGAAGGCGCTATTTGCAGTGACACTAACTTGAGAAAAGGTTGCCAGCCGCTATTTTTATAATTTGCAATTTCACTAAAAGTTACTATTCACAATTATTTTCTCAATGTAAAATGTTCATCAGAAACAACTTTTTGCATTTATCGGGTTAAGGCATAGGGTTAGGAGTATGTTTGGGCTTTTTGTTTTACTAAACATCACTTGATGCAAATAAAAAAAATATGGCTTGAGTACTGCAGATAGTCTCATGCGAGTGTACCTTGATGTGCGATAATGATAATGATATGTCAAGATAAATAACTGTGACGTCAAGTTTCTAATAGCAACGTGTATTCTTACACGCGTTTACACTAAGCCTATGGGTTAATATACGCAAATGATATGTCAAGACATTGCTTTATATCACACGCTTCCAGGCCTCTAAGCACTACTTGAAGATCGGTATATACATACATACATACATACATACATACACACATGCATGTGTTTATATATCATAATGTTGCTAATGTATGCATATAGTTGGGGAAAGGTGTGAAATTGATTAGTGATTTTGTTTTCTTTTCGGAACGTTTATACATGTACTTTCTTTTGATTAAATCCCCCCACCATGAGTTGAATTCATGCTCTATCACTTTATTGCCTTTATTCATTCGTTCTTTTCGCAGCGGTTCACCAGCCTGTCTGTGCCTCTGCTCCTTGTCGTAATGGGGGGACGTGTGTCCCCTTGGAGCGAAGCAACAATGGCAGTGACAATGGCATCGACAATGACATTGACAATGGCAGCAATAATGGCAGCAACAATGGCGGCGACAGTGAAGAGAAAGAGGAGACCTATCAATGTCTGTGTCTTGAAGGACTGACAAGTGACTCCAACTGTGGTGAGAAAACAGAGAATCATAATGTCATAGATCTTTTTTCATGAAATGGTATTCGGTGGTTGGTACTTTATAGTCACAGAGGTTGGGTTGGTTGGTTGGTTGGCTTACCCTGGCTAAAAGACTCCAGGGATCATCCCAACAGCGAGAAGCACTTGAACACTAAGGTACAAATGCATCAGCTAGGGATGAGAACATTACGTGTGTGACCGTTTTTGAATACCCCGCCATGTGGGCAGCCACACTCCGTCTTCGGGGGATTTTAGACTGATGATGTTATGCTGGGAGCTTGTCATGGCTTAAGACAATCCCCGCACAACCATTCAGAGCATAACAACATTTTGATGTAGCCTTGGCGTTCTAGCTTATGTCAACTGGTCTGACACAGCCTCATGCCAAGGCATAGTCACAGAGGTGTCTAGGTTTGTATGTGTGTCTGCATATATATATATATAGATACAGGAACAATTTATGGGGAATTGCACTCGAACTTGCATGGTATGTTTGACGTGAATTTAGTTTAGCAGTGTTCAGTCATATACACAAAAGGTAGAATAAAACCTATGCATAATTTGTTCTAGTATGATGCATGCAAAACACAACAAAGTCTGGTAGTAGAAGGTCCTTTAATAGAAAATAAACATACATCGCTTCAGACCGTAAACCCTTTTCAATGTTAGGGAGAAAAACAAAACAAATGACATCAAGCAAGTAGAAAGACTGCAAAACAGAAAGAGAATACAGAGTAAATTTTACATCAAAGAAAATAATAATAATATCGTTATTTAATGTTTTTGATTCTCTCAGCGCACTGTCCTCTTTCTGCGCATTTGTAATTTCCGATATTGTGAATAAAAATTTATTAAAAAAAAACCTTAAAAAAAAAAAAAAATAAAGGCTTACTTTTTGAAAACAATATTTCGAGGGGTGCGGGCAACCATTGCCTTTCTGAATTTGTATTCGTTTTGTGATAGGCACAGGCACACTACGATTTATTCCAGAAGTTCGCCTTGCTTTTCACCCTGTACTGATTCACAGTAGCTTTTCAACACAGACGTACTAAAACTCAACCATTTTCAACTCTACTTTTGCTTACTTTGTTTGCATTTTAAAGCGTGAGTGTTGTTGGTATTGTTGGACAGAGCAAGCCTCTGGACATAACAATATTTAGTTTCTTTGAGCATTTTGGTCTCCATTTTCACACCAGAAATGCAGAATTACACGCATACTCATCTTATTCC
>CM065707.1:14985214-14990214 GCA_017654935.2 Phymorhynchus buccinoides
ATGTTCGATTATAAAAACATTTTTGTATCAAGATACTAAGTTATTGTAACTGGTCTTGATTCTAATGTTCGATTATAAAGACAGTTGGACAAAGCGTTTTTATCAAGATCAACATACCAAGTTATTGTAACTGGTCTTGATTCTAATGTTCGATTATAAAGACATTTGGACAAAAAGTTTTGATCAAGATCAAGAGATACCAAGTTATTGCAACTGGTCTTGATTCTAATGTTCGATTATAAAGACATTTGGACAAAACGTTTTTATCACATTTTATTAGTTTTGCATTTCAAACGCTCTAATTTTTAAGTCATTTAGATCAGAGGAAACGGTGCACAGCAGTATACTGACATTTTAGTTCCAATTTCTCTTACAAGAATGGTCCGAGACCAGAAACGTTGTATTTCAATATGCATAAATGTAAAATTATGCACACATTTCAGTATTTTCCGTAATAGTTTCTTTCATTGAACTAAAACAAATAGTGATGTAAAATTGAACTCCCGACATTGTAGCACTAACATCCAAAAGTTCTTGTTTTTTAAAACCATGTTGATGTTTTTCTGTGGAATGAATTGCTAACTAATATCAATTTAAATTTGATTAAAAAAATGTTTTTAGTTAGATTGCAAAATGCTGAAGTTTCGATTAATAAGTCCATCTGCTTTTGATTAATAATAGAACGATTTAATGCAATACAAACCACCACACAAGTATAAAACGCAATTCAAGAAGGGGCGTAAAAGGGCCACGAGGCCAATACCACTTCTTCATATTACCTACCTATTCAAAATACTGAAGTTTCTAGTCCATCTGCTTTTGATTAATAATAGAACGATTTAATATACAAACCTACCTAAAAACGCAATTCAAGAAGGGGCGTACATACCACTTCTTCATACTACCTACCTATCTACCTACCTACATACCTACTACATACCTACCTACGTATAAGTATACCTGGGTGTAAAAAAGCATGTATACTTATCTCATTACCCTGTATAAATAACAGTTTCGTTCGTTCGTACCTGAAACGTCCCGACAGGCTGTCTTCTACGTGGTGAGAGCCTCGGAACAGGCGGTACAGGTCTGGCCACAGAAGGCTGTGTCTGACCCACTCACAGGTCAGAAAGATGGTCTGACCTTCGTAATAACACACCACCGCGTCAGACCCGTTCACGTACAATACGGGGGCATTGGGTTTGGCTGGACATGACAAGAAAATGGCGTGGGATAAGCTTCCTCCGCACAGCACCTCCACGCACATAATGTGTGGTGAGTTCGGTTCTGCACAGTGCAAGGCTATGTAAAAACTATGGTCTAAGGGGAAATACTTCTTTAATCATACATTCAACAATCATTTATCGGTCTTCTGAATGCCTTCCCTTGTTCGTAACTGAGCTGAATTGGTCACAAGCAGCTTTCGAGAAAAGACTAACTATGACGTCCATAGTGGCTAAGAGGCCAAAAACCACAATCGGAATAAGATGAGTATGCGTGTAATTCTGCATTTCTGGTGTGAAAATGGAGACCAAAATGCTCAAAGAAACTAAATATTGTTATGTCCAGAGGCTTGCTCTGTCCAACAATACCAACAACACTCACGCTTTAAAATGCAAACAAAGTAAGCAAAAGTAGAGTTGAAAAT
The DNA here is from genome assembly GCA_017654935.2 of Phymorhynchus buccinoides. NCBI lineage: Eukaryota > Metazoa > Mollusca > Gastropoda > Neogastropoda > Raphitomidae > Phymorhynchus > Phymorhynchus buccinoides. The sequence continues at coordinate 14,986,863 of CM065707.1, forward strand.
GGTTGAGTTTTAGTACGTCTGTGGTGAAAAGCTACTGGGAATCAGTACTGAGTGAAAAGCAAGGCGAATGTCTGGAATAAATCGTAGGGTGCCTGTGCCTATCACAAAACGAATAAAAATTCAGAAAGGCAATGGTTGCCCGCACCCCTCGAAATATTGTTTTCAAAAAGTAAGCCTTTATTCTTTTATTTTTATTTTTAATTTTATTTTTAATAAATCTTTTTTCACAATATTGGAAATTACAAATGCGCAGAAAGAGGACAGTGCGCTGAGAGAATCAAAAACATTAAATAACGATATTATTATTATTTTCTTTGATGTAAAATTTACTCTGTATTCTCTTTCTGTTTTGTTCTCTTTCTACTTGCTTGCTGTCATTTGTTTTGTTTTTCTCCCTAACATTGAAAAGGGTTTACGGTCTGAAGCGATGTATGTTTATTTTCTATTAAAGGACCTTCTACTACCAGACTTTGTTGTGTTTTGCATGCATCATACTAGAACAAATTATGCATAGGTTTTATTCTACCTTTTGTGTATATGACTGAACACTGCTAAACTAAATTCACGTCAAACATACCATGCAAGTTCGAGTGCAATTCCCCATAAATTGTTCCTGTATCTATATATATATATATATATATATATATGCAGACACACATACAAACCTAGACACCTCTGTGACTATGCCTTGGCATGAGGCTGTGTCAGACCAGTTGACATAAGCTAGAACGCCAAGGCTACATCAAAATGTTGTTATGCTCTGAATGGTTGTGCAGGGATTGTCTTAAGCCATGACAAGCTCCCAGCATAACATCATCAGTCTAAAATCCCCCGAAGACGGAGTGTGGCTGCCCACATGGCGGGGTAATCAAAAACGGTCACACACGTAATGTTCTCATCCCAGGCTGATGCATTTGTACCTTAGTGTTCAAGTGCTTCTCGCTGTTGGGATGATCCCTGGAGTCTTTTAGCCAGGGTAAGCCAACCAACCAACCAACCCAACCTCTGTGACTATAAAGTACCAACCACCGAATACCATTTCATGAAAAAAGATCTATGACATTATGATTCTCTGTTTTCTCACCACAGTTGGAGTCATTTGTCAGTCCTTCAAGACACAGACATTGATAGGTCTCCTCTTTCTCTTCACTGTCGCCGCCATTGTTGCTGCCATTATTGCTGCCATTGTCAATGTCATTGTCGATGCCATTGTCGCTGCCATTGTTGCTTCGCTCCAAGGGGACACACGTCCCCCCATTACGACAAGGAGCAGAGGCACAGACAGGCTGGTGAACCGCTGCGAAAAGAACAAATGAATAAAGGCAATAAAGTGATAGAGCATGAATTCAACTCATGGTGGGGGGGTTTAATCAAAAGAAAGTACATGCATAAACGTTCCGAAAAGAAACAAAAACACTAATCAATTTCACACCTTTCCCCAACTATATGCATACATTAGCAACATTATGATATATAAACACATGCATGTGTGTATGTATGTATGTATGTATGTATATACCGATCTTCAAGTAGTGCTTAGAGGCCTGGAAGCGTGTGATATAAAGCAATGTCTTGACATATCATTTGCGTATATTAACCCATAGGCTTAGTGTAAACGCGTGTAAGAATACACCGTTGCTATTAGAAACTTGACGTCACAGTTATTTATCTTGACATATCATTATCATTATCACACATCAAGGTACACTCGCATGCGACTATCTGCAGTACTCAAGCCATATTTTCTTTATTTGCATCAAGTGATGTTTAGTAAAACAAAAAGCCCAAACATACTCCTAACCCTATGCCTTAACCCGATAAATGCAAAAAGTTGTTTCTGATGAACATTTTACATTGAGAAAATAATTGTGAATAATAACTTTTAGTGAAATTGCAAATTATAAAAATAGCGGCTGGCAACCTTTTCTCAAGTTAGTGTCACTGCAAATAGCGCCTTCTGAGCAGGACACCAAAAAACGTCATCTTAGTGAACTTACGCAATCACTGAAATTACGTCATCATTGAAAGTTCGTCATTGGCGAAATGACAATAACTATGGCCTGTGATTGCAGTGTAAAACGGATATGTCATTGTAAAGGCTATTTTTTTATACAGCAAATTCTAGTAGGCTCATGTTTCGATTAATAATCAGTTTCCTTTCATAATGTATCAATGTGAAAGATCAAAATAGCTCACGACTTTCTAACTTGGAGAACTATATTATTTGTGGATGAGTAGGATTTTCTTGCTACGGTGAAGTGGTTAGTATTATTTTAGATCTGCATGCATGGCCGTCTCGCTTCTTCGTTGCGTGTTTGATTATCACCTGAAATAGGTAAAATATCGGTATATATCCGTTATTAGGATTTGCGAGTGTGATATTTCTTTTATCCTATCTCTCGTGGCTTGCTGTTTATCACCCTCGGTCTCCGACCTCGTGTGATAAACAGCAAACCACTTGAGATAGGATAAAAGCAGTATCACACTCGCAAATCCCAATAACTGATATTGTTATTGGTATATCTTGCATAATAAAAAAAACAAAAAAGTCACTAAATTTAGCAATCCCTTTGTTATAGCAGAGTTTTATTGGTATATCTTGGATAATAAAAAACAACAACAAAGTCACTAAGTTTAGCAATCCCATTTTTGTTATAAGCAGAGTTGTATTGGTATATTTTGGATAATAAAAAAACAACAACAAAGTCACTAAGTTTAGGCATCCCATTTATTATAAGCAGAGTTGTATTGGTATATCTTGGATAATAAAAAAAACCCCAACAAAGTCACTAAGTTTAGCAATCCCATTTGTTATAAGCAGGTTTTTATTGGTATATCTTGGATAATAAAAAACAACAACGAAGTCACTAAATTCAGCAGTCCCATTTGGTTATAAGCAGATTTGTATTGGTATATCTTGAATAACAAAAAACAAACAAACACTAAACTAACTCTTTAATCCTAAAACAGCATTTATTCCTTTCTATCTAGTTGGGCTTTCTTTCGTGTACAGCAAGAGCGACTCTCTCTCTCTCTCTCTCTCTCTCTCTCTCTCTCTCTCTCTCTCTCTCTCTCTCTCTCTCTCTCTCTCTCTCTCTCTCTCTCTCTCTGGAAGGTTGCCTAAAATCTTTATACCTGAAAAATAAAGCTGAAGTTTTCAAAGTTTTTAAATCTCTCTCTCTCTCTCTCTCTCTCTCTCTCTCTCTCGTCTCTCTCTCTCTCGATCTCTCTCTCTCTCTCTCTCTCTCTCTCTCTCTCTCTCCCTCTCTCTCTCTCTCCTCTCTCTCTCTCTCTCTCTCTCTCTCTCTCTCTCTCTCTCTCTCCCTCTCTCTCTTCTCTCTCTCTCTCTCTC
>CM065707.1:14992714-14997714 GCA_017654935.2 Phymorhynchus buccinoides
GTGCCCCTTTAACGAGGCGAAGGCGGTACCTCTGAGACACCACTGACGAAAGATTCATTCATTATTAGTATTCACTTACTGACGTTAACCCCTTCGCTGCGGTCCGACTCGTTGTCGTCACAAATCACCGTGCACGTGAACGAAGTCACCGTGACCTCGTGCCCAGCACCAGGGTCACTGGTAGTGGCCACAACACTGACCCCCAAAGAGATTATTACAACACCAAGGCTTATATAATACAGTATGCAAGTTATTGTAACTGGTCTTGATTCTAATGTTCGATTATAAAGACATTTGGACAAAACATTTTTTATCACGATACCAAGTTATTGTAACTAGTCGTGATTCTAATGTTCGATTATAAAAACATTTTTGTATCAAGATACTAAGTTATTGTAACTGGTCTTGATTCTAATGTTCGATTATAAAGACAGTTGGACAAAGCGTTTTTATCAAGATCAACATACCAAGTTATTGTAACTGGTCTTGATTCTAATGTTCGATTATAAAGACATTTGGACAAAAAGTTTTGATCAAGATCAAGATACCAAGTTATTGTAACTGGTCTTGATTCTAATGTTCGATTATAAAGACATTTGGACAAAACGTTTTTATCACATTTTATTAGTTTTGCATTTCAAACGCTCTAATTTTTAAGTCATTTAGATCAGAGGAAATGGTGCACAGCAGTATACTGACATTTTAGTTCCAATTTCTCTTACAAGAATGGTCCGAGACCAGAAACGTTGTATTTCAATATGCATCAATGTAAAATTATGCACACATTTCAGTATTTTCCGTAATAGTTTCTTTCATTGAACTAAAACAAATAGTGATGTAAAATTGAACTCCCGACATTGTAGCACTAACATCCAAAAGTTCTTGTTTTTTAAAACCATGTTGATGTTTTTCTGTGGAATTAATTGCTAACTAATATCAATTTAAATTTGATTAAAAAATGTTTTTAGTTAGATTGCAAAATGCTGAAGTTTCGATTAATAAGTCCATCTGCTTTTTATTAATAATAGAACGATTTAATGCAATACAAACCACCACACAAGTATAAAACGCAATTCAAGAAGGAGCGTAAAAGGGCCACGAGGCCAATACCACTTTTTCAAACTACTTGCCTACCTACCTACCTACCCACCTACCTACTTACCTACCTACCTACGTACGTACGTAACTAATATCAATTTAAATTTGATTAAAAAAATGTTTTTAGTTAGATTGCAAAATGCTGAAGTTTCGATTAATAAGTCCATCTGCTTTTGATTAATAATAGAACGATTTAATGCAATACAAACCACCACACAAGTATAAAACGCAATTCAAGAAGGGGCGTAAAAAGGCCACGAGGCCAATACCACTTCTTCATACTACCTACCTATCTACCTACCTATCTACCTACCTACATACCTACCTACATACCTACCTACATACCTACCTACGTATAAGTATACCTGGGTGTAAAAAGGTATGTATACTTATCTCATTACCCTGTATAAATAAGTTTCGTTCGTTCATACCTGAAACGTCCCGACAGGCTGTCTTCTACGTGGTGAGAGCCTCGGAACAGGCGGTACAGGTCTGGCCACAGAAGGCTGTGTCTGACCCACTCACAGGTCAGAAAGATGGTCTGACCTTCGTAATAACACACCACCGCGTCAGACCCGTTGACGTACAATACGGGGGCATTGGGTTTGGCTGGACATGACAAGAAAATGGCGTGGGATAAGCTTCCTCCGCACAGCACCTCCACGCACATAATGTGTGGTGACTTCGGTTCTGCACAGTGCACGGCTATGTATGGTCTAAGAGGAAATACTTCTTCAAGACTCAAGACTCAAGACTACTTTATTGGCAAATGTTAAGATCAGCTCCCTCCGCTGTTCCATGGTGAAGTTGGCCAATCAGCTCCCTCCGCTGTTCCATGGTGAAGTTGGCCAATCAGCTTAACGGAAAAGGTAAATCGGAGGGAGCTGATTGGCCCTAACCCTAAGCCTTCACCCTGGAACAGCGGAGGGAGTTGATCTTAACATTAGCCATTTTATTATCTCCAAAGTTAGAAATTGATTTGTGGCAAGGCATAAACACATGTACAATAAGAACATAATAATTAAATACCCAACACATAAAACTTTATAGGACATGTAAAGAGAAACCACGATTATTCAATATAATAGTCATAATGCACCTGCACATAGACAAGGATTAGGATAGAGTAAGAAGAACACATGGAATAGAATGCAATAGCTCGATATCACCACATAACAGTTTAAAAACTGCAGATACGTGGATGCGTAAGCGCGCATACACGCACTCACAGACAGAGAGAGAGAGAGAGAGAGAGAGAGAGAGAGGAGAGAGAGAGAGAGAGAGAGAGAGAGAGAGAGAGAGAGAGAGAGAGAGAGAGAGAGAGAGAGAGAGAGAGAGACAGAGAGAGAGAGAGAGAGAGAGAGAGAGAGAGAGAGAGAGAGAGAGAGAGAGAGACAGAGAGAGAGAGAGAGAGAGAGAGAGAGAGAGAGAGAGAGAGAGAGAGAGAGAGGAGAGAGAGAGAGAGAGAGAGAGAGAGAGAGAGAGAGAGAGAAAGGGGGGCGGAGAGAAAGTGGAGAGAGAGAAAAGAAAGAGAGAGAGAGAGAGAGAGAGAGAGAGAGAGAGAGAGAGAGAGAGAGAGAGAGAGAGAGAGAGAGAGAGAGAGAGAGAGAGAGAGAGATGATAAGAGAGAGATACAAAGACAAGATAAGAAAAACACATAAAACTTAGGTATAAGTAAGATGAACATGATATGAATTATAATGCGCTAATACATAAAAAATATAAATAATTAAATAATGCATCACATTAGGAAGTACATAGACAAGATAAGACGGTATTCTTTAATTATGCATTCAACAATCATGTAGCTGTCTTATGAATGCCTTCCCTTGAGCGTAACTGCGCTGAATTGGTCACAAGCAGCTTTCGAGAAAAGACTAACTATGACGTCCATAGTGGCTAAGAGGCCAAAAACCACAATCGGAATAAGATGAGTATGCGTGTAATTCTGCATTTCTGGTGTGAAAATGGAGACCAAAATGCTCAAAGAAACTAAATATTGTTATGTCCAGAGGCTTGCTCTGTCCAACAATACCAATAACACTCACGCTTTAAAATGCAAACAAAGTAAGCAAAAGTAGAGTTGAAAATGGTTGAGTTTTAGTACGTCAGTGGTGAAAAGCTACTGGGAATCAGTACTGAGTGAAAAGCAAGGCGAATGTCTGGAATAAATCGTAGGGTGCCTGTGCCTATCACAAAACGAATAAAAATGCAGAAAGGCAATTGTTCCACGCACCCCTAGAAATATCGTTTTCAAAAAGTAAGCCTTTATTCTTTTTTTTAAAATTCTTTTTTTATATTTAATAAATCTTTTTTCACAATATTGGAAAGTACAAATGCGCAGAAAGAGGACAGCACGCTGAGAGAATCAAAAACATTAAATAACGATATTATTATTATTTTCTTTAATGTAAAATTTACTCTGTATTCTCTTTCTGTTTTGCAGTCTTGCTACTTGCTTGATGTCATTTGTGTTGTTTTTCTCCCTAACATTGAAAAGGGTTTACGGTCTGAAGCGATGTATGTTTATTTTCTATTAAAGGACCTTCTACTACCAGACTTTGTTGTGTTTTGCATGCATCATACTAAACAAATTATGCATAGGTTTTATTCTACCTTTTGTGTATATGACTGAACACTGCTAAACTAAATTCACGTCGAACATACCATGCAAGTTCGAGTGCAATTCCCCATAAATTGTTCCTGTATCTCTCTCTATATATATGCAGACACACATACAAACCTAGACACCTCTGTGACTATGCCTTGGCATGAGGCTGTGTCAGACCAGTTGACATAAGCTAGAACGCCAAGGCTACATCAAAATGTTGTATGCTCTGAATGGTTGTGCGTGGATTGTCTTAAGCCATGATAAGCTCCCAGCATAGCATCATCAGTCTAAAATCCCCCGAAGACGGAGTGTGGCTGACAACATGGCGGGGTATTCAAAAAGGGTCACACACGTAATGTTCTCATCCCAGGCTGATGCATTTGTACCATAGTGTTCAAGTGCTTCTCGCTGTTGGGATGATCCCTGGAGTCTTTTAGCCAGGGTAAGCCAACCAACCAACCAACCCAACCTCTGTGACTATAAAGTACCAACCACCGAATACCACTTCATAAAAAAAAGATCTATGACATTATGATTCTCTGTTTTCTCACCACAGTTGGAGTCACTTGTCAGTCCTTCAAGACACAGACATTGATAGGTCTCCTCTTTCTCTTCACTGTCGCCGCCATTGTTGCTGCCATTATTGCTGCCATTGTCAATGTCATTGTCGATGCCATTGTCACTGCCATTGTTGCTTCGCTCCAAGGGGACACACGTCCCCCCATTACGACAAGGAGCAGAGGCACAGACAGGCTGGTGAACCGCTGCGAAAAGAACGAACGAATAAAGGCAATACAATAAAAGTGATAGAACATGAATTCAACTCATGTTGGGGGTTTTAATCAAAAGAAAGTACATGTATAAACGTTCAGCAAAAGAAAAAAACACTAATCAATTTCACACCTTTCCCCAACTATATGCATACATTAGCAACATTATGATATATAAACACATGTATGACACATGTATGTATGTATGTATGTATGTATGTATGTATGTATGTATGTATGTATGTATGTATGCATGCATGCATGCATGCATGTTATGTATGTATGTATGTATGTATGTATGTATGTATGTATGTATGTATGTATGTATGTATGTATGTATGTATGTATGTATGTATGTATGCATGTATGTATGTATGTATATAGTATGTATGTATGTATGTATGTATGTATGTATGTATGTATGTATGTATGTATGTATGTATGTATGTATGTATGCATGTATGTATGTATGTATGTATGTATGTATGTATGTAGTATGTATGTATGTATGTATGTATGTA
>CM065707.1:15007714-15010214 GCA_017654935.2 Phymorhynchus buccinoides
TTCGATGTTCTGAAAAGAAGAAAATAATAAGAAAATAATGTGCTGATTTAGTTTTTCTCCCAATGGGGGAGATAGACAGTTTGTTTCTGAGGTTCACAAATACATAGCTGAGTTTGTTTCTGAGGTTCACAAATACATAACTGAGTTTTGTTTCTGAGGTTCACAAATACATGACTGAGTTTGTTTCTGAGGTTCACAAATACAGACATTGGACACATAAAGTGTTTTATCAAAGCAAACTATTCTGCATTTCACATGCACCAACTTGTTAGTCCTTCAGATTGGGGGAATGGAGCTCAGCTAATAACTTATATTCACACTAATCAAATCAAATCAATCAAATCAAATTCACTTTATTATCTCCCAAGGAGAAATTTTGTTCAGGTGCCAGAATAACAAAGACATCCACATTCAGCATGCATGAATAGGAGCAAAAGTTACACATAATACACACTTAAAGATACACATTATATGTGGATACATACACGTCTAAGGATAAGCATGCATAGTTTCTTTTAACACGATGAACACACATTTAAACCTAAAAGGATGATGAGTTTAGGAGGTGGATGGATCTGGGGATAAAGGATGTCTGTGCCCTGGAGTTGACTTTAAAAGTTTTGTAGCGACGTCCAGAAGGTAATAGTTCGTAATGTTTGTTCAAAACATGGGAGGTGTAATTTACAATCTTCCTGGCTTTATGCTTGGTTCGTCTTTCGTACATCTCATTCAAATCAATCTCTCTCTTTCCAACAACTTTACTACACACATTCACCACATCATCCAACACACGCTTGTTCTTCAAACACAGACTTCCAAACCAACACGTAAAGGAAACAGTAAGCACAGACTCAATGCAGCTACTATAGTACGTATGCAGAATGTTTGAATTAATACCAATATTTCTCAGTCTGTGCAAAATAAACAATCTTGATTGACATTTCTTATGTATGTTCTGTGTGTTCTTGTCGAACGTCAGTTTGTCGTCCAAAGTGGTACCTAAGTATTTGTATTCTGATACTCTTTGTACTGTTTCACCATCAATTTCTACCTTTGGCACAATGGGTGGATCTTTCCTAAAGTCTATGAACATAGAGATATATAGAGAGATAGTGAGAAAGACAGATTGTGGAGTAGATACAGGGATAGAGACAAAATCAAGACACTGCAACAAATAGAGAGTAACATAGAGACTCAGACATTTTTCGTTTAAAAGGAGAGACACAAAGGGGAACTGAACTAAAGCGATATAATAAACATTTATTATTTACGTTCAGGGTTTAAGCTCGTCGTCGAGCGAATGCTCAGCACACCCATGATGATAATGACCCCCAAACGGTAGGCACAATTTGTCCATCTGCCACAACCACGTGGAAAATAATATACATGTTAATCCGTGCAGAAACCCGTACGCAGAATCCGTAATTAAGTAAAAGAAAGAAGGGGAAAAATGTGTGCACCTGTCCGTATTTCCGCTAAAGCGATGTACACACATATGCGGATAATTCCATCATATAAATCCACAAAATAAGAAGAAGGGAAAAGATTTGCGCACGTGTCCGAATTTCCCCTACATGCGTAAACTTTGATCCTTCTTTCTTCCATTTATTTAGGGGTTTTCCGTACGGAACTTACGCGTCTAATGTGAACCCGGCCTAATCCGTAAATATTTACCCTTCTTTCGTTTACTTATTTACGGACCGCGCATGGGGTTTCCGCATGAACTGTGTACGATGCCTTAGAGCAAAGGGCCAGCCACACGTCCGCTAAAATCGCACGACTGTACGATACGATTTCATCACGTGATCTCGACGCGCCAATCACATTTTGTTCTCGGAGACCACGTGATGGAATCGCATCGTACAGTCGTGCGATTTTAGTGGACGTGTGCCCGGCCCTTAAGGGCCATAAACAATAACAACAGTAACCCATAGAGAGGCTTTTGAATTATAATCTTTCTATTATATCATTATACTAATTATAATCGTTCAATTCACAAAGATAGAAAACACTTTCCCCACAGCTGTTCCGTCCCACACAAAATCAAGCTATTTAGTTAAAAGCCTGAATCTAGAAATCTTAGATAAAAACTGTACCAAGCTTTTGTCTGTGAAGATATTTTGGCTGTATGCTCTACATAGTATTTCAAATATATTTCTTCCCTCAGATTGATGGCAAAATCTTATTTCTGTGAGCAGTATCAATCAACATTATCTAGTAGAAATAATATACTTAGTATCACAAACATAAATAAGATTGCCTATGAGTGAAAATCTAGCAATATCCACTGACTATAAGTAATTTTGTCTCATTCTACAACATATTATCGCCTGTTATTTAAGAAAAGTTACTTATAGTTGACTAATGTTTGCTTGAAAAAAACTTTTGAAAATATAGCTATAAACTAAATGTTCCTCCCGTAACAGCTGTGTCCCTGTATCTTCTGTCTGTCTTGCTTTTTGTGTCCGTTTCTCGACCTTTCTTTCTAATTGTGCAACAG
>CM065707.1:15035214-15054708 GCA_017654935.2 Phymorhynchus buccinoides
AGACTGACCCATTCTACAGGAACGGACTTCACGAAAGGCGTTCCAATGATCGATATCAGAATTACGAGAGAAAACCTGCAGACCTCAATGAAAGAAGAAGAGAGACATTTGAATACAGACGCAGGAATGACCACCTGCACGGACTGCAGGAAGATCATCACAACTCGCGGTACTACCCTGAAGAGAGGAGATTTGGAGGTTTCAGCGAAAAAAGCAGAGACAGGCACGACTTCCATCACAGAACTGAACCACACCATCGTTTCGACAACCATGTGACTCGTTACTCGCAGTTCTACAACAAAGGGTGGCAAAAACCAGTAGACTGTCACGACAGATACTACGAATGAAAATGTAAAAACAAAAAACTTGATCTTACAACACATCAAAATGAATAGACACCTGAGACTTCATGATATAAGAATTATGTCATGGAATTTAAAAGGATTTAAGGAAACAAATAATGGCGACAAAATCAATAAATTTGAAGAGAATTATGTTATTGAAATAATATCAAAATATGATATCATATTTATACAAGAAACGCACTTGCATAAAGACTCTTGCTGCAAATTACAGTTTCCAAATTTTGCTCCTGGTATACATTACTGTCGTCCCAAAAGAGCGAAGGCTCAGAAGGCTTCAGGAGGCATTTCAATTTTTATTAAACAACACTTACGAGAATTTGTTACTATATTACCTCAGAATAATAGTGACATAGTTTGGTTGAAAATGAAGATAAAAGGTAGAACTATCTATATAGGCAGTGTATATATGCCTCCAGAAAATTCGTCTTTCGGAAAAGATCACACAAATAAAATATGGGACAATATCGAAACTGATCTTGTAAAATTTTCATATAATTGTTTTACAATTATTTGATAGTCTTGTGTCACCAATATTGATGTATGGTGCAGATATATGGCTACCTTTTTGCTTGAAGTTAAATGACAACTTTACTCTAGAAAACATGTTTAATCAATGCCTTTCAAACAAATTACCACATGAGCATACTCAACATAAGTTCTTCAAGCAAATTTTAGGAGTTCACAAAAAAGCTACGAACTTAGTTGTTATTGGAGAACTCGGAAGTTTGCCAATTAGCTTAACAATAATCAATCAGATTATAAAGTTCTGGTACCATATTTTAGAATCTAAAGACAACTCTCCTATCAAAATCATATACACGAACATGTTAAAGAATGAAGATCATCAAACACCTTGGTTTAATTTTGTCAAACAAATTCTTAACCTAATTGGATTGGAGCATGTTTGGAACAGCCAGCATACTTTTAATATTAATGAGTTATGTCATGTTGTCCAAAATAAATTAAAAGCTGAATACATATTATTTTGGAAGAAAAGAAAATCAGAAACAGAATCAAAGCTTAAATTTTATAACAGTATTACTACAGAATATAGAATGGAACCATATTTAGCAAACTCTTTCATAAGATTTAACCAAAAACAATCATTATGTAAATTAAGAATTTCTTGTCACGACCTTAAAATAGAAAAAGGTAGATATACTAAAACTCCAAGGGAAAGAAGATTATGTTTGGAATGTAATGAAATCGAAGATGAAATTCATTTCTTAGATAATTGCATCAAATATGACGATATAAGAAAGCACTTTTTAAAACATGTTGAAGACAAATACAAAATACAAAACGCGCTACCAACCAATTTAATATCAAATGACAATGTTATCAGCGAGGTTGCGAAATATGTATATGAGTGTCAGCAGTTACTAAAGTAGAACGGGGAAAAAGTACAAACAAGAACAGAATGTTTGATGAAAAAGTTCATATTACAAATGCTTTGTTTCTTACATTTAGTGTTTCGTTGTTTGTTTATTTTTATTATTTTATTTTAGTGTCATATAAAACCTGTTACGGTTTTCAAAGACAATAAATATCAAAATCAGAATCAGAATCAGAATCAGAATCACACACGCACAGTCAGTCTCTCTCTCTCTCTCTCGTCTCTCTCTCTCTCTCTCTCTCTCTCCTCTCTCTCTCTCTCTCTCTCTCTCTCTCTCTCTCTCTCTCTCTCTCTCTCTCTCTCTCTCTCTCTCTCTCCTCTCTCTCCTCTCTCTCCTCTCTCTCTCTCTCTCTCTCTCAGGGTTGTGTTGTGTTGTTTAGATTGAGCACTCGCGTTTTTGTTGCTCGTCATTTCGAGTGTTATTGTGACGGCCAGTGTATCAACCTTTACAATTTTGTGTGTGGTGCTTAATATTAACCCTGAGACTAAGATTCTACATAGATTGTGTCTCAAAATTGTAACGGTAGATCGTAATTAACGATGGAAAAGTAATATATACAAGTAGTAAGAGATGTGTACAGAAAACAGTTCAGTGCGAAGTGGAGAATGACCTATAAACACTGGTCTGTTTTGCACGTGCACTACGTTCAGCAAAGTGACCTAGAATACTGCTGTTGTGGCACAGCAAACCGGTTGTGTATACTCGTTATGAAAATGTAGGCGTCTATTCACTGTGTCCTACGTCCGAGTTGTGTACTCTGTAAAGTGGCCCCCACACGTAATGCCCAGATTCATTTATCATGTATAGCAACAAATATGGAAGGCAATAAGATTTCCAAGGAACACAAACTAAAACCCACTCTAGATTGCCTGCAAAACACTTTTGAATGTTCCGCCAACGAACTTCTTGCTTGGAGAAACAGTTTATGGTATCGGTATTCGGCCATTACTGATGAATGTGCAAGTATTGAGAAAACGGACTTCGACCATGACGATAGTGTGATTGACCTCCCCCCGTGGATTGATGAACCTGTTCCACCCCTTTTGGGAAAATCGGTGTTACGTGTCTACTATGACGAAATTAAGTACGTCACTCTATCTCTATATTTCACTCTTCAAGGCACAGGAACCTTTCTCTGCCAGGGTACTAACTGTCTGGAATGGGACAACGAAGAATGCGAACAATTGAAAGACATCGTCCTGGATCTGTGTGGTGCTGAAGACTCGAGTAGTGTGAAAAGAGCTTTGCTCTCTCTTCCCTTGACCTTTCTGGCCGATAATGGTGAAGACACACCATTATCTTCACCCGTTAATGTGCAAAGTGGGGACGTCAGCTCCGGTGTAAGTGAGTCTTCTACCACCCCCAAATCCCCTCTGTTTCAAGAACTGCCTGGTCGTGTTGAGGGCAAATCAGAAACTGCTGCTCCAAACTCCAATGAAGTGTCTCCCTCTGATCTCCCTCTACCCGAATCCAGTGAGAATGTTCTCCCACAAACAAACAGCAATGACCAAGAACAGCCCACTCATGCAGATAATGCAAATGATGGTGATGTACAAAGTTCTAGGCAAAGATCGACTCCCAAGCTGTCCAGGAGTGCAAAGCGGTATAGAAGAAAGACGTTGTGTCCCTTCAACAGGAACATGACTGGCAAATTAGACAATGTAGAAGTTTCTCTGGATAGCATCTTAAATATCCTTATGGACCTCGAAGGAAATACAATTTCGCGGTTAGAAGACACTAAGACGTGCCTGAAAAATGACTTGAAAGGTCACATAGACCACCGTATTGAGACACTGCTATCTGCTGTTGAGGGGACGCAGAGAACGCTCGCAGATTTCGATTAAAAGATCAAGATACTAGTAAAAGAAAATGTTTCTCTGAAATCCTCCCTTGGTGTCATTAATTCGGAAATAAAGCAAAAGAAGCAAACAGGACAATGCCCCCATTCCGTTTCAACCATGTCCACTCATTATGACTTGCCCATGACTGAAGCCTCCACACAATGTGACTGGCCCTTGGACAGTGTTGATGAACAATGTAAAATGCCCCCTCCCATTGACAGTGAACTGACAGAAGACACCCTTCCCAAAGTCGTTTTTCAGCACATGGTTTCTGGTGGCTCCCCATCACATGCAAGTCCAGTAAATGACTCTCAGTGCATGATTTCTCGCTCCTCCCCATCACATGTAGAACCAACCAATGCCCCCAATTCTGGTTCTCGTCTATCCTCTTCCGCAGAACACACTCATGCTCCAGCACGTAACACCTCACAAGTGTCTTATTCGCTTCATGGTTATGATGCTGAGAGTGTACAGGTTTCTCTTAGTAATCGCTTTGAAATGCTCAGTCACATCAATGACAATGGGGAAGCTCTTGACTCTGCTCACAAAGAAGAGCGTTCTTCTGATGAAAACGTCCCCGAACAAACGATGAGGCAACTCTCAGACAATCGCCATTTCGTTGAAGGAAGACAGAAGTTGACACCAGAGCAAGCACTAAAAAACATTGTCATTCCTTCAACGTGTTCCTCCCTTCTTATTGGTGACTCAGTAACAAAATACATTAATCCCAAGAGATTGCAGACCCAGAATGACCCTATGTTTAAGTTGTGTGTCCCAGGTATGACAATACAGCACCTTGTTCAGTGGCTGCATGGTCTGGATGATCACGACCACGTGAACACCCTGATCGTGCACGTAGGGGTAAACAGCTGCCCAGCAGGACCCATCTCTGCCATGGAGTGGCGGAACCTTATTGATCTTTGTAAGAAGCGCTTTCCCTCAGCATATATTGCATTTAGTTCCATTCTCACCGCCAGTGGCAGCCACCAGTTAAATAACTCCATTATCCCTTCAAATAAAAACTTGTACACCATCTGTACGAACATGCAAGTCGATATGATCGATAACTACAGTACGTTTGTCACCCCCAAAGGGTTCCCCCGCAAAGCTCTCTATAAGGATCCCATTCACCCCAGTTCCAGAGGTCTGGCTATCAATTTCAAACAGGTTCTCCCTCAGCCCGAACGTCCACACTTTGATGATAGAGTGAACAATGTTGGCCCTCCTCCGAACGTCCACTTTGCACAACGAGATTTTTACAAACCTCAACATTCACGTACTGAAGATGAGAGGAATAGTGTGGCAAACAGAGCCATCAGAAACCTCAACATTCACGTACTGAAGATGAGAGGAATACAGTGGCAAACAGAGCAATCAGAAACCAGGACGACCCTGGGTATCACAGAGTGCCCCCGGTGTCCTCCACAATGGAGTACCCTGTCTTAGAGTCTCAACATTCACGTACTGAAGATGAGAGGAATAGTGTGGCAAACAGAGCAATCAGAAACCAGGACGACCCTGGGTATCAAAGAGTGCCCCCGGTGTCCTCCACAATGGAGTACCCTGTCTTAGTGTCTCAACCCAATCGTCAACCTCTCCCTCAGTCTGCGACCATTGTGGCAGATCACCCCATTGCACCAAACACTCTTCAGAATCAGCCATTAAATAGGGGTGTTTCACATCCCCTTCCCCAATTCCCTACCCATTCTTCATACCGTCAGTACATGGCTCCTAATGAGTCGTACCCCCAAACCCCTTACCTGTTCCCTGTCCATACTGCTCACGGCGGAAGGTTTGGTCCTTCACAGACCCATTTTCCCTTGGGTCAAGTTGTTCAGCCTCTCAATCAGGAGAGGCATGCCAGCAGTCAATGCTGGCCTCCTCCCAACGCCCTTGGTCAGTGTGCACAGCAGCTGATAGCCCTGGCGTCACAGCTAGTGACACCACAGGACCAACGAGGGCTGCGTACAAGTTGGATGTAATAACTGTGTACATACCAATATTGAGATTGACATCAATGAACGTTTTCTATATGTACATTCTTCAAAGGAGTACATTGCATTTATTCCCTTTTGGAAATATTTTTTCTTTCTCAAAGATATATTCATTGTCTCTTTTGACACATATAGTTTTTTATTTCATTTGTTCCTTTTGTGGCGTGTACCGGGGCCCCTTTGGCTTGATACTTCTCGGACAGGGGATACTTTTGGTTTATTTGATCTCTCTCAGGTGTCACAGAGATTGTTGCACAGGACACAATCTCTTTTGTCTCTAATGAATTAATGGTTGATTATTTACCTTGTTGTTGCTATTTCTTAGTGTTTTCTGGTGCATAGACTGAACCTCTTTGCTACGTTTCTTATTTGCCCTAATATTGACTAAGATTGTTAGTTTAATTTGATATAAACCTATTTTGTTGTTCTGTTTATGCTTTGTCCTTAAGTTTTCTAACATGCCAATTACACAAAATTCTTGGCCCTCAAAAGATGGGTTGAGGGTTGGATTTTTAAATGTGAATCATATTTATAGTAAATTGGACGAAGTTTCACAGATCCTGAACAATTCAGGTAAGCAGTTCCATCTCTTTTGTTTTGCAGAGTCGCGTCTGAATGAACGCATATCTGACAACGAAGTAGCCATGTCTGGGTATAACTTCATCCGTTTAGACCCAACTCGACCTAAAGAAACTGGTCTAATCTTGTATATACACGAAAGCTTAAGTTACAATTGTGTCACACTCTCTGATGATTATAAAATAGAATGCCTATTTGTTAAAGTCAACTTTAAAAAGTCGTCTCCTCTTACTTTAGGGTTTATTTACAGAAATCCCAGTGAACACGTTACGTGGATTAGTAATTTTACGCTTTTGATGGACGAAATGTCAGTAATATCTGGTGAAGTATGTTTATTGGGTGATTTTAATATCGATCTGTTAAAACCCAACACAACATGGACACGATCATATGAGTTGTCCCTCTTAACGCAAGTTATTGACAAGCCAACACGAATAACAACTAATTCTAAAACATTAATTGATCATGTTTATTCTTCTCAGCCAGATAATCTAGTAGAAGTCTGTTCACCTAGTTTGTATTGTAGTGACCATCTCCCTGTTTGCTTCACCTGGTCAAAAAAGGGTGTAAAAATTGCCAAGAACTGCCACACTATTGTAACATACAGACACCTCTCTAATCTTGATATAGAAAAATTCTTATTAGACCTTAGCAACTCTCATATATATTCTGTATATCAATTTACCAATGCTGATGAAGCTTTTGAAATGTTTTACCATAGTTTCATGAATGTCTATAATAAGCATGTACCTATGAAAACCAAACGTGTTAAAAGTACTCCGAAGAAACCTTGGATAATTGATGATGTCCAAAAAGCAATAGACAAAAGGGACTCTCTTGTTGCAGAAGGGGACCAAGATAATGCTTGCAAGCAAAGAAATTTTGTTACCAACTTAAAAAGAAAGTAAAAAAAGAACTACTTTAAAGACTTAGTTTCATCCAAATCAGATAGTAGATCTATATGGACAGCTATCAACCAGTTAAATAATAAGTATACCAGTTCAAAAAACATGATTGATAAATTGTCTCCAGAAGAGCTTAATACTCACTTCTCTAATATAGTGAGCTCCATTATTCATAACGATAGATCTAATGAAAATGACCTTTCAAATCTTAGCGACTTTTGTTTATCGAAAAATATATCGTCAGAACTTAATATTCCTTACTTAGCTGTATATGAGGTCTTTAATTATCTTGTTCACTTAAAACAAACGAATGCAAGGGGGTTAGATGATATTGATGGTAAAATCCTAAAGATTGCAGCACCTATAATTACCGAGCCACTCACTTACATATATAATTTGTGCATTTTCTTAAAGCATTTAAAGTTGCCAAAGTTACTCCCATATTCAAATCAGGTGATCGCTCTGACCCTAGCAACTACCGACCCATTTCTATCATGTCTATCTTATCTAAACCTTTAGAAAGTCATATTAAAGCTCATCTTGTTAATCACTTTGATCGCTTCAATCTCTTTCATCCATGTCAATCTGGCTTCAGAGCAAAACACTCATGCCACACTGCTCTTACAACTCTTGTTGACAAATGGCTAACTAATATTAACAACAACGAAATTACTGGCGCTTTAATAGTTGATTTTGCCAAAGCCTTCGACGTTATTGACCATTCCTTATTACTCAAAAAACTCAAAATGTATGGTTTGTCTTCCGATACACTGAATCTGATGTCATCATTTTTAATTGACAGGAAACAGGTGGTGGCTGTAAATAGCTCTGTATCGTCGTCTCTAACAACAAAGTATGGCATTCCTCAGGGGTCTATCCTAGGACCAATACTTTTTTCTATTTATATTAATGACTTGCCTCTAGTTATAAGTTCCCTATGTAAACTTTTTGCCGATGATACAACACTACACACAAGTCATTCCAATTATACAACAGTATTTCAAACGTTACAAAACAGCATCGATGAACTTTTAAATTGGGCAGAGTTGAATCATATGAGCTTGCACCCATTAAAAACCAAACTTATGATAATTACAACAAGACAAAAACGCCAGAACCTTCCTAACAACTTTTTGACTCTCTTTATTAATGGCAATGCAGTTGAGGAAGTTGGGAGTCACAAAGTTCTTGGCGTTGTCGTTGACAATAATCTTTCTTGGTCCGAACATGTCACTAAAACCTGCAAATCCGTGTCTTCAAAGATTTATCAGTTGTCTAAAATAAAGCATTTCCTAGACCTCCATTCACGTAAGATATTTTTCCACTCATTTATTGAATCGCATATCAACTACGCGTCAACTCTGTGGGATGGCGCTAGTGAAAATATTTTGAAACCTCTTTCAAGTCTTCATAGACGAGCATTAAAACTAGTTCTGCTTAAGTCCTCAAAACTAACCACTTATGACCACAAAGCTTTAGACATTCTACCCTTCCATTTAAAGCTAAATTATAACAAGGCTATTTTTATGTTTAAGATTTTATCAGGCAATGCCCCACAATCTCTTACCAGTAGGTTTGTTGTCAATGACCGGCGCCACGAACATAAAATCATGCTCCCTCTTCCAAGAATTGACCTCTTCAAGACAAGCTTGGCTTATTCTGGTGGGGCCCTGTGGAATGCCATGCTGGCTAATACCCAAATTGGAAACACTTTCAAGTCATTCAAAAAAAGATATAAAGATTTTCTGATGACAACTCTTTAATACGTTACCTGATAACCCATTCACCACTTGTTTCCTTCCTAATATGAGTGTCACCACTGTTAACCATGCATGTTTAGTGTTCATAATATGTTATAGTGGTGATTGTGTGTATGCATGTGTGAGTTTGAATGTGAGTGTGTGTATGTGCGCGTTCATACATGTGAATGTGTATGTGTCTGCCTGCGAATTTTGTGGGTATGTGTGTGTGTATTGTGTATGCTTGTGTGTGGGATGTGCGTGTGTGCGTACTTGTGTATGTGTGTGTGTTGGTGAGTTTATGCGTATGCACGTAATTATTTGCTTACTTTTGTTTTGTGTATGTTGTAATGTGTATAACGCAATTGGTATGTATGTTTAATGTGTATGATTTAATGCTAGTGTGCGGGATGACCATGGTGAATGTTGTGGTGAATGTGTTTTTGTTTGCATTTATCCTTACAATTTGATTTATCTTTTTATGATGGTAGTGTATCTTATGTGCATGATGATTATTAGTTGTTTATGACATTTTCTTCTTTTTTCTTTTCTTTTTTTCTTCTCATTTAATGAGGGCTAGATGTAAACAAGCCTATATTGTGCTTATCTTTTCCCTCAATAAAAAAGGTTCGTTCGTTCGTTCGTTCTCTCTCTCTCTCTCTCTCTCTCTCTCTCTCTCTCTCTCTCTCTCTCTCTCTCGATTGTCCGATATGTCTGAACTTAGAAGCAGTCTACGGATATGGAACAGGGCGTGAATGGTGTATAAAGCGGGAAAGACCACTTTTCACTTAAGACCTATGTTGGTAATGACAATAAATATCAAATCGTCAAAAATTGTCAAATTCTCTCTCTCTCTCTCTCTCTCTCTCTCTCTCTCTCTCTCTCTCTCTCTCTCTCTCTCTCTCTCTCTCTCTCTCTCTCTCTCTCTCTCTCTCTCTCTGTGAGATGAGTACAGTTAATAACATTAGGCTTGATTTTGTTATTGCCGTGCTACTAGACAGGGTTGTATTTTGCATGCTTTATATTGTTTTGTCTGTGCTCATTTTCCTTTTTCATTTCTACTTTTGTATTTGTATTTTTCCCCCAGAGGGCTGGATGTAAAAAAAAAGTATATTATTGCTTATTCTATTACCGTCTATAAATAAAATTCAAATTCAATTCAATTATCTCTCTCTCTCTCACTCTCTCTCTCTCTCTCTCTCTCTCTCTCTCTCTCTCTCTCTCTCTCTCTCTCTCTCTCTCTCTCTCTCTCTCTCTCTCTCTCTCTCTCTCTCTCTCTTTCTCTCTTTGTCTTTCTCCCTCTATTTCGTCTTTGCAAACTATGTGGGATCACGTTTAGGTAGCTGTCAACCTTTAAAAAAAATTCCTTAATCTCTCATTTTAACGTCACCTTCTCTCTGTCTCTCCCTCTGTCTGTCTGTTCGTCTGTGTTTCTTTCTCTCTCTGTATTTGTTTCTCTATGCCCCCTCTCCCTACTCTATCTATACTAAGCATAGAAGCCACTACCGAATGGTCAACCTATGGCGATATTTTTCACGCCAGAGGGCAGTCAATGCACTAGGGGCTTATCAAGCGATTTTCTTACTTCGGCGTAGTGAGAGAGAGAGTGATGGTAGGACCACTCACTGTCTCTCACTCTTTCTTTATCCCCAACTAATAATATAGAGAAGATTAGCCCCACACGAGCGTCATGCCCTCTGGCGTGAGAAAAATCGCACTAAGTCTCTCATTGAGATCATTTTAATCAGAAAAGGGATTACGGCCAAGGGTCCTTGGATATTCACTGTGTCTGTCCATGTGATGCAAGTGCAATTGACCCATGGCCAATATTAAAATGATGCGGCTGTGCCCAGTGGAAGCTGTCTATTTACCAGCGGCAGTTCTCCCTACACGCCGTAAAGAATATTGTTGGTTCTTGTCACTCCACGGGTGGAGTGAATGTGTGGGTGGCTCCATGAATGGAGCGAAAGTCCCCTGAAGTCGGAGTATGGCCGCCCATGTGGCGGGGCCCTTTAAAAGCAGCCATACACGTAATCTTCCCACCCAAGGCCATGCGAAATGTTCACATGGCACTGGGTGTGCCCCCAGAGCGTTTAAGCTGTGGAACGTTTACAAACAACATCAGAAAAGGGATTCTTGTTAAGGTGGACTATACTGGATCCGTTTCACAGGAGAGGGCGCTCGTAACATTTCGCACAATTCCGCAAAAACGGTCATAAGAAACACCATCGTTTGCCGATTGTTTCGCGAGAGGTCTGATCCTCTTCCAAACCTTGAATACCAAAAACTATCACGTGACTTGCTTTGTCTTCACGTGTTGTTGTTTTTTTATTAGTCTCGCGAAAACGAGATTGATAATGGCTGCACACGGGTTTCACGTATTTATTGTTGTTGATTGTTGGCTCATTAAGATTTGGTTAATATATTATTTATTTTTGACCAATCAGACAAAAGCTTGTAAAAAAACATTTGTACAGCAAACGTTTTGTAAATTCGTTTCTTAGTTTCCCCCCTTTTGGCGCAAACGACCTGCGCGTGCAGAACATCATCTCGTGAAACTTAGCCCCGATTTCCAAAAAGAGATGCCATCGTCGAAATCGGGTGGCTGGTTGGTAACCCAGAAAATGACACAGTTTACAGTTCCATGAATGCCAGTTCAAGGGTCACATCTGCCACCCAGAGGACTGTTTCCATTGATTGCGCTTAGACTCACAATATCCAACCTTTTAAGTCTGAAGAAAGCTTGGGGTTCCTTTCTTTTGACAGAGTGAGTAGAAATCACAAACGCAAAATGCTGGTCAGATGAAACTTCTCTAGCGAGGTCGGGACGAATTGGACCATCTCCTTCCAACTCACTCAGGAAGTCGTGGGAGCACAGCCAATGTTTGCTTATAAATAGTGTGAATTCGACACACTACCACAACTAAAGAATGGAGTTAACAACACAAAGGGAGAAAGGTGACAGAGTAGTTAAGACGTTCGTCTGCGTGACTGCAACGTGAGTGACCCGGGTTCGAATCCCGGCCTCGAATCCCGGCCTCGCCCTTTCTTTCTAGTTTGACGGGAAAATCGAACTGAACGTCCAGTCCTTCGGATGGAGACTTAAAGCTAGTCTGCGCTTCATACATAGCGTTTCAACACGAACTCGTTGCTGACATAATAATTATGCTTATATAGCCAGTAGCCACAAAGACAACTAAATTTTGGTCCAGAAGGCGTAAAATCGCTATTTTTCTCTCTCTCACAACTAAATCAATCATATCCGAGAAAGACAAAAATATTAAATGTAAAGCAAAGAAGCTAGTACATAGATAAACACAAATCGACACATTTGTTCTACCTGTGGCAAGTAGAGAGAGAGAGAGAGAGAGAGAGAGAGAGAGAGAGAGAGAGAGAGAGAGAGAGAGAGAGAGAGAGAGAGAGAGACTACGATCACAGTTACATTCATAAAAGCATAAGCCTAATCTAGATGTATAAATACACAAACACTTGTGTGCACGCACACACACACGAGCACGCGCGGGACGCCCCCCCCCCCCCCCCTCTTCACACACACACAAGCAAGCACGCTCTCACGGACTCGCACACGAACGCACACAGGCATGCTCTCTCTCTCTCTTCTCTCTCTCTCTCTCTCTCTCTCTCTCTCTCTCTCTCTCTCTCTCTCTCTCTCTCTCTCTCTCTCTCTCTCTCTCTCTCTCTCCCCGTCGTGATTTATCGTCCTCGTTATTTATCACCTCTCAACAATAAATCACACCTCCCCCATCTCTCACGTTTCTTTCTCCTCCTAATCAGTTGGAAAGCTGGAAAGCAAAGACAATTGTTGCGTTAATTACCCCAAGCTTTGAATGAACTACCAGTGAGGCAGACTGAATCAAGGTATATAACATGGCTTGTGCTAGAGCCCGCTTTTGTCTAACCCTAACCCTAACCCTTGTCATCCTTTTAATAAGTGGTCCTGACATTTTTTTAATCTCCATGCTCAGGTGGAGCCAACTAATAGTTTTAATCCAACATTTTAAAGGAAATAAATGTAAATATGTATAACCCAGAATAGTCTCGTGCGAGCCATGGCACCTTATTATAACTTGACCTTTTATTCAAGATAAATACTATCGAAATAAGAACAAGTATAAATTAAATTATAAGAGAAACAAGCGCGAAAATCGCAATAGTTTGTGGCACGCGGTCTAGTTTTACCACTCCAATCATGAGTTACCTCCCCTGGCTTTTCGATAATTTTAATCTGTAAACCAGAATGTTATCTCTGCACCATTTCGTAACATTTTATATCTTTTGGAAAACATTTAAAACTATGTATCCTACTTATACTCATCAAAAGAAGCACCGCATACTCGTCGTGTCTGTTGTAGTGTCTGTATTACGTATGTTTATTATTTTGTACGCTTTTGAAATACATCATTTTAAAGAGCGGCCTCAATTAATTTTGAAGTGTAGCCTCGATTTGAAGTGCGACATTTTGTCAAAATGTGCGACAATTTTGGACAGACAGACCAGACCGACAAAGTGAGTTATAGGTTTGTGGCTTGAGCCACAAACAAAAAACACCCCAAAAACATCTATATTTTTACAAAAACGTTTTCACTATCCCCTCCCCCCCTTCCCAAAATCTAAAAGTTAAAGAAATGTCTCATATGACTTCGGTCAAGAAGACGTAAAAAACAAACTCTTCATAAACTCTTCGAGCCCGCTTTTGTCGACCAGCCACTTTTGTCGAACCTAACCATTATTGTCGACAACTTTTGTCGAACAACCACTTTTGTCGAACCTAACCATTACTGTTGACCTCTTTTGAAACAATGCGATCACTTCTGTCGACTGGCGACGAAAGTGGGTGACATAAATGGTTGGGTCAACTAAAAGCAGTTTCGTAAGTGTCAACAAAAGTGGTTGAAAAGTGTCAATAGAAACGGTTGGGTCAACAAAAGTAGTTTCGTAAGTGTCGACAAAAGTGGTTGAAAAGTGTGAATAGAAATGATTGGGTCAACAAAAGTAGAAATGATTGGGTCAACAAAAGTAGAAATGATTGGGTCAACTAAAAGTAGTTTCGTAAGTGTCGACGAAACTAGAAATGGTTGGGTCAACAAAAGTAGTTTCGTAAGTGTCGACGAAACTAGAAATGGTTGGGTCAACTAAAAGTAGTTTCGTAAGTGTCGACGAAACTAGAAATGGTTGGGTCAACTAAAAGTAGTTTCGTAAGTGTTGACGAAACTAGAAATGGTTGGGTCAACAAAAGTAGTTTCGTAAGTGTCAACAAAAGTGGTTTAAAAATGTCAATGGAATTGGTTGGGTCAACACAAATTAGCATTGTACGTGTAGACAAAGGTGGTTGAAAAGTGTCAATAAAAGTGATTGGTCAACAAAAGTGGTTGAGATGACACAAGGGGGTTCTCAGGTCGTGTGCCTGTGAACAGTACATGCTCGATACTAACATTTTAATTTCTGTTTGGTAACGGTTACGAGGAAAGGAAACTCTCTTGATCCTTTTTATTATCTAGGATTCTTAACCAAGTTGTGCTTTAGGAACGCCCCTCATCTTTATGACCCTCAGTCTCAAAGTCTGCTCCTTCCAGTTTCATGAAAATATTTCTAGACTAATGTTAAGCCTATTCCCTTCCCAAAAATGGCGGAATGTTACTTCTCAGTAAAAATTATCCATTTTTGTCTTTTGTTTTGTCTCTGATATTTGGTGAACAAGTTATGAACAGTAGGCCTAGATAAAAATGAAAAAAAAAATGCGATCCAACAAATCAATCTGCAAGAATGTTAATTAATTCTATACTTCTTCGTCCAGAACTCAGACAGTTTTGTGTCATATGAATAAAGTGTTGTCATGCTGCCGTTATGCCCTTAATACGAAGTATATCTAAACAAAAATATACTTAGGCCCAGATTGTTCATCTTCGGCTGGTCAAATCTTTGTAAGTGTTTATAGAACAAACAAACAAAAAACACGAAAAAAGCGAAGCTCTTCTCCAAATTTACGTCTTTATTTAAAGGTGCATGAGTTTTTGCATCACCAGGAAAATCACCCTTTACAGAGATCGCAACACTCACTTTGCTTTGGTTTCCTAGAAATCAAACCATCAAAATCGGCGATTCCTCCTTGGCGGAGGTGCTGGAATGGCCGCCTGAGTTTAGACCAAATCGTTTGCACGAAAGTTTTACAATAAAAGCCTTTTTATTTATATATTTTTAATTGTATGCAGTTTACCCTAAGGAGTTTCGCTCACAATAAAAGAAATAGCTCCTAATTTGTTTTACTGCACTGCAAAAAAGAACAAAACCCTTCAACCACAATGAGTGGTTGACAGCTTGATTTCTAGGAAACCAGCGCAAAGTGAGTGTTCCAATCATTGAAAAGGCTGTCTTTCTGGTGATCTCGACGTGTTTCTTGCAAACACACATCCGCCAGGGTCCACCTTTAAGACTTCTGACAGGGAGACTGACAAGGACAATACGTCACACAAACTTATGTCATCAAAGGCAGGAGAATGGACCAATAAATAAGCAGAAAGACAGTAGATGACAGTAAGCAAAGGGAAAATGGCAGAGTCAAAGAGAAAGACAGATTAGAGGAAGTTACCAAGCACAAAACTTCCAGAAAGTAAGGAACTGTTGTATGATAGACTCCCGGTGTCCCCACGGGGGAGTGTTAATTTGATAGTTGCTTTGAATGCTAAGGAATGTTAATTTGATAGTTACATTTTCCTGTTACATCAAGTAGACCATGGTCAACTGATCTGGGGGGTGTGCACATGCTCTCTTGCCTGCAGACGTACGCGTGAAAAAGCATTGGGTGTGCATGCGCACATATAAGAGGATTTGCGTTTGCCTTCACATGTTGATAATTGCAGCTTTAACTTCCCGGTGCTCCACCCAGCCCCCAATCGAAATAGGGGGTTTCAGGTGGGGGGGGGGGGGGGGTAGTTGTTAATGTTAATTCGATCTCATTTGGTGTAACTACCTATTTCTCTAAATTATTTTACATTCATAGATTGTATCACTACTAGGAAATTTGATCTTAGGTTAGTTAGGCTGGTTTTTTACTTCCCCAAAAAACAGAATTAGCTGTAAGCGTCGCTGAGTTAACCCTAACAGGGCCCATCACCCACTGACACATATTTCTCCTCAAGTTGTCAGTTTCTTGTCGTCTGCTGCAATTCATTGTCCTAAGTTCTTTCCAAATTGTATGACTCTAAGCACTGACTCTCAAGTCGGAATTGTTTACAGTCAGGTCAGTTTGAGTTTTATTTTTTAGGTTAATTTGTTACTGAATTAAGTTTATCTGTTTTCATTTTATCTGTAGTAAAAATGATGAAGCTTAATCTGTTTTTAATCAATGTTTAAGCGCCCGTAGGCCTACACGTGTATGCCGTATGTCTAGTTCTACTGAAATGATCTGTAGTAGGGTGTTGCAAATTCGCCCGTCATGCAATGTCGTCCAATTTGCATGGTTACCCACTTTGAAACTGTGCTGTATCTATTCTAATGGATAATAAACACACATAGCTGCTGTAAGCCCTAAAAGGAATCCCAGTGATAAAAGCAGTACTATTCATTAGTTTATTCACTAGAATTAAGTTTGTGTGGTCTTCATGAAAAGTTGGATCTAAATCTTAGCAACTGCCTGAAGACAATCACATACCATAAAACTGTAAATCACGCAAACAGATGCCTGAAAACAAATGTTTATATTCCTTTGTTTTTACAACAACATGTGTGATTTTATCATGCATGTGTTTTATGATGAGTAGTTTTCAATTGGCAATATTTGTTTTGAAATTTAGATTAATATATTTATGACAAATCAACAGGACGAATGTGTATGGTAAAAATCCAAGCATCAATGCAATTTCGTCCAATGCAGTTTCTGACTACTCTATTGTTTTAAAAAAATGGGAATTTCCTGGTATTACATTCCCTCCTGGATCGTTCCCACCATCTTTATAGTTATTAATGTCCCATATGTGCCTGTTCCAGGCCGAGAGGACGTTAAACAAACTTTTATCATGTCTCACTACTGAGGGGCTTACAGGTGCCACAGTGGACTTTTTACTCTCTTGATAAAATGTACTGGAGGCCTTTTCTTTTGTTTTCCTATCACACAAAACATTATCTTAATAAAAAGAGAGGAAATAAACGCATATTCAGCTATTCTAATTTTTGTTTTCAAACTACAAGTCACTGTGCTTTGCTTTTTATCTTTGGACGAAATTGCATGTCATGCGTGGACGAAATTGCATGGGGTATGGACGAAATTGTCACAAGACACATGATATTGTTTGTAGCCATTTTCAGGTGAATATTCATGAGAAAACCGTAAACAATAAATTTCGTTAAACCACTTTCTGATTGATCCATTCTATTAATGGATTGAAAATATGACTCATATGCTGCACTACAAGCCAGAATATGTCGAAACATACCATAACTGTCTAAACTGGCCGAATATGTAACAGTCTACCTTATGACAGCTCAAGCGAACATTGTTTGGGTGATCAATTAGTGTTCCATAAACAACAGTTCAGGGGCCAGTTTAATGGATTGCTTTGACCCGAAAAGATGCAATTTTTAGTGAAATGATTGAAGGTTTCCGAAACACAGACTGCAATCTGAAAACGAAAGAAGAAGACTTTCAATTAAACTTGTTGCATGGGTGTTTTTTTTTTTTTTTTTTTTTTTTGTTTTGTGGTTTTTGCATTGAGTTGTTTTAATCTAAATGCGTTGAGATGCGGAATCGATCACGCATAAAGTACACCTCCACCGTCATGACGTACATATCTTCCACCGTTTGCGTGCTTTTTTCACGCGAAAAATGACGATACATAACGCATCTCATGCTTGACTGTGGACTTAATAAAGCCTATTGTATATTTGTGGTTGTGTGTAAGTATTTATGTTTGTGCATGTGATTGTGCAAAGACCATTGGATGGATGGGCATATAACCTATATCTCCTTAATCAGCATGACACACCTTATTCAGATCCTCAAATGTGAAGCTTTAGTGCAAATCTCCGCCAAGAAACAGCCATTTTTCTACGGTTTGTGGTCATCTTGCTACCTGTACCAATCGAAGGGAAGCAACTGCAAAAAAGCAAACCATTGCAAAATATGCGCATTATGCCTCCCTTTCATTCATTTTGAGACAGCTATAGATAGTGAGAGGAGAGAGAGAGCTGGTGTATGTGTGTGAGTGTGTGCGTGTAATTATGTGTGTGTGTGTGTGTGCACTGTGTGGAGTGTGTGTGTGTGTTGTGTGTGTGTGTGTGTGTGTTTGTGAGTGTGTGTGTGAATGTGTGTCGGTACCGTCCTCGTCCGGACTAAAGACTTACATATAGCAAAGGAGGCGACTGCTGGTCTGGGAAGATAGAACAAGAATGAAAAATGGTGGTTTACGTCCTCTCGGTCATAGACACATATGGGACATTTGTAAATACAAAGATTAGATGGTGTGAACATTACTGGCTGCAGTGCCCGGAGGCAGTGCAACACCTACAGTAAAGTCCCGAGTTTTTGACAAATATAGATAGGTGTAGCGGTAAACACGCCCTCGGTTAAACGTCATCGGATATGGTACCGCCACATTATATTACCTATATTGCCTGCTGGTTCTTGAGAGATTGGGCCCTAAAGTGTTTTAATAGGAATAGTAGGTACGAAAATGACCCACACACATGGCACGCGCCATAATGTTGCATGCCACACAGACAGAGACAAAATGCTGGCACAGCGTAGCGAAAGGGCAGGGCGTAGCTGCTAATCTTATGATACAATAGGTAGGTAGGTGTAGGGCTATTTATAGACCTCTAGGCCCCTTTTACGCCCCTTCTCGATGAGTTTGACTTTGTCAGAATTTATTTAGTGGTTTGCGTGTCTTAAATCAAAATCTAATTTTAAAAAAATCTTTAAGAGAATGGCTGTTTTTTATTCTTCATCGAAACATTTAAATTTTGTTTTCAAATTTGGGTTTTCATCCAAAAGATTTTTTATTCATTAATGTTAGGTGCATTCTTTATGTTAATTGGTAGATCATTCCACATCGTGAAACAAGGTTAGTAAACAATTGCTTACAATAATATGGGCTAGGGACTCCGTTTTAGTTTTCTCCAAAGTCCAGAACTTCTATAGTCAACATTGTGCAAAAAGGGGGGGGGGTTTAGTATACACAAGTAATAGAAGTTTGGGTTAAACACCAAATAAAGCAACAACAACAACAGCAACACTATCACAACAAAAGCCAAAGCAACACACGTTCGAACCAGCACTTTCTGGTCGCTTCTGGATATCACTCTTCTTCTTTTTTGTTTTGTTTTTTAAAGCACAGTGGAATTATTACATTGGAGACATTCAAATACCAGCACACAGGACATACATGTAAAAAACACATGCGAAAAGCCAATCATGATATATCAATAATGTATTGGGAACTCAACATGACAAGTATATAACTTTCAATTAAGTTGTATACGGAAACCATTTTTGCAAAAAACAAAGTATTCATGTCCATTAGAGTAAACATATTTTCAGTTTGATGCATATTCTGTTCAGATCTCTTATATAAACATTGTACATTCGGTGTTACTTCATTGATTCTACATTATAAATAAAGTATTGTGCATACAGTATAATCTGGCTGTTTTACATTTTTC
>CM065707.1:15070208-15100903 GCA_017654935.2 Phymorhynchus buccinoides
CAGCGTAAACAGGGCTGGGGACAGGACACATCCCTGTGGAGCTCCGGTGTTGGTGCGGACCTGGGCTGAGGCGACAGACGAGGTGGACGTCCTGATCATCACGTGTTGAGGCCTGTCTGTAAGGAAGCTGCAGAGCCATCGGATGATCAGGGGGTTGACATCCATCGCCATCAGCTTCCGCACCATCAGATGAGGCTGGATGGTGTTGAAGGCCGAGGAGAAGTCCAGGAACAGAAGTCTGGCGTAGGTCCCCGGCTGCTCCAGGTGGGTCAGCACAGAGTGGAGCACGGTGATGATGGCATCGTCTGTGCTCCTGTTAGGGCTGTAGGCGAACTGCAGGGGGTCCTGGAACTGGCGTGTGGCCCCCAGCAGCCTGCGAAGCACCATCCGTTCCAGGCATTTGAAGGAGACAGAGGTCAGGGCCACAGGGCGGTAGTCGTTGAGGGGGGTGGGGGAGGGCTTCTTGGGGACAGGGATGAGGGTGGAGGATTTCCAGACTGGAGGGGATCAGCCCGGAGTCCAGGGACTGCTGGAAGAGGGTCCTGAACACAGTGGCCAGGGAGTCATGGCAGTGCTTCAGCACCACCCCGGGCAGCTCATCAGGACCACAGGCACTGCGTGGGTTGACCTGACGGAACTGTCTCCTCACCTCCTCCTCCGTCAGCACCTCCTCTCCATCGTCCCGCTGAGCCAGCTCCAGGAGAGCATTAAAGAGGAGGAGTAGGAGGGAAAAGAAGAAGAAGAAGAAGTAGAAGAAGAAGAAGAATACTCAGCTCAATCATCACGCTTCTCCATCAGCTCAACTTATTCACACTCTCCAAGACTGTGTCACTGAAGTGGAAACGTGGATGTCAAACAATAAGCTTACACTAAACGATGACAAGAGTGCTCTCTGCCCTCCACCATTGCACTTGGAGATTCCAGCATCCAGTGTGTATGTATGTGCGTGTGTGCGTGTATATAATTATGTGTGTGTGTGTGTGTGTGTGTGGTTTGTGTGCGTGTGCGTGTGTGCGTGCGTGTGCGTGTGTGTGTGTGTGTGTGTGTGTGTGTGTGTGTGTTGTGTGTGTGTGTGTGTGTGTGTGTGTATATATGTGTGTGCTGTGCTGTGTGTATTTGTGTGTGTGTGGCATGTGTGTGTATATAATTATGTGTGTGTTTGTATGTGTGTGTGTGTGTGTGTGTGTGTGTATGTGCGTGTGTGTGTGTGTTTAATTATGTGTGTGTTTGTAGTGTGTGTGTGTGTGTGTGTGTGTGTGTGTGTGTGTGTGTGTGTGTGTGTGTGGTGTGTGTGTGTGTGTGTGTGTGTTTGTTTGTTTTGTAGTGTATGTGTGTGCGTGAACGTGTGTGTGTGTGCTTGTGTACGTGTGCGCATGTGCCTATGTGTGTGCGCATTGTCTCGACTCTCGAGTTCATGACCAGATACTATTAACCCCTAAAACAAGCACACACACACACACACACACACACACACACACTACAAACACACACATAATTATATACACACACATGCACATACACACACACACTACAACACACACATATAAAGTTATATATACGAAGAAAGTTCAAGTGAAGAAGAACAAACTCAGGACCTCCCCCACCTGGTTATCATTCACGATTCAGTCCTTAGAGGGATAGACCCAGAACGACTCTGCAAATCATATGGATTTAAAACCACAATGATGAAAGCCTCCACTATTGAGGATTGCAACAAAGTAGAACTGAAAGACAGTCAAGATCCTGAAGTTATTCTCTTACACGTTGGCATAAATAATCTGAAGAAATCATCTGCAAACAAAGCAAGCAAACAAATGGCAAAATGTACAAGAAACATTCAAAAACAATGCCCCAAGTCGCACGTGGTCGTGAGCCAAGTCACCCAGACGCTAGATGAAAAATTAGACGGCAAGAAGGAGGTTTTCAATGCCATGGTCTACTCCAACTTAAAAGACAACAACGACGTGACATTCCTCAAACATGAAAACTTAAAACAAAAGCAGAACATCATGACTGACGACATTCACCCAAACGAGAGAGGCTCAGGCCTTTTGGCTGGGAATATTGGGCGGCAGGTTCACGGCATCGTATGGACAAAGCAAAAGAAAAACTTGAAACATACGAAGCACCGACACAACAGTGAAAAAGCTCTAAGGGGAACACCGGGACGTAGTCAACAAACAATGACAAAATCGTCGGATGTCAGTTCTGATGATGAAAGAAGAAACGTATCGAGGAGTAACCGTGGACCCAGGAACATACAGGAAACAAACAACAGCAGACATATCTCAAAGCTCCACAGAGGGAGTGAAACTGAAGCAAGTAGGCCACACCATAGCTATGGACTACACGCAAACCGCCATAACCATCACTACACTGAAGATGGAAGAACTGCGAACTACACAGGGAGAAGAGAAGAAAGATTGGAACACGGAAAGACTGACCCATTCTACAGGAACGGACTTCACGAAAGGCGTTCCAATGATCGATATCAGAATTACGAGAGAAAACCTGCAGACCTCAATGAAAGAAGAAGAGAGACATTTGAATACAGACGCAGGAATGACCACCTGCACGGACTGCAGGAAGATCATCACAACTCGCGGTACTACCCTGAAGAGAGGAGATTTGGAGGTTTCAGCGAAAAAAGCAGAGACAGGCACGACTTCCATCACAGAACTGAACCACACCATCGTTTCGACAACCATGTGACTCGTTACTCGCAGTTCTACAACAAAGGGTGGCAAAAACCAGTAGACTGTCACGACAGATACTACGAATGAAAATGTAAAAACAAAAAACTTGATCTTACAACACATCAAAATGAATAGACACCTGAGACTTCATGATATAAGAATTATGTCATGGAATTTAAAAGGATTTAAGGAAACAAATAATGGCGACAAAATCAATAAATTTGAAGAGAATTATGTTATTGAAATAATATCAAAATATGATATCATATTTATACAAGAAACGCACTTGCATAAAGACTCTTGCTCAACAAACACAAACAACCCCACAAGGCAAATTACAGTTTCCAAATTTTGCTCCTGGTATACATTACTGTCGTCCCAAAAGAGCGAAGGCTCAGAAGGACTTCAGGAGGCATTTCAATTTTTATTAAACAACACTTACGAGAATTTGTTACTATATTACCTCAGAATAATAGTGACATAGTTTGGTTCAAAATGAAGATAAAAGGTAGAACTATCTATATAGGCAGTGTATATATGCCTCCAGAAAATTCGTCTTTCGGAAAAGATCACACAAATAAAATATGGGACAATATCGAAACTGATCTTGTAAAATTTTCATATAATTGTTTTACAATTATTTGATAGTCTTGTGTCACCAATATTGATGTATGGTGCAGATATATGGCTACCTTTTTGCTTGAAGTTAAATGACAACTTTACTCTAGAAAACATGTTTAATCAATGCCTTTCAAACAAATTACCACATGAGCATACTCAACATAAGTTCTTCAAGCAAATTTTAGGAGTTCACAAAAAAGCTACGAACTTAGTTGTTATTGGAGAACTCGGAAGTTTGCCAATTAGCTTAACAATAATCAATCAGATTATAAAGTTCTGGTACCATATTTTAGAATCTAAAGACAACTCTCCTATCAAAATCATATACACGAACATGTTAAAGAATGAAGATCATCAAACACCTTGGTTTAATTTTGTCAAACAAATTCTTAACCTAATTGGATTGGAGCATGTTTGGAACAGCCAGCATACTTTTAATATTAATGAGTTATGTCATGTTGTCCAAAATAAATTAAAAGCTGAATACATATTATTTTGGAAGAAAAGAAAATCAGAAACAGAATCAAAGCTTAAATTTTACAACAGTATTACTACAGAATATAGAATGGAACCATATTTAGCAAACTCTTTCATAAGATTTAACCAAAAACAATCATTATGTAAATTAAGAATTTCTTGTCACGACCTTAAAATAGAAAAAGGTAGATATACTAAAACTCCAAGGGAAAGAAGATTATGTTTGGAATGTAATGAAATCGAAGATGAAATTCATTTCTTAGATAATTGCATCAAATATGACGATATAAGAAAGCACTTTTTAAAACATGTTGAAGACAAATACAAAATACAAAACGCGCTACCAACCAATTTAATATCAAATGACAATGTTATCAGCGAGGTTGCGAAATATGTATATGAGTGTCAGCAGTTACTAAAGTAGAACGGGGAAAAAGTACAAACAAGAACAGAATGTTTGATGAAAAAGTTCATATTACAAATGCTTTGTTTCTTACATTTAGTGTTTCGTTGTTTGTTTATTTTATTATTTTATTTTAGTGTCATATAAAACCTGTTACGGTTTTCAAAGACAATAAATATCAAAATCAGAATCAGAATCAGAATCAGAATCACACACGCACAGTCAGTCTCTCTCTCTCTCTCTCTCTCTCTCTCTCTCTCTCTCTCTCTTTCTCCTCTCTCTCTCTCTCTCTCTCTCTCTCTCTCTCTCTCTCTCTCTCTCTCTCTCTCTCTCTCTCTCTCTCTCTCTCTCTCTCTCTCTCTCTCTCTCTCTCTCTTCTCTCTCTCTCTCTCTCTCTCTCAGGGTTGTGTTGTGTTGTTTAGATTGAGCACTCGCGTTTTTGTTGCTCGTCATTTCGAGTGTTATTGTGACGGCCAGTGTATCAACCTTTACAATTTTGTGTGTGGTGCTTAATATTAACCCTGAGACTAAGATTCTACATAGATTGTGTCTCAAAATTGTAACGGTAGATCGTAATTAACGATGGAAAAGTAATATATACAAGTAGTAAGAGATGTGTACAGAAAACAGTTCAGTGCGAAGTGGAGAATGACCTATAAACACTGGTCTGTTTTGCACGTGCACTACGTTCAGCAAAGTGACCTAGAATACTGCTGTTGTGGCACAGCAAACCGGTTGTGTATACTCGTTATGAAAATGTAGGCGTCTATTCACTGTGTCCTACGTCCGAGTTGTGTACTCTGTAAAGTGGCCCCCACACGTAATGCCCAGATTCATTTATCATGTATAGCAACAAATATGGAAGGCAATAAGATTTCCAAGGAACACAAACTAAAACCCACTCTAGATTGCCTGCAAAACACTTTTGAATGTTCCGCCAACGAACTTCTTGCTTGGAGAAACAGTTTATGGTATCGGTATTCGGCCATTACTGATGAATGTGCAAGTATTGAGAAAACGGACTTCGACCATGACGATAGTGTGATTGACCTCCCCCCGTGGATTGATGAACCTGTTCCACCCCTTTTGGGAAAATCGGTGTTACGTGTCTACTATGACGAAATTAAGTACGTCACTCTATCTCTATATTTCACTCTTCAAGGCACAGGAACCTTTCTCTGCCAGGGTACTAACTGTCTGGAATGGGACAACGAAGAATGCGAACAATTGAAAGACATCGTCCTGGATCTGTGTGGTGCTGAAGACTCGAGTAGTGTGAAAAGAGCTTTGCTCTCTCTTCCCTTGACCTTTCTGGCCGATAATGGTGAAGACACACCATTATCTTCACCCGTTAATGTGCAAAGTGGGGACGTCAGCTCCGGTGTAAGTGAGTCTTCTACCACCCCCAAATCCCCTCTGTTTCAAGAACTGCCTGGTCGTGTTGAGGGCAAATCAGAAACTGCTGCTCCAAACTCCAATGAAGTGTCTCCCTCTGATCTCCCTCTACCCGAATCCAGTGAGAATGTTCTCCCACAAACAAACAGCAATGACCAAGAACAGCCCACTCATGCAGATAATGCAAATGATGGTGATGTACAAAGTTCTAGGCAAAGATCGACTCCCAAGCTGTCCAGGAGTGCAAAGCGGTATAGAAGAAAGACGTTGTGTCCCTTCAACAGGAACATGACTGGCAAATTAGACAATGTAGAAGTTTCTCTGGATAGCATCTTAAATATCCTTATGGACCTCGAAGGAAATACAATTTCGCGGTTAGAAGACACTAAGACGTGCCTGAAAAATGACTTGAAAGGTCACATAGACCACCGTATTGAGACACTGCTATCTGCTGTTGAGGGGACGCAGAGAACGCTCGCAGATTTCGATTAAAAGATCAAGATACTAGTAAAAGAAAATGTTTCTCTGAAATCCTCCCTTGGTGTCATTAATTCGGAAATAAAGCAAAAGAAGCAAACAGGACAATGCCCCCATTCCGTTTCAACCATGTCCACTCATTATGACTTGCCCATGACTGAAGCCTCCACACAATGTGACTGGCCCTTGGACAGTGTTGATGAACAATGTAAAATGCCCCCTCCCATTGACAGTGAACTGACAGAAGACACCCTTCCCAAAGTCGTTTTTCAGCACATGGTTTCTGGTGGCTCCCCATCACATGCAAGTCCAGTAAATGACTCTCAGTGCATGATTTCTCGCTCCTCCCCATCACATGTAGAACCAACCAATGCCCCCAATTCTGGTTCTCGTCTATCCTCTTCCGCAGAACACACTCATGCTCCAGCACGTAACACCTCACAAGTGTCTTATTCGCTTCATGGTTATGATGCTGAGAGTGTACAGGTTTCTCTTAGTAATCGCTTTGAAATGCTCAGTCACATCAATGACAATGGGGAAGCTCTTGACTCTGCTCACAAAGAAGAGCGTTCTTCTGATGAAAACGTCCCCGAACAAACGATGAGGCAACTCTCAGACAATCGCCATTTCGTTGAAGGAAGACAGAAGTTGACACCAGAGCAAGCACTAAAAAACATTGTCATTCCTTCAACGTGTTCCTCCCTTCTTATTGGTGACTCAGTAACAAAATACATTAATCCCAAGAGATTGCAGACCCAGAATGACCCTATGTTTAAGTTGTGTGTCCCAGGTATGACAATACAGCACCTTGTTCAGTGGCTGCATGGTCTGGATGATCACGACCACGTGAACACCCTGATCGTGCACGTAGGGGTAAACAGCTGCCCAGCAGGACCCATCTCTGCCATGGAGTGGCGGAACCTTATTGATCTTTGTAAGAAGCGCTTTCCCTCAGCATATATTGCATTTAGTTCCATTCTCACCGCCAGTGGCAGCCACCAGTTAAATAACTCCATTATCCCTTCAAATAAAAACTTGTACACCATCTGTACGAACATGCAAGTCGATATGATCGATAACTACAGTACGTTTGTCACCCCCAAAGGGTTCCCCCGCAAAGCTCTCTATAAGGATCCCATTCACCCCAGTTCCAGAGGTCTGGCTATCAATTTCAAACAGGTTCTCCCTCAGCCCGAACGTCCACACTTTGATGATAGAGTGAACAATGTTGGCCCTCCTCCGAACGTCCACTTTGCACAACGAGATTTTTACAAACCTCAACATTCACGTACTGAAGATGAGAGGAATAGTGTGGCAAACAGAGCCATCAGAAACCTCAACATTCACGTACTGAAGATGAGAGGAATACAGTGGCAAACAGAGCAATCAGAAACCAGGACGACCCTGGGTATCACAGAGTGCCCCCGGTGTCCTCCACAATGGAGTACCCTGTCTTAGAGTCTCAACATTCACGTACTGAAGATGAGAGGAATAGTGTGGCAAACAGAGCCATCAGAAACCAGGACGACCCTGGGTATCAAAGAGTGCCCCCGGTGTCCTCCACAATGGAGTACCCTGTCTTAGTGTCTCAACCCAATCGTCAACCTCTCCCTCAGTCTGCGACCATTGTGGCAGATCACCCCATTGCACCAAACACTCTTCAGAATCAGCCATTAAATAGGGGTGTTTCACATCCCCTTCCCCAATTCCCTACCCATTCTTCATACCGTCAGTACATGGCTCCTAATGAGTCGTACCCCCAAACCCCTTACCTGTTCCCTGTCCATACTGCTCACGGCGGAAGGTTTGGTCCTTCACAGACCCATTTTCCCTTGGGTCAAGTTGTTCAGCCTCTCAATCAGGAGAGGCATGCCAGCAGTCAATGCTGGCCTCCTCCCAACGCCCTTGGTCAGTGTGCACAGCAGCTGATAGCCCTGGCGTCACAGCTAGTGACACCACAGGACCAACGAGGGCTGCGTACAAGTTGGATGTAATAACTGTGTACATACCAATATTGAGATTGACATCAATGAACGTTTTCTATATGTACATTCTTCAAAGGAGTACATTGCATTTATTCCCTTTTGGAAATATTTTTTCTTTCTCAAAGATATATTCATTGTCTCTTTTGACACATATAGTTTTTTATTTCATTTGTTCCTTTTGTGGCGTGTACCGGGGCCCCTTTGGCTTGATACTTCTCGGACAGGGGATACTTTTGGTTTATTTGATCTCTCTCAGGTGTCACAGAGATTGTTGCACAGGACACAATCTCTTTTGTCTCTAATGAATTAATGGTTGATTATTTACCTTGTTGTTGCTATTTCTTAGTGTTTTCTGGTGCATAGACTGAACCTCTTTGCTACGTTTCTTATTTGCCCTAATATTGACTAAGATTGTTAGTTTAATTTGATATAAACCTATTTTGTTGTTCTGTTTATGCTTTGTCCTTAAGTTTTCTAACATGCCAATTACACAAAATTCTTGGCCCTCAAAAGATGGGTTGAGGGTTGGATTTTTAAATGTGAATCATATTTATAGTAAATTGGACGAAGTTTCACAGATCCTGAACAATTCAGGTAAGCAGTTCCATCTCTTTTGTTTTGCAGAGTCGCGTCTGAATGAACGCATATCTGACAACGAAGTAGCCATGTCTGGGTATAACTTCATCCGTTTAGACCCAACTCGACCTAAAGAAACTGGTCTAATCTTGTATATACACGAAAGCTTAAGTTACAATTGTGTCACACTCTCTGATGATTATAAAATAGAATGCCTATTTGTTAAAGTCAACTTTAAAAAGTCGTCTCCTCTTACTTTAGGGTTTATTTACAGAAATCCCAGTGAACACGTTACGTGGATTAGTAATTTTACGCTTTTGATGGACGAAATGTCAGTAATATCTGGTGAAGTATGTTTATTGGGTGATTTTAATATCGATCTGTTAAAACCCAACACAACATGGACACGATCATATGAGTTGTCCCTCTTAACGCAAGTTATTGACAAGCCAACACGAATAACAACTAATTCTAAAACATTAATTGATCATGTTTATTCTTCTCAGCCAGATAATCTAGTAGAAGTCTGTTCACCTAGTTTGTATTGTAGTGACCATCTCCCTGTTTGCTTCACCTGGTCAAAAAAGGGTGTAAAAATTGCCAAGAACTGCCACACTATTGTAACATACAGACACCTCTCTAATCTTGATATAGACAAATTCTTATTAGACCTTAGCAACTCTCATATATATTCTGTATATCAATTTACCAATGCTGATGAAGCTTTTGAAATGTTTTACCATAGTTTCATGAATGTCTATAATAAGCATGTACCTATGAAAACCAAACGTGTTAAAAGTACTCCTGAAGAAACCTTGGATAATTGATGATGTCCAAAAAGCAATAGACAAAAGGGACTCTCTTGTTGCAGAAGGGGACCAAGATAATGCTTGCAAGCAAAGAAATTTTGTTACCAACTTAAAAAGAAAGTAAAAAAAGAACTACTTTAAAGACTTAGTTTCATCCAAATCAGATAGTAGATCTATATGGACAGCTATCAACCAGTTAAATAATAAGTATACCAGTTCAAAAAACATGATTGATAAATTGTCTCCAGAAGAGCTTAATACTCACTTCTCTAATATAGTGAGCTCCATTATTCATAACGATAGATCTAATGAAAATGACCTTTCAAATCTTAGCGACTTTTGTTTATCGAAAAATATATCGTCAGAACTTAATATTCCTTACTTAGCTGTATATGAGGTCTTTAATTATCTTGTTCACTTAAAACAAACGAATGCAAGGGGGTTAGTTGATATTGATGGTAAAATCCTAAAGATTGCAGCACCTATAATTACCGAGCCACTCACTTACATATATAATTTGTGCATTTTCTTAAAGCATTTAAAGTTGCCAAAGTTACTCCCATATTCAAATCAGGTGATCGCTCTGACCCTAGCAACTACCGACCCATTTCTATCATGTCTATCTTATCTAAACCTTTAGAAAGTCATATTAAAGCTCATCTTGTTAATCACTTTGATCGCTTCAATCTCTTTCATCCATGTCAATCTGGCTTCAGAGCAAAACACTCATGCAACACTGCTCTTACAACTCTTGTTGACAAATGGCTAACTAATATTAACAACAACGAAATTACTGGCGCTTTAATAGTTGATTTTGCCAAAGCCTTCGACGTTATTGACCATTCCTTATTACTCAAAAAACTCAAAATGTATGGTTTGTCTTCCGATACACTGAATCTGATGTCATCATTTTTAATTGACAGGAAACAGGTGGTGGCTGTAAATAGCTCTGTATCGTCGTCTCAAACAACAAAGTATGGCATTCCTCAGGGGTCTATCCTAGGACCAATACTTTTTTCTATTTATATTAATGACTTGCCTCTAGTTATAAGTTCCCTATGTAAACTTTTTGCCGATGATACAACACTACACACAAGTCATTCCAATTATACAACAGTATTTCAAACGTTACAAAACAGCATCGATGAACTTTTAAATTGGGCAGAGTTGAATCATATGAGCTTGCACCAATTAAAAACCAAACTTATGATAATTACAACAAGACAAAAACGCCAGAACCTTCCTAACAACTTTTTGACTCTCTTTATTAATGGCAATGCAGTTGAGGAAGTTGGGAGTCACAAAGTTCTTGGCGTTGTCGTTGACAATAATCTTTCTTGGTCCGAACATGTCACTAAAACCTGCAAATCCGTGTCTTCAAAGATTTATCAGTTGTCTAAAATAAAGCATTTCCTAGACCTCCATTCACGTAAGATATTTTTCCACTCATTTATTGAATTGCATATCAACTACGCGTCAACTCTGTGGGATGGCGCTAGT
The DNA here is from genome assembly GCA_017654935.2 of Phymorhynchus buccinoides. Taxonomy (NCBI): domain Eukaryota; kingdom Metazoa; phylum Mollusca; class Gastropoda; order Neogastropoda; family Raphitomidae; genus Phymorhynchus; species Phymorhynchus buccinoides. The sequence continues at coordinate 15,081,148 of CM065707.1, forward strand.
GAAAATATTTTGAAACCTCTTTCAAGTCTTCATAGACGAGCATTAAAACTAGTTCTGCTTAAGTCCTCAAAACTAACCACTTATGACCACAAAGCTTTAGACATTCTACCCTTCCATTTAAAGCTAAATTATAACAAGGCTATTTTTATGTTTAAGATTTTATCAGGCAATGCCCCACAATCTCTTACCAGTAGGTTTGTTGTCAATGACCGGCGCCACGAACATAAAATCATGCTCCCTCTTCCAAGAATTGACCTCTTCAAGACAAGCTTGGCTTATTCTGGTGGGGCCCTGTGGAATGCCATGCTGGCTAATACCCAAATTGGAAACACTTTCAAGTCATTCAAAAAAAGATATAAAGATTTTCTGATGACAACTCTTTAATACGTTACCTGATAACCCATTCACCACTTGTTTCCTTCCTAATATGAGTGTCATCACTGTTAACCATGCATGTTTAGTGTTCATAATATGTTATAGTGGTGATTGTGTGTATGCATGTGTGAGTTTGAATGTGAGTGTGTGTATGTGCGCGTTCATACATGTGAATGTGTATGTGTCTGCCTGCGAATTTTGTGGGTATGTGTGTGTGTATTGTGTATGCTTGTGTGTGGGATGTGCGTGTGTGCGTACTTGTGTATGTGTGTGTGTTGGTGAGTTTATGCGCATGCACGTAATTATTTGCTTACCTTTGTTTTGTGTATGTTGTAATGTGTATAACGCAATTGGTATGTATGTTTAATGTGTATGATTTAATGCTAGTGTGCGGGATGACCATGGTGAATGTTGTGGTGAATGTGTTTTTGTTTGCATTTATCCTTACAATTTGATTTATCTTTTTATGATGGTAGTGTATCTTATGTGCATGATGATTATTAGTTGTTTATGACATTTTCTTCTTTTTTCTTTTTTTTTTTTTCTTCTCATTTAATGAGGGCTAGATGTAAACAAGCCTATATTGTGCTTATCTTTTCCCTCAATAAAAAAGGTTCGTTCGTTCGTTCGTTCGTTCTCTCTCTCTCTCTCTCTCTCTCTCTCTCTCTCTCTCTCTCTCTCTCTCTCGATTGTCCGATATGTCTGAACTTAGAAGCAGTCTACGGATATGGAACAGGGCGTGAATGGTGTATAAAGCGGGAAAGACCACTTTTCACTTAAGACCTATGTTGGTAATGACAATAAATATCAAATCGTCAAAAATTGTCAAATTCTCTCTCTCTCTCTCTCTCTCTCTCTCTCTCTCTCTCTCTCTCTCTCTCTCTCTCTCTCTCTCTCTCTCTCTCTGTGAGATGAGTACAGTTAATAACATTAGGCTTGATTTTGTTATTGCCGTGCTACTAGACAGGGTTGTATTTTGCATGCTTTATATTGCTTTGTCTGTGCTCATTTTCCTTTTTCATTTCTACTTTTGTATTTGTATTTTTCCCCCAGAGGGCTGGATGTAAAAAAAAAGTATATTATTGCTTATTCTATTACCGTCTATAAATAAAATTCAATTCAATTCAATTATCTCTCTCTCTCTCTCTCTCTCTCTCTCTCTCTCTCTCTCTCTCTCTCTCTCTCTCTCTCTCTCTCTCTCTCTCTCTCTCTCTCTCTCTCTCTCTCTCTCTCTCTCTCTCTCTCTCTCTCTTTCTCTCTTTCTCCCTCTATTTCGTCTTTGCAAACTATGTGGGATCACGTTTAGGTAGCTGTCAACCTTTAAAAAAAATTCCTTAATCTCTCATTTTAACGTCACCTTCTCTCTGTCTCTCCCTCTGTCTGTCTGTTCGTCTGTGTTTCTTTCTCTCTCTGTATTTGTTTCTCTATGCCCCCTCTCCCTACTCTATCTATACTAAGCATAGAAGCCACTACCGAATGGTCAACCTATGGCGATATTTTTCACGCCAGAGGGCAGTCAATGCACTAGGGGCTTATCAAGCGATTTTCTTACTTCGGCGTAGTGAGAGAGAGAGTGATGGTAGGACCACTCACTGTCTCTCACTCTTTCTTTATCCCCAACTAATAATATAGAGAAGATTAGCCCCACACGAGCGTCATGCCCTCTGGCGTGAGAAAAATCGCACTAAGTCTCTCATTGAGATCATTTTAATCAGAAAAGGGATTACGGCCAAGGGTCCTTGGATATTCACTGTGTCTGTCCATGTGATGCAAGTGAAATTGACCCATGGCCAATATTAAAATGATGCGGCTGTGCCCAGTGGAAGCTGTCTTTACCAGCGGCAGTTCTCCCTACACGCCGTAAAGAATATTGTTGGTTCTTGGCACTCCACGGGTGGAGTGAATGTGTGGGTGGCTCCATGAATGGAGCGAAAGCCCCTGAAGTCGGAGTATGGCCGCCCATGTGGCGGGGCCCTTTAAAAGCAGCCATACACGTAATCTTCCCACCCAAGGCCATGCGAAATGTTCACATGGCACTGGGTGTGCCCCCAGAGCGTTTAAGCTGTGGAACGTTTACAAACAACATCAGAAAAGGGATTCTTGTTAAGGTGGACTATACTGGATCCGTTTCACAGGAGAGGGCGCTCGTAACATTTCGCACAATTCCGCAAAAACGGTCATAAGAAACACCATCGTTTGCCGATTGTTTCGCGAGAGGTCTGATCCTCTTCCAAACCTTGAATACAAAAAACTATCACGTGACTTGCTTTGTCTTCACGTGTTGTTGTTTTTTTTATTAGTCTCGCGAAAACGAGATTGATAATGGCTGCACACGGGTTTCACGTATTTATTGTTGTTGATTGTTGGCTCATTAAGATTTGGTTAATATATTATTTATTTTTGACCAATCAGACAAAAGCTTGTAAAAAAACATTTGTACAGCAAACGTTTTGTAAATTCGTTTCTTAGTTTCCCCCCTTTTGGCGCAAACGACCTGCGCGTGCAGAACATCATCTCGTGAAACTTAGCCCCGATTTCCAAAAAGAGATGCCATCGTCGAAATCGGGTGGCTGGTTGGTAACCCAGAAAATGACACAGTTTACAGTTCCATGAATGCCAGTTCAAGGGTCACATCTGCCACCCAGAGGACTGTTTCCATTGATTGCGCTTAGACTCACAATATCCAACCTTTTAAGTCTGAAGAAAGCTTGGGGTTCCTTTCTTTTGACAGAGTGAGTAGAAATCACAAACGCAAAATGCTGGTCAGATGAAACTTCTCTAGCGAGGTCGGGACGAATTGGACCATCTCCTTCCAACTCACTCAGGAAGTCGTGGGAGCACAGCCAATGTTTGCTTATAAATAGTGTGAATTCGACACACTACCACAACTAAAGAATGGAGTTAACAACACAAAGGGAGAAAGGTGACAGAGTAGTTAAGACGTTCGTCTGCGTGACTGCAACGTGAGTGACCCGGGTTCGAATCCCGGCCTCGAATCCCGGCCTCGCCCTTTCTTTCTAGTTTGACGGGAAAATCGAACTGAACGTCCAGTCCTTCGGATGGAGACTTAAAGCTAGTCTGCGCTTCATACATAGCGTTTCAACACGAACTCGTTGCTGACATAATAATTATGCTTATATAGCCAGTAGCCACAAAGACAACTAAATTTTGGTCCAGAAGGCGTAAAATCGCTATTTTTCTCTCTCTCACAACTAAATCAATCATATCCGAGAAAGACAAAAATATTAAATGTAAAGCAAAGAAGCTAGTACATAGATAAACACAAATCGACACATTTGTTCTACCTGTGGAGAGAGAGAGAGAGAGAGAGAGAGAGAGAGAGAGAGAGAGAGAGAGAGAGAGAGAGAGAGAGAGAGAGAGAGACTACGATCACAGTTACATTCATAAAAGCATAAGCCTAATCTAGATGTATAAATACACAAACACTTGTGTGCACGCACACACACACGAGCACGCGCGGACCCCCCCCCCCCCCTCCTCACACACACACACAAGCAAGCACGCTCTCACGGACTCGCACACGAACGCACACAGGCATGCTCTCTCTCTCTCGCTCTCTCTCTCTCTCTCTCTCTCTCTCTCTCTCTCTCTCTCTCTCTCTCTCTCTCTCTCTCTCTCTCTCTCTCTCTCTCTCTCTCTCCCCGTCGTCGTGATTTATCGTCCTCGTTATTTATCACCTCTCAACAATAAATCACACCTCCCCCATCTCTCACGTTTCTTTCTCCTCCTAATCAGTTGGAAAGCTGGAAAGCAAAGACAATTGTTGCGTTAATTACCCCAAGCTTTGAATGAACTACCAGTGAGGCAGACTGAATCAAGGTATATAACATGGCTTGTGCTAGAGCCCGCTTTTGTCTAACCCTAACCCTAACCCTTGTCATCCTTTTAATAAGTGGTCCTGACATTTTTTAATCTCCATGCTCAGGTGGAACCAACTAATAGTTTTAATCCAACATTTTAAAGGAAATAAATGTAAATATGTATAACCCAGAATAGTCTCGTGCGAGCCATGGCACCTTATTATAACTTGACCTTTTATTCAAGATAAATACTATCGAAATAAGAACAAATATAAATTAAATTATAAGAGAAACAAGCGCGAAAATCGCAATAGTTTGTGGCACGCGGTCTATTTTTACCACTCCAATCATGAGTTACCTCCCCTGGCTTTTCAATAATTTAATCTGTAAACCAGAATGTTATCTCTGCACCATTTCGTAACATTTTATATCTTTTGGAAAACATTTAAAACTATGTATCCTACTTATACTCATCAAAAGAAGCACCGCATACTCGTCGTGTCTGTTGTAGTGTCTGTATTACGTATGTTTATTATTTTGTACGCTTTTGAAATACATCATTTTAAAGAGCGGCCTCAATTAATTTTGAAGTGTAGCCTCGATTTGAAGTGCGACATTTTGTCAAAATGTGCGACAATTTTGGAACGACAGACCGACAAAGTGAGTTATAGGTTTGTGGCTTGAGCCACAAACAAAAAACACCCCAAAAACATCTATATTTTTACAAAAACGTTTTCACTATCCCCTCCCCCCCTTCCCAAAATCTAAAAGTTAAAGAAATGTCTCATATGACTTCGGTCAAGAAGACGTAAAAAAACAAACTCTTCATAAACTCTTCGAGCCCGCTTTTGTCGACCAGCCACTTTTGTCGAACCTAACCATTATTGTCGACAACGTCGAACAACCACTTTTGTCGAACCTAACCATTACTGTTGACCTCTTTTGAAACAATGCGATCACTTCTGTCGACTGGCGACGAAAGTGGGTGACATAAATGGTTGGGTCAACTAAAAGCAGTTTCGTAAGTGTCAACAAAAGTGGTTGAAAAGTGTCAATAGAAACGGTTGGGTCAACAAAAGTAGTTTCGTAAGTGTCGACAAAAGTGGTTGAAAAGTGTGAATAGAAATGATTGGGTCAACAAAAGTAGAAATGATTGGGTCAACAAAAGTAGAAATGATTGGGTCAACTAAAAGTAGTTTCGTAAGTGTCGACGAAACTAGAAATGGTTGGGTCAACAAAAGTAGTTTCGTAAGTGTCGACGAAACTAGAAATGGTTGGGTCAACTAAAAGTAGTTTCGTAAGTGTCGACGAAACTAGAAATGGTTGGGTCAACTAAAAGTAGTTTCGTAAGTGTCGACGAAACTAGAAATGGTTGGGTCAACAAAAGTAGTTTCGTAAGTGTCAACAAAAGTGGTTTAAAAATGTCAATGGAATTGGTTGGGTCAACACAAATTAGCATTGTACGTGTAGACAAAGGTGGTTGAAAAGTGTCAATAAAAGTGATTGGTCAACAAAAGTGGTTGAGATGACACAAGGGGGTTCTCAGGTCGTGTGCCTGTGAACAGTACATGCTCGATACTAACATTTTAATTTCTGTTTGGTAACGGTTACGAGGAAAGGAAATTCTCTTGATCCTTTTATTATCTAGGATTCTTAACCAAGTTGTGCTTTAGGAACGCCCCTCATGTTTACGACCCTCAGTCTCAAAGTCTGCTCCTTTCAGTTTCATGAAAATATTTCTAGACTGATGTTAAGCCTATTCCCTTCCCAAAAATGGCGGAATGTTACTTCTCAGTAAAAATTATCCATTTTTGTCTTTTGTTTTGTCTCTGATATTTGGTGAACAAGTTATGAACAGTAGGCCTAGATAAAAATGAAAAAAAAAATGCGATCCAACAAATCAATCTGCAAGAATGTTAATTAATTCTATACTTCTTCGTCCAGAACTCAGACAGTTTTGTGTCATATGAATAAAGTGTTGTCATGCTGCCGTTATGCCCTTAATACGAAGTATATCTAAACAAAAATATACTTAGGCCCAGATTGTTCATCTTCGGCTGGTCAAATCTTTGTAAGTGTTTATAGAACAAACAAACAAAAAACACGAAAAAAGCGAAGCTCTTCTCCAAATTTACGTCTTTATTTAAAGGTGCATGAGTTTTTGCATCACCAGGAAAATCACCCTTTACAGAGATCGCAACACTCACTTTGCTCTGGTTTCCTAGAAATCAAACCATCAAATCGGCGATTCCTCCTTGGTGGAGGTGCTGGAATGGCCGCCTGAGTTTAAACCAAATCGTTTGCACGAAAGTTTTACAATAAAAGCCTTTTTATTTATATATTTTTAATTGTATGCAGTTTACCCTAAGGAGTTTCGCTCACAATAAAAGAAATAGCTCTAATTTGTTTTACTGCACTGCAAAAAAGAACAAAACCCTTCAACCACAATGAGTGGTTGACAGCTTGATTTCTAGGAAACCAGCGCAAAGTGAGTGTTCCGATCATTGAAAAGGCTGTCTTTCTGGTGATCTCGACGTGTTTCTTGCAAACACACATCCGCCAGGGTCCACCTTTAAGACTTCTGACAGGGAGACTGACAAGGACAATACGTCACACAAACTTATGTCATCAAAGGCAGGAGAATGGACCAATAATGCAGAAAGACAGTAGATGACAGTAAGCAAAGGGAAAATGTCAGAGTCAAAGAGAAGGACAGTGTAGAGCAAGTTACCAGCACAAAACTTCCAGAAAGTAAGGAACTGTTTGTATGATAGACTCCCGGTGTCCCCACGGGGGAGTGTTAATTTGATAGTTGCTTTGAATGCTAAGGAATGTTAATTTGATAGTTACATTTTCCTGTTACATCAAGTAGACCATGGTCAACTGATCTGGGGTGTGTGCACATGCTCTCTTGCCTGCAGACGTACGCGTGAAAAAGCATTGGGTGTGCATGCGCACATATAAGAGGATTTGCGTTTGCCTTCACATGTTGATAATTGCAGCTTTAACTTCCCGGTGCTCCACCCAGCCCCCAATCGAAATAGGGGGTTCAGGTAGGGGGGGGGGGGGGGGGGGGGGGGTAGTTGTTAATGTTAATTCGATCTCATTTGGTGTAACTACCTATTTCTCTAAATTATTTTACATTCATAGATTGTATCACTACTAGGAAATTTGATCTTAGGTTAGTTAGGCTGTTTTTTTTACTTCCCCAAAAAACAGAATTAGCTGTAAGCGTCGCTGAGTTAATCCTAACAGGGCCCCATCACCTACTGACACATATTTCGCCTCAAGTTGTCAGTTTCTTGTCGTCTGCTGCAATTTGTCCTAAGTTCTTTCCAAATTGTATGACTCTAAGCACTGACTCTCAAGTCGGAATTGTTTACAGTCAGGTCAGTTTGAGTTTTATTTTTTAGGTTAATTTGTTACTGAATTAAGTTTATCTGTTTTCATTTTATCTGTAGTAAAAATGATGAAGCTTAATCTGTTTTTAATCAATGTTTAAGCGCCCGTAGGCCTACACGTGTATGCCGTATGTCTAGTTCTACTGAAATGATCTGTAGTAGGGTGTTGCAAATTCGCCCGTCATGCAATGTCGTCCAATTTGCATGGTTACCCACTTTGAAACTGTGCTGTATCTATTCTAATGGATAATAAACACACATAGCTGCTGTAAACCCTAAAAGGAATCCCAGTGATAAAAGCAGTACTATTCATTAGTTTATTCACTAGAATTAAGTTTGTGTGGTCTTCATGAAAAGTTGGATCTAAATCTTAGCAACTGCCTGAAGACAATCACATACCATAAAACTGTAAATCACGCAAACAGATGCCTAAAAACAAATGTTTATATTCCTTTGTTTTTACAACAACATGTGTGATTTTATCATGCATGTGTTTTATGATGATTAGTTTTCAATTGGCAATATTTGTTTTGAAATTTAGATTAATATATTTATGACAAATCAACAGGACGAATGTGTATGGTAAAAATCCAAGCATCAATGCAATTTCGTCCAATGCAGTTTCTGACTACTCTATTGTTTTAAAAAAATGGGAATTTCCTGGTATTACATTCCCTCCAGGATCGCCCCACCATCTTTATAGTCAATAATGCCCCATATGTGCCTGTTCCAGGCCGGAGGACGTTCAACAAACTTTTATCATGTCTCACTACTGAGGGGCTTACAGGTGCCACAGTGGACTTTTTACTCTCTTGATAAAATGTACTGGAGGCCTTTTCTTTTGTTTTCCTATCACACAAAACATTATCTTAATAAAAAGAGAGGAAATAAACGCATATTCAGCTATTCTAATTTTTGTTTTCAAACTACAAGTCACTGTGCTTTGCTTTTTATCCTTGGACGAAATTGCATGTTATGCCTGGACGAATTTGCATGGGGTATGGACGAAATTGTCACAAGACACATGATATTGTTTGTAGCCATTTTCAGGTGAATATTCATGAGAAAACCGTAAACAATTTCGTTAAACCACTTTCTGATTGATCCATTCTATTAATGGATTGAAAATATGACTCAAATGCTGCATTTATAAGCCATTATGTTGAAACATACCAGAACTGTCTAAACTGGCCGAATATGTAACAGTCTACCTTATGACAGCTCAAGCGAACATTGTTTGGTGATGAATTATTGTTCCATAAACAACAGTTTAGGGGCCAGTTTAATGGATTGTTTTGACCCAAAAAGATGCAATTTTCAGTGAAATGATGAAGGTTTTCGAAACAAGATGCAATCTGAACGAAAGAAGAAGACTTCAATTAAATTGTTTCATGGGTGTTTGCATGTTGAGTTGCTTTAATTTAAATGCGTTGAGATGCGGAATCGATCACGCATAAAGTACACCTCCACCGTCATGACGTACGTATCTTCCACCATTTGCGTGCTTTTTTCACGCGATAAATGACGATACATAACGCATCTCATGCTTGACTGTGGACTTAATAAAGCCTATTGTATATTTGTGGTTGTGTGTAAGTATTTATGTTTGTGCATGTGATTGTGCAAAGACCATTGGATGGATGGGCATATAACCTATATCTCCTTAATCAGCATGACACACCTTATTCAGATCCTGAAATGTGAAGCTTTAGCGCAAATCTCCGCCAAGAAACAGCCATTTTTCTACGGTTTGTGGTCATCTTGCTACCTGTACCAATCGAAGGGAAGCAACTGCAAAAAAGCAAAACATTGAAAATATGCGCATTTGCCTCCCTTTCATTCATTTTGAGACAGATATAGATAGTGAGAGAGAGAGAGAGTTTGTGTATGTGTGTGAGTGTGTGCGTGCGCATGTGTGCACGTGTGTGTGTGTGTGTGTGTGTGTGTGTGTGTGTGTGTGTGTGTGTGTGTGTGTGTGTGTGTGTGTGTGTGTGAATGTGTGTCGGTCAGTCCTGTCCGACTAAAGACTTCCAGATAGCAAAGGAGGCGACTGCTGTTCTGGAAGAAGAAGAATGAATGAAAAATGGTGTTTTACGTCCTCTCGGTCATAGACACATATGGGACATTTGTAAATACAAAGATGGTGGGAACAATGCTGGCTGCAATGCCCAGAGGCAGTGCAACACCAGTAAAGTCCCGAGTTTTTGACAATATAGATAGGTGTAGCGGTAACCACGCCTCGGTTAAACCTCATCGGCTAGGGTACCGCCACATTATATACATATATTGCCTGCTGTTCTGGAAGATTGGCCTAAAGTGTTTTAATAGGAATAGTAGGTACGAAATGACCCACACACATGCACGCGCATATGTGCATGCACACAGACAGAGACAAAATGCTGCGCAGCGTAGCGAGAGGGCAGGGCGTAGCTGCTAGTCTTAGATACAATAGGTAGGTGGTGTAGGGCTATGTATGGGCCTCTCGGCCCTTTTTACGCCGCTTCTCAATGAATTTGAAGTGACAAATTATTTAGTGGTTTGCATCTCTTAAATCAAAAACTAATTAAAAAAAATCTTTAAGAGAATGGCTGTTTTTTATTCTTCATCGAAACATTTAAATTTTGTTTTCAAATTTGGGGTTTCGTCCAAAAGATTTTTTAATTCATTAATGTTAGGTGCATTCTTTATGTTAATTGGTAGATCATTCCACATGTGAACAAGGTTAGTAAACAATTGCTTACAATAATATGGGCTAGACTCCGTTTAGTTTGCTTCCAAAGTTCCAGAACTTCTATAGTCACCATTGTGCAAAGTCTAGTATACACAATGTAACTAGAAGTTTGGGTAAACACCAATTAAAGCAACAACAACAACAGCAACACTATCACTAACAAATGCCAACAGCAACACAACGTTCGAACCAGCACTTCTGGTCGCTTCATGGGATATCACTCTTCTTCTTTTTTGTTTTGTTTTTTAAAGCACAGTGGAATTATTACATTGGAGACATTCAATACCAGCACACAGACATACATGTAAAAACACATGCGAAAAGCAATCATGATATATCAAAGATGTATTGGGAACTCAACATGACAAGTATATTAACTTTCAATTAAGTTTGTATACGGAAACCATTTTTTGCAAAAAACAAAGTATCTCATGTCCATAGAGTAAACATATTTTTCAGTTTGATGCATATTCTTCAGATCTCTTATAAAACATTGTACATTCGGTGTTACTTCATTGATTCTACATTTATAAATAAAGTATTTTGCATACAGTATAATCTGGTCAAATCCTTTGTCTGTTTTACATTTTTCATCATATCCAAACAAAACCAGTTCTATGTTAAAATTTAATCTTTCACAATTTTCACATTTTCTCTTCAGTACACATTCTAGTTCTTTCCAAAATATTTGAGCATGCTGGCACTGCCACAAATAGTGTTGTACTGTATCTTTTTCCTTTTAGCAAAATGAACACTGATCATTATTTGTTGTACCCATTTTCTTACAACATATTCGTATTTGAAGCCATTTCAGTTTGATTTCTTTAATTTTCTTTACTTGTTTCATGACACCGCACCAATCAACAAGAATTTCTAATTTGTCTTTCCATTTCATAAAAGAACTTATATTATATATATAAATTCTTCCTCTAAAAGCAGATTGTAATAAACCTTGCAGCCCTTTACTGTACTACATATAATTTTTAATGCTTTTGTTGTTGGGTAGTATTTTCTGTCTATCAATTCAATGTTCTGCTTTTTTTAAAAATAATTTAATAGACTTTATGCAACCCATGTAATCTAAATAATTTACTTTTATTCCATACTTATTTGAAAATTCCATATGGTTTAATAAATGTCCATTTTCATCTACAACATCTTTCACTAAACATATATCTTTGTGCAGCCAGTTTTTGTAGCAGAAAGTTTTATTTCCTATTTTAAATCTCTTATTATAAACAAATTGGTTCAGCTAAGGCTTCTGGAGGGTGCTTTAGCTCTACTCTTTCATGAAAATGTGAATATGACATGAAAACATCTCTCCATTTGAACTTGCTAAACTTTTCAGGGCCATACATATCAATTTGTTTTATTTCAGGACACTGAGAGGCCAAGATCTTATTCCACTTTGCTTTTCCTAAGTATATCTTCCTCATCCACATAATTTTTAAAGCCTGTATATGTACTTATGTTTGGTATTTCCAAGCCTCCATTCTCTATCCTGTTTACTGCATAGCATCTTTTGATTTTGTCCAGCTTATTTTCCCATACAAATTTAAAACATTTGAGTTGCAACTCTTTTATTTATCTGTCTGGAGGATTTGGCAAAAGAATCCATAAATATATCAACTTTGAAAGAATGACTGATTTTAATAGTGCGATTTTACCCGTAGGTGTGCACACTCTTTTTGACCAGATATTAAATAGCTTAGTTACCTCAATTAATTTATCTGCTGTGCTTAGTTCTGTAATTTTTGGTAAATCATTTGAGAACCAAATACCTAGCAGTTTATATTTAGGGGGTTCCATTTCATATTTTTGTGTGGTAAATATTTTTTTACAGCTTGAATTCTTTTTACTTCCTAAACAAACATTGAATGTTTTTTTCAAAATTTAGTTTTAAGCCTGATACATATCCAAATTATGTTAAAGTTTTAAAAATATTTTCATAATATTCTTTATCTCCCTCTAACGTAAAGGATGTATCATCTGCAAATAAACTAAGTTTGAATTCAGTGTCATTTATAACAATGCCTTTAATATTGTTGTTTTCTCTGATTTTACATGCAAGTATCTCTGAACACAAAACGAACAAATACGGTGAAATTGAGTCGCCTTGCCTACAACCACGTTGTATTTCTAGCCTTTTTGACACTTTTCCATTTACAGTAACATATGAAGTAATGTTTTTGTAGAAAGCTGAGATCCACCTACATACATCATGTCCAAATCCATAAGTTTGCAAAACATTAAACATATAATCCCAGCTTGCCGAGTCAAACGCCTTCTCAAAATCTGGCATATTCACGCAGGGGTCTGACAAAGTTCTGATGAGCAGATCTTCAGATTTCGTCGTAGAAAGCCCAGCATTCTGTTTGCCTTTGATGTTATGGCCTCAACATGCAAGTCCCAGCTGATGTCCTTCTGGATCCAAATCCAAATCCAAATCCAGTTTATTATCTCATAACATAGAAATTGCAGCCAGGTGCACATAATAAAAACAACAATAAACACATTTATCAACAACAATTAAAGAATATAAACTAATAACTAATAACACTGCAATATTGTAATTAACAAACTGGACAAATACGAACAAATAGTCCAGTAAAAGCAGAACGCATTTTAAAAATACATTTTAAATACATTTTAAATCAAGACATAATCAGTTGAAAAACGAGGCAAGAATAACGCTTAACAATGCAGCAATAATAGTACCTACACCATCTCTACACACACAATTTAGTCAAGGACATACACAGCAGTAATCTATTGCAGAACAAGGGGACTAAAAATAGGCTTGCACAAATTCAATCCCAAGGAGATGGACAGGCTGCTCAGCAAAACAATCAATCGATGCAGTGCATTAAGAGTTCAACAGATGAATTGATCTTGGTAAGAAAGTTTTCTGTGCTCTTATTTTCAGTTTTAGAGTTCTGTATCGACGGCCCGATGGTAATACTTCATAGTATTTTGCCAGAACATGACTGTTATCATTAAGAATTTTCCTGGCTTTCTTGACTACTTGTCTGTCATACAACTCTTGCAGACCACTCTGCCTTGCACCCACAACCTTACTGCACACATTCACCATATCACTCAACACACGCTTACTTCTTACACTCAGGCTTCCATTCCAACACATAAATGACACAGTAAGAACAGATTCAATGCAACATCGGTAGTACTTTTGAAGAATATCTGAACAGACACCAATATTCCTTAGCCTCTGTAAACAAAAGATCCTTGACTGACTCTTCTTATGTATATATGCTCAATGTGTTTATCAAAAGTAAATTTCTTGTCTAAAACTGTGCCTAGGTATTTGTACTCATCAATTCTTTCAACCGTTTCACCATCAATTTCCAAATGTGGCACTGGCACTGGGATTATACGAAAATCTACAAGCAGTTATTTTGTTTTAGCAACATTTAAATCCAGATAATTATCTTTGCACCATGAACAAAACATTTTGACTTCACTGAAGTACACAGAATCACAGTTTGACAAATCTTCGATGGCAGAATCATCTGAGTATTTAATGACAGGTGTTTATTCAGTGCCTCTACAATCATTTGTGTACAATGTAAAAAGAACTGGGGACACAACTGTACCTTGGGGAGCACCTGTAGAAGTGGAACGTTCTGAGGAGATTGCAGATTGAAAGCAGACAGACTGAGTTCTATTGCGCCTGAAATTGGTTATCCAGAGAATGAGCTTGGGGTTAACATTCAGGTCTAATAGAATGGTGATACCAAGATACTTCACTGAAGTCACTGTGTCCAGGCTGTGGCCATGCAGGAGTGGTGTTCTACTCCTTGACACAGGTAGGACAATACACTTTTTGGGATGGAATTCCATATCCCAATTTCCTTCCCAGTCTGCCAGGTGTTGGAGATCCTGTTGCAGCTGTCTTTGGTCCTGTTTAGAAGTGATGTTTTTTTTACAGTGCTGTGTCGTCCGCAAACAGTCGTGTTGGTGAGGTCACTTCGATGGCTTGGAGTCAAAACAGACTAACTCGAAAAGGCCTGTTTCGAAAAAAACGCTTCTAAAGTTTTGAACAATTCCTGTAAAATATCTAAGCTTTCAAATGACATGAATTTTGGAGTGGTGGTGTATTGGGGTTTCCAAGAGGTTGTGGCCAATTTGGGAGTTATTTATAATACAAACAATGGAGTATTTGACATTTTTGTTAGATGGTCCGTTTTGACACGAAATTGGTCACATTTGGTGGCCTCAACATTTTGGGTCAAACTGGACCAACTAAAACTTGGGCCCTTTTGACTCAAATTGTTTTGATATCGCAAGTTCTATATTTTTGGGTAAAAACGGGAAAACTTTCAAATAAATGTTTTGATTCGAATTTTTTTTATGAGTATATAGAAATAAAATACAGTCAAAAGAAATCATGATGTGAAGTTAGATCACTAATATTTCCGTTACTGTTTTCAATCTGATTCGCACATACGGAGTCAGTAAGAAACAAGGCACACATCTCAACTCTCACTGTGTAAGCTGCGGTTGTTTGGTCACATTCTTACATTTAATATTGTGCTGAAATGCGGTGCCTGCATTTGTGGGTGTACAAGCCACTGTATGCGTGTGTCTGTCTGTGGCGGGGGGGGGGGGGGGGGGGGGGGGGGGGGGGGTTACATGTTTTTATATGAGTTTGTGTAGACAGGTTGTAATCATTTTGTGCATGTGTGCGTGTGTGTGTGGAAGTGATGGGTTTTTTAGAGTGATATGTCGTCCGCAAACAGTCGTGTTGGTGAGGTCACTTGCTCTGGCAGGTCATTTATGTAAGCGAGGAAGAGACAGGGTCCAAGATGATGGGGAAAGCATTGCATTTTTCACACACAGATTGTACACATCCTTATGCATTATTATGCAATAAACGTTAGTATCTAGTGACGAAAACAGATCAGTTTTGTATAATATGTTTTGCACATTACATAGAGTTTGTAGTCTAAAAGCAGAAATAATGACGTCATTTCTGGGAAACGGCATTATAAAACTCCTGAACATTTAACAGAAAGATTTTACACATCACAATGCATCACATACATAACCATTGGCAGGTAATAATTACAAATGGCCAGGTTTAAAAAATATGTATGTAATTTGCAGTTTTGAGTCTACAAACAGTATAATTAATGACGACATAACAGGGAAACCCCAAGCAGATTTTGTGGGATTTTTCACACAAAGATTTGTCACATCCTAGTGTATGACATGCACCAAAAAGGAGCCTGTAGTAGGGAACGTGGACTGTGTAGTATAATGATTTGTTCACATGATAATGTAAAGGGTTTCCTGTCTAAAAATAGCATTGATGAGGCCATAAGTAGGAAACCCCAAGGGGAACATTTTGGGAAATGTCAAATAAAGATTCTTAACATCTTAAAGCATCATAGACATACGTATTGGCTAGAATTGATCAACACTGATTACTTTTTTTGTTGTTTATAATTTTTCATCTGACATGGATTTTGCAGTCTAACAATAGAAATAATGACGTCATAACTTGGAAACCCCAAGTGGATTTTCCATGATTTTTTTTCCATAAAGATTCTAGACACCCGAATGCATGATGTGGAACAAACATTAGCCTGTAGTATCAAACTGTATAGTATAATAATTTGTTCACGTGATAAGGAGTGTTCGGTCTAAAAATAGAATTGATGACGTCATAAGTAGGAAACCCCTAGGGGAAAATTTAGAGAATTTTCACAGAAAGATTCTACACTTCTTAATGCATTCCATGCATGGCGCATGACTTCAAATTATCATAATATATCACATTTGTTGTTCTTTATAATGTTTCATGTGATATGGAATTTGCAGTTTAAAAATAGAAATAGTGATGTCAAAACTCGGAAGTCCTTAGGTCTTTTTTTGGAATCTTTACATAAAGATTCTACACACCCTATATGGCCTGGTATACTGCCTTTAATAGTTTGTTCACATGATAAAAATAGAAACAGTGACGCCATTACAAGTGGATTTGGGGGGATTTTTCACGCAGAGATTCTACACACACTAGTGCATCACTTGGAGCCAAATTTGGCTTATAGTACTTTTAGTGCACATCGGTCCATTGTCCTCTCCTGTTCTGCAAAATCATCTCTAATTCGAAGAGCTAGGAGAGATGCTGTACAGGCCTATCAATAATGCTGGAACACTAAGTTTTGCCGAAATTATTGAAAAATAGGCCTTTCAGACTCTCAGACAAGCTGAAATAGACTGCAGTGCCGCCCTGTCCCACCAAACTATATTCACATAAAATGTGAGCACCAACACAAAGATCATATTGCACAATATAAGTCATGGGGTCAGCCAACCGACACATGTGGATTACACATTTTCAAATTTCCTAAAAGCTACATATTGGTTGTTTGCATACACAATAGCAAGCTTGATATATATTTTATAAGCATTATGAGAAAATACCTATTTGTAGTGTTTTGAAACCTGAAATTCTTAGACCGATTTTATGCATTCAACATATTAGCCATATTCCTTTTATAAAACAATGCTGTAATCATCAGATAAATGAAAGCAACAGATAAGGTATGTCAGTGACTCCAGAACATGTGTAAATGATTTTACTTTTGAAACTGTATCATTACTTTTCTGTAGGTCAGTGATTGTAAATGCACCCTCCCTGAGTGCATGGGCATTAATGGGCTAAATAAAGCGGTCCAAATAATTATATGTGTGATGAGTAATACACTATACGGTGTGAATCAGGTCACTGTTGGGTAGCACTTGTCCCGCCTTGCCTTTTATTCGGCCATTCCACGATTAGTCAATGTCAAAAGCTTACCAGGCACCAGGTATGACAAATGCAGGGGTGCTCATTTTTTGGGACATCCAGAAATCCGGTTTCTGGTGTGCTAAAACTTGGGGCTTCCAGGTTTTTGAGTGCCGAAACTTATGGTTTCCGGCTTTTGGACTTAACAACGGTAAAAACAAAAATATGGGGATGAGAGACTTCAAGAAACAGCCATTGCAAGTTTTGTAAGCAATTACGTAATTTTATGCGAACTTAATAAATAATATCCCCCCCCCCCTCCCACTCCCTCAACAGAATTTACGCTGATTGCGCATATTCGGGGTTAGAAGTTTTGACATAACCATGTTCTTCTGAAGATGACGTAAAAATACCCCCCACCCCGTGTCTTATGCCTGAGAGGCATTGTCGGCATAGTGGATTAATCCCTTTAGGTCATGGCCTGGTCCTTGTCATGACTTCCCAGTCCTCTGGCTACATCACCATGGGAAACAGAAGTGCACTGGACAAGGAACATCTTTCACAGCACATACCTGTACCAGTGGACCATTTTCTCATGATCAGTTTTAAAAGGCTAGTGACTGATCACTGTGTGCAACTGTACCGCTATAACAGTTCCTTCAGCATCCCACATCAAGCCACGAGAATCTGGAGTCACGAAGAAGTTCCATCCGATGCAGCTCATATGCACTATGCCGGACATGACACATTCTTTCTCCAAGCTGCCAACGATCATTACAAAGGCAATGATGCATCAAATATCATGGGCAAAGCACATTCAGATGTCAACCAACGTTTCCAGTTTTTCTTTTCGTTTTTCTCTCAAAATGATAAACCACAAAGACAGTCACAGTTCGTGTGGAACTGCTCAGTGCAGAACTACCCCAGCTTCCAGCATCATTTGACCTGTAACCTGTGGACAGAGTGTGACGATGCACGAGATGAACACCAACACTGTCTGTTCAGCAGTGCTGAGTGTCAGGGACTGGTGGCCATGTGTGGACGATGTTACAAGTTCGCCATGTCTCTGCACAGACAAAATGAAAGTGACGAGTATTGTCAACAACTGGGAGGGTTTGCCAGTTTTCCTTCATGTGTCTATGACCCTTATGAAGTCATGGTGAACAAGTCAGGTCGATTCTGGAGATCTATACAATTTCACACAGGCATCATTTTTATTCATTCTTCATTGCCTGTTATGTATACATTTACAGCACAGAGTGCAGACAGAGCGGTGTTTTTTCATTACTTTACGAGACACATGATGCCAAATGTTTATTACAAGGACTTTGTGTTTCTAGTTTGCATTCAAACAATGACAGTTAAGCTTTATGGAAAGGTGCTAGCGATCCTCGTGGGGCAATATGTGAAATAAGGACAAACTTTACTATAGACCATCACTCAAACAGGCTATCAGTATCCAGTGCTCTAGAATCACTGATAGACACACACTACTCTTTTACACAGTGCCAGGATGGGGATGTTACATACAAACACATAGCTTGTGGTTCCAACCGAAATTATACATGCCAACAACCGCTTGCATTTAATTGTGACTGGTCTAGTCAATTATTGAACCACCATCATTTCAATTCCACAGAGCATATTGTGCCTTTACAACCTCAATTTATCTGTGAGGATGACACTTTTACAAGTCTGTCATACTCTTTGCTGTGTGACTTCATAGCTGACTGTCCAGATTCCAGTGATGAATCCTTCTGCCTGCATCCTGAGTGTGGCAAGTCCTCTTTCACGTGCACCAATGGTCAGTGTGTCTCCTACAGCAACGTGTGTAAAGAAATCCCGCAATGCAGAGACGGTTCTGACAAAGCAAAATGTAGAAAAGTGACGTTGGATAAAGGGGGAATACGCATCCCTTCTCCTGTCTTAATAGAGTTTGATGGAATCATGCTTTTCATGGTAACACCAATGAATTCCACAGACATTTGTCCTGGCAGTCATTACCGTTGTTCTGGTGAGTTCAATGACTGTCTGCCCATTTATACAAGGTGCAATGGGTTCTATGACTGTATAGGACATGAAGATGAAAACTCATGTGAAGAGATCACATGTCAAGGACTTCTTCAATGCAGACATTCTCCTATATGTGTACATGGTGACCACATCTGTGATGGCTGGCCTCACTGTCCACAGCATGACGATGAAACGTGGTGTGATATGGCCTGTCCAGTCAACAGCTGCCTTTGCAAGGCTCATTCATTCCTGTGCCCTAAGCCATTCAATGCAAAGCTCTTCCCTGACATCCGCAACTTGGATGCCTCTGGTTCAGGGATGACACTGTCAGATGTTCATGATAATGTCTATCTCATTCATCTACTTCTCACTCACTGCTCACTGACAGCTCTACCAAAAACGAACTTGTTGAATGCCAAAGTTCTTGATTTAAGTCACAACAGACTGCATTTTCTCAACATAAGTTCCCTTGTGGGATTAAAAAATCTGCAAACATTTTATGTGTCTCACAATCCCATTACCACACTCCATGTAGATCATGCCTCAGATAGCCAGACCCCAATGCTAGCATCAGTAGATCTTTCATACACAAAACTTAGAGTGTTCGATTCTGAACTCTGGGCAGTGTTTGCTCGTTTGAATAAACTGAACTTAACATTTA
>CM065707.1:15101403-15121439 GCA_017654935.2 Phymorhynchus buccinoides
TAAATGTTAAGTTCAGTTTATTCAAACGAGCAAACACTGCCCAGAGTTCTGAATCGAACACTCTAAGTTTTGTGTATGAAAGATCTACTGATGCTAGCATTGGAGTCTGGCTATCTGAGGCATGATCTACATGGACTGCGGTAATGGGATTGTGAGACACTGAAAATGTTTGCAGATTTTTTAATCCCACAAGGGAACTTATGTTGAGAAAATGCAGTCTGTTGTGACTTAAATCAAGAACTTTGGTATTCAACAAGTTCGTTTTTAGTACAGCTGTCAGTGAGCAGTGAGTGAGAAGTAGATGAATGAGATGGACATTATCATGAACATCTGACAGTGTCATCTCTGAACCAGAGGCATCCAAGTTGCGGATGTCAGGGAAGAGCTTTGCATTGAATGGCTTAGGGCACAGGAATGAATGAGCCTTGCAAAGGCAGCTGTTGACTGGACAGGCCATATCACACCACGTTTCATCGTCACACTGTGGACAGTGAGGCCAGCCATCACAGATGTGGTCACCATGTACACATATAGGAGAATGCCTGCATCGCAGAAGTCCTTGACATGTGATCTCTTCACATGAGTTTTCATCTTCATGTTCTATACAGTCATAGAACCCATTGCACCTTGTATAAATGGGCAGACAGTCATTGAACTCACCAGGACAACGGTAATGACTGCCAGGACAAAGTTCTGAGGAATTCATTGGTGTTACCGTGAAACGCATGATTCCATCAAACTCTACTAAGACAGGAGAAGGGATGCGTATTCCCTCTTTATCTATCTTCAATTGTCTACATTTTCCTTTGTCAGAACCGTCTCTGCATTGCGGGATTTCTTTACACACGTTGTTGTAGGAGACACACTGGCCATTGGAGCACGTGAAAGAGGACTTGCCACACTCAGGATGCAGGCAGAAGGATTCATCACTGGAATCTGGACAGTCAGCTATAAAGTCACACAGCAAAGAGTATGACAGACTGATAAAAGCATCCTCATCACAAATAAATTGAGGTTGTAAAGGCACATATTGCTCTGTGGAATTGAAATGATGGAGGTTCAATAATTGACTAGACCAGTCACAATTAAATGCAAGCGGTTGTTGGCATGCATAATTTCGGTTGGAACCACAAGCTATGTGTTTGTATGTAACATCCCCATCCTGGCACTGTGTAAAAGAGTAGTGTGTGTCTATCAGTGATTCTAGAGCACTGGATACTGATAGCCTGTTTGAGTGATGGTCTATAGTAAAGTTTGTCCTTATTTCACATATTGCCCCACGAGGATCGCTAGCACCTTTCCCATGAAGTTCAACTGTCATTGTTTGAATGCAAACTGGAACAACACAGTCCTTGTAATAAACATTTGTCATCATGGGTCTCTTAAAGTAATGAAAAAACACCGTTCTGTCTGCACTATGTGCTGTAAATGTATACATAACAGGCAATGAAGAATGAATTAAAATGATGCCTGTGTAAAAATGTATAGATCTCCAGAATCGACCTGACTTGTTCACCATAACTTCATAAGGGTCATAGACACATGAAGGAAAACTGGCAAACCCTCCCAGTTGTTGACAATACTCGTCACTTTCATTTTGTCTGTGCAGAGACATGGCGAACTTGTAACATCGTCCACACATGGCCACCAGTCCCTGACACTCAGCACTGCTGAACGGACAGTGTTGGTGTTCATCTCGTGCATCGTCACACTCTGTCCACAGGTTACAGGTCAAATGATGCTGGAAGCTGGGGTAGTTCTGCACTGAACAGTTCCACACGAACTGTGACTGTCTTTGTGGTTTATCATTTTGAGAGAAAAACGAAAAGAAAAACTGGAAACGTTGGTTGACATCTGAATGTGCTTTGCCCATGATATTTGATGCATCATTGCCTTTGTAATGATCGTTGGCAGCTTGGAGAAAGAATGTGTCATGACCGGCATAGTGCATATGAGCTGCATCGGATGGAACTTCTTCGTGACTCCAGATTATCGTGGCTTGATGTGGGATGCTGAAGGAACTGTTATAGCGGTACAGTTGCACACAGTGATCAGTCACTAGCCTTTTAAAACTGATCATGAGAAAATGGTCCACTGGTACAGGTATGTGCTGTGAAAGATGTTCCTTGTCCAGTACACTTCTGTTTCCCATGGTGATGTAGCCAGAGGACTGGGAAGTCATGACAAGGACCAGGCCATGACCTAAAGGGATTAATCCGGTATGCAACAATGCCTCTCAGGCATAAGACACTGGGGGGAGGGGAGGGGGGGGGGAGGGTTACGTCATCTTCAGAAGAACATGGTTATGTCAAAACTTCTAACCCCGAATATGCGCAATCAGCGTAAATTCTGTTGAGGGAGTGGGAGGGGGGGGGGGGGGGGGGGGGAGGGGGGGGGATATTAAGTTCGCATAAAATTACGTAATTGCTTACAAAACTTGCAATGGCTGTTTCTCGAAGTCTCTCATCCCCATATTTTTGTTTTTACCGTTGCTAAGTCAAAAAGCCGGAACCCATAAGTTTCGGCACTCAAAAACCTGGAAGCCCCAAGTTTTAGCACACCAGAAACCGGATTTCTGGATGTCCCAAAAAATGAGCACCCCTGCATTTGTCATGCCTGGTGCCTGGTAAGCTTTTGACATTGACTAATCGTGGAATGGCCGAATAAAAGGCAAGGCGGGACAAGTGCTACCCAACAGTGACCTGATTCACACAGCATGGTGTATTACACACATATAATTATTTGGACCGCTTTATTTAGCCCATTAATGCCCATGCACTCAGGGAGGGTGCATTTACAATCACTGACCTACAGAAAAGTAATGATACAGTTTCAAAAGTAAAATCATTTACACATGTTCTGGAGTCACTGACATACCTTATCTGTTGCTTTCATTTATCTGATGATTACAGCATTGTTTTATAAAAGGAATATGGCTAATATGTTGAATGCATAAAATCGGTCTAAGAATTTCAGGTTTCAAAACACTACAAATAGGTATTTTCTCATAATGCTTATAAAATGTATATCAAGCTTGCTATTGTGTATGCAAACAACCAATATGTAGCTTTTAGGAAATTTGAAAATGTGTAATCCACATGTGGCGGTTGACTGACCCCATGACTTATATTGTGCAATATGTTCTTTGTGTTGGTGCTCACATTTTATGTGAATATAGTTTGGTGGGACAGGGCGGCACTGCAGTCTATTTCAGCTTGTCTGAGAGTCTGAAAGGCCTATTTTTCAATAATTTCGGCAAAACTTAGTGTTCCAGCATTATTGATAGGCCTGTACAGCATCTCTCCTAGCTCTTCGAATTAGAGATGATTTTGCAGAACAGGAGAGGACAATGGACCGATCATACATTAGGGTGTGTAGAATCTTTATGTAAAGATTCCAAAAAAAGTACCTAAGGACTTCCGAGTTTTGACGTCACTATTTCTATTTTTAAACTGCAAATTCCATATCACATGAAACATTATAAAGAACAACAAATGTGATATATTATGATAATTTGAAGTCATGCGCCATGCATGGAATGCATTAAGAAGTGTAGAATCTTTCTGTGAAAATTCTCTAAATATTCCCCTAGGGGTTTCCTACTTATGACGTCATCAATTCTATTTTTAGACCGAACACTCCTTATCACGTGAACAAATTATTATACTATACAGTTTGATACTACAGGCTAATGTTTGTTCCACATCATGCATTCGGGTGTCTAGAATCTTTATGGAAAAAAAATCATGGAAAATCCACTTGGGGTTTCCAAGTTATGACGTCATTATTTCTATTGTTAGACTGCAAAATCCATGTCAGATGAAAAATTATAAACAACAAAAAACGTAATCAGTGTTGATAAATTCTAGCCAATACGTATGTCTATGATGCATTAAGATGCCAAGAATCTTTTTTTGACATTTCCCAAAATGTTCCCCTTGGGGTTTCCTACTTATGGCCTCATCAATGCTATTTTTAGACGGGAAACCCTTTACATTATCATGTGAACAAATCATTATACTACACAGTCCACTTTTTCTACTACAGGCTCCTTTTTGGTGCATGTCATACACTAGGATGTGAAAAATCTTTGTGTGAAAAATCCCACAAAATCTGCTTGGGGTTTCCCTGTTATGCCGTCATTAATTATACTGTTTGTAGACTCAGAACTGCAAATTACATACATATTTTTTAAACCTGGCCGCTTGTAATTATTAGCTGCCAATGTTTATACATGTGATGCATTGTGATGTGTAGAATCTTTCTGTTAAATGTTCAGGAGTTTTATAATGCCGTTTCCCAGAAATGACGTCATTATTTCTGCTTTTAGACTACAAACTCTATGTAATGTGCAAAACATATTATACAAAACTGATCTGTTTTCGTCACTAGATACTAACGTTTATTGCATAATAATGCATAAGGATGTGTACAATCTGTGTGTGAAACATGCAATGCTTTCCCCATCATCTTGGACCCTGTCTCTTCCTCGCTTACATAAATGACCTGCCAGAGCAAGTGACCTCACCAACACGACTGTTTGCGGACGACATATCATTCTAAAAAAACCATCACTTCCACACACACACGCACACATGCACAAAATGATTACAACATGTCTACACAAACTCATATAAAAACATGTAACACCCCCCCCCCACAGACAGACACACGCACACAGTGGCTTGTACACCCACAAATGCAGGCACTGCATTTCAGCACAATATTAAATGTAAGAATGTGACCAAACAACCGCAGCTTACACAGTGAGAGTTGAGATGTGTGCCTTGTTTCTTACTGACTCCGTATGTGCGTGAATCAGATTGAAAACAGTAAGGGAAATATTAGTGATCTAACTTCACATCATGGTCTCTTTTGACCTTATTTTATTTCTATATACTCATAAAAAAAATTCGAATCAAACCCATTTATTTGAAAGTTATCCCGTTTTTACCCAAAAATATAGACCTTGCGATATCAAAACAATTTGAGTCAAAAGGGCCCAAGTTTTAGTTGGTCCGGTTTGACCCAAAATGTTGAGGCCACCAAATGTGACCAATTTCGTGTCAAAACGGACTATCTAACAAAAATGTCAAATACTCCATTGTTTGTATTATAAATAACTCCCAAATTGGCCATAACCTCTTTGAGACCCCAATACACCACCACTCCAAAATTCATGTCATTTGAAAGCTTAGATTTTTTACAGGAATTGTTCAAAACTTTAGAAGCGTTTTTCTCGAAACAGGCCTTTTCGAGTTAGTCTGTTTTGACTCCAAGCCATCGAAGTGACCTCACCAACACGACTGTTTGCGGACGACACAGCACTGTAAAAAAAACCATTACTTCCAAACAGGACCAAAGACAGCTGCAACAGGATCTCCAACACCTGGCAGACTGGGAAGGAAATTGGGATATGGAATTCCATCCCA
Organism: Phymorhynchus buccinoides; assembly: GCA_017654935.2. NCBI lineage: Eukaryota > Metazoa > Mollusca > Gastropoda > Neogastropoda > Raphitomidae > Phymorhynchus > Phymorhynchus buccinoides. Next base: position 15,106,836 of record CM065707.1, read on the forward strand.
AAAAGTGTATTGTCCTACCTGTGTCAAGGAGTAGAACACCACTCCTGCATGGCCACAGCCTGGACACAGTGACTTCAGTGAAGTATCTTGGTATCACCATTCTATTAGACCTGAATGTTAACCCCAAGCTCATTCTCTGGATAACCAATTTCAGGCGCAATAGAACTCAGTCTGTCCGCTTTCAATCTGCAATCTCCTCAGAACGTTCCACTTCTACAGGTGCTCCCCAAGGTACAGTTGTGTCCCCAGTTCTTTTTACATTGTACACAAATGATTGTAGAGGCACTGAAGAAACACCTGTCATTAAATACTCAGATGATTCTGCCATCGAAGATTTGTCAAACTGTGATTCTGTGTACTTCAGTGAAGTCAAAATGTTTTGTTCATGGTGCAAAGATAATTATCTGGATTTAAATGTTGCTAAAACAAAATAACTGCTTGTAGATTTTCGTATAATCCCAGTGCCAGTGCCACATTTGGAAATTGATGGTGAAACGGTTGAAAGAATTGATGAGTACAAATACCTAGGCACAGTTTTAGACAAGAAATTTACTTTTGATAAACACATTGAGCATATTATACATAAGAAGAGTCAGTCAAGGATCTTTTGTTTACAGAGGCTAAGGAATATTGGTGTCTGTTCAGATATTCTTCAAAAGTACTACCGATGTTGCATTGAATCTGTTCTTACTGTGTCATTTATGTGTTGGAATGGAAGCCTGAGTGTAAGAAGTAAGCGTGTGTTGAGTGATATGGTGAATGTGTGCAGTAAGGTTGTGGGTGCAAGGCAGAGTGGTCTGCAAGAGTTGTATGACAGACAAGTAGTCAAGAAAGCCAGGAAAATTCTTAATGATAACAGTCATGTTCTGGCAAAATACTATGAAGTATTACCATCGGGCCGTCGATACAGAACTCTAAAACTGAAAATAAGAGCACAGAAAACTTTCTTACCAAGATCAATTCATCTGTTGAACTCTTAATGCACTGCATCGATTGATTGTTTTGCTGAGCAGCCTGTCCATCTCCTTGGGATTGAATTTGTGCAAGCCTATTTTTAGTCCCCTTGTTCTGCAATAGATTACTGCTGTGTATGTCCTTGACTAAATTGTGTGTAGAGATGGTGTAGGTACTATTATTGCTGCATTGTTAAGCGTTATTCTTGCCTCGTTTTTCAACTGATTATGTCTTGATTTAAAATGTATTTAAAATGTATTTTTAAAATGCGTTCTGCTTTTACTGGAATATTTGTTCGTATTTGTCCAGTTTGTTAATTACAATATTGCAGTGTTATTAGTTATTAGCTTATATTCTTTAATTGTTGTTGATAAATGTGTTTATTGTTGTTTTTATGTGCACCTGGCTGCAATTTCTATGTTATGAGATAATAAACTGGATTTGGATTTGGATTTGGATCCAGAAGGACATCAGCTGGGACTTGCATGTTGAGGCCATAACATCAAAGGCAAACAGAATGCTGGGCTTTCTACGACGAAATCTGAAGATCTGCTCATCAGAACTTTGTCAGACCCCTGCGTGAATATGCCAGATTTTGAGAAGGCGTTTGACTCGGCAAGCTGGGATTATATGTTTAATGTTTTGCAAACTTATGGATTTGGACATGATGTATGTAGGTGGATCTCAGCTTTCTACAAAAACATTACTTCATATGTTACTGTAAATGGAAAAGTGTCAAAAAGGCTAGAAATACAACGTGGTTGTAGGCAAGGCGACTCAATTTCACCGTATTTGTTCGTTTTGTGTTCAGAGATACTTGCATGTAAAATCAGAGAAAACAACAATATTAAAGGCATTGTTATAAATGACACTGAATTCAAACTTAGTTTATTTGCAGATGATACATCCTTTACGTTAGAGGGAGATAAAGAATATTATGAAAATATTTTTAAAACTTTAACATAATTTGGATATGTATCAGGCTTAAAACTAAATTTTGAAAAAAACATTCAATGTTTGTTTAGGAAGTAAAAAGAATTCAAGCTGTAAAAAAATATTTACCACACAAAAATATGAAATGGAACCCCCTAAATATAAACTGCTAGGTATTTGGTTCTCAAATAATTTATACAAAATTACAGAACTAAACACAGCAGATAAATTAATTGAGGTAACTAAGCTATTTAATATCTGGTCAAAAAGAGTGTGCACACCTACGGGTAAAATCGCACTATTAAAATCAGTCATTCTTTCAAAGTTGATATATTTATGGATTCTTTTGCCAAATCCTCCAGACAGATAAATAAAAGAGTTGCAACTCAAATGTTTTAAATTTGTATGGGAAAATAAGCTGGACAAAATCAAAAGATGCTATGCAGTAAACAGGATAGAGAATGGAGGCTTGGAAATACCAAACATAAGTACATATACAGGCTTTAAAAATTATGTGGATGAGGAAGATATACTTAGGAAAAGCAAAGTGGAATAAGATATTGGCCTCTCAGTGTCCTGAAATAAAACAAATTGATATTTATGGCCCTGAAAAGTTTAGCAAGTTCAAATGGAGAGATGTTTTCATGTCATATTCACATTTTCATGAAAGAGTAGAGCTAAAGCACCCTCCAGAAGCCTTAGCTGAACCAATTTGTTTATAATAAGAGATTTGAAATAGGAAATAAAACTTTCTGCTACAAAAACTGGCTGCACAAAGATATATGTTTAATGAAAGATGTTGTAGATGAAAATGGACATTTATTAAACCATATGGAATTTTCAAATAAGTATGGAATAAAAGTAAATTATTTAGATTACATGGGTTGCATAAAGTCTATTAAATTATTTTTAAAAAAAGCAGAACATTGAATTGATAGACAGAAAATACTACCCAACAACAAAAGCATTAAAAATTATATGTAGTACAGTAAAGGGCTGCAAGGTTTATTACAATCTGCTTTTAGAGGAAGAATTTATATATATAATATAAGTTCTTTTATGAAATGGAAAGACAAATTAGAAATTCTTGTTGATTGGTGCGGTGTCATGAAACAAGTAAAGAAAATTAAAGAAATCAAACTGAAATGGCTTCAAATACGAATATGTTGTAAGAAAATGGGTACAACAAATAATGATCAGTGTTCATTTTGCTAAAAGGAAAAAGATACAGTACAACACTATTTGTGGCAGTGCCAGCATGCTCAAATATTTTGGAAAGAACTAGAATGTGTACTGAAGAGAAAATGTGAAAATTGTGAAAGATTAAATTTTAACATAGAATTGGTTTTGTTTGGATATGATGAAAAATGTAAAACAGACCAGATTATACTGTATGCAAAATACTTTATTTATAAATGTAGAATCAATGAAGTAACACCGAATGTACAATGTTTTATAAGAGATCTGAAGAATATGCATCAAACTGAAAAATATGTTTACTCTATGGACATGAGATACTTTGTTTTTTGCAAAAAATGGTTTCCGTATACAAACTTAATTGAAAGTTAATATACTTGTCATGTTGAGTTCCCAATACATTTTTGATATATCATGATTGCTTTTCGCATGTGTTTTTACATGTATGTCTGTGTGCTGGTATTGAATGTCTCCAATGTAATAATTCCACTGTGCTTTAAAAAACAAAACAAAAAAGAAGAAGAGTGATATCCCATGAAGCGACCAGAAGTGCTGGTTCGAACGTTGTGTTGCTGTTGGCATTTGTTAGTGATAGTGTTGCTGTTGTTGTTGTTGCTTTAATTGGTGTTTACCCAAACTTCTAGTTACATTGTGTATACTAGACTTTGCACAATGGTGACTATAGAAGTACTGGAACTTTGGAAGCAAACTAAACGGAGTCTAGCCCATATTATTGTAAGCAATTGTTTACTAACCTTGTTCACATGTGGAATGATCTACCAATTAACATAAAGAATGCACCTAACATTAATGAATTAAAAAATCTTTTGGACGAAACCCCAAATTTGAAAACAAAATTTAAATGTTTCGATGAAGAATAAAAAACAGCCATTCTCTTAAAGATTTTTTTTAAATTAGATTTTGATTTAAGAGATGCAAACCACTAAATAATTTGTCACTTCAAATTCATTAAGAAGGGGCGTAAAAAGGGCCGAGAGGCCCATACATAGCCCTACACCACCTACCTATTGTATCTAAGACTAGCAGCTACGACGCCCTGCCCTCTCGCTACGCTGCGCAGCATTTTGTCTCTGTCTGTGTGCATGCACATATGCGCGTGCATGTGTGTGGGTCATTTCGTACCTACTATTCCTATTAAAACACTTTAGGCCAATCTTCCAGAACAGCAGGCAATATATGTATATAATGTGGCGGTACCCTAGCCGATGAGGTTTAACCGAGGCGTGGTTACCGCTACACCTATCTATATTGTCAAAAACTCGGGACTTTACTGGTGTTGCACTGCCTCTGGGCATTGCAGCCAGCATTGTTCCCACCATCTTTGTATTTACAAATGTCCCATATGTGTCTATGACCGAGAGGACGTAAAACACCATTTTTCATTCATTCTTCTTCTTCCAGAACAGCAGTCGCCTCCTTTGCTATCTGGAAGTCTTTAGTCGGACAGGACTGACCGACACACATTCACACACACACACACACACACACACACACACACACACACACACACACACACACACACACGTGCACACATGCGCACGCACACACTCACACACATACACAAACTCTCTCTCTCTCTCACTATCTATATCTGTCTCAAAATGAATGAAAGGGAGGCAAATGCGCATATTTTCAATGTTTTGCTTTTTTGCAGTTGCTTCCCTTCGATTGGTACAGGTAGCAAGATGACCACAAACCGTAGAAAAATGGCTGTTTTTTGGCGGAGATTTGCGCTAAAGCTTCACATTTCAGGATCTGAATAAGGTGTGTCATGCTGATTAAGGAGATATAGGTTATATGCCCATCCATCCAATGGTCTTTGCACAATCACATGCACAAACATAAATACTTACACACAACCACAAATATACAATAGGCTTTATTAAGTCCACAGTCAAGCATGAGATGCGTTATGTATCGTCATTTATCGCGTGAAAAAAGCACGCAAACGGTGGAAGATACGTACGTCATGACGGTGGAGGTGTACTTTATGCGTGATCGATTCCGCATCTCAACGCATTTAAGTTAAAACAACTCAACATGCAAACACCCATTTAACAATTTAATTAAGTCTTCTTCTTTCGTTCAGATTGCATCTTGTTTCGAAAACCTTCATCATTTCACTGAAAATTGCATCTTTTTGGGTCAAAACAATCCATTAAACTGGCCCCTAAACTGTTGTTTATGGAACAATAATTCATCACCAAACAATGTTCGCTTGAGCTGTCATAAGGTAGACTGTTGCATATTCGGCCAGTTTAGACAGTTCTGGTATGTTTCAACATAATGGCTTATAAATGCAGCATTTGAGTCATATTTTCAATCCATTAATAGAATGGATCAATCAGAAAGTGGTTTAACGAAACTGTTTACAGTTTTCTCATGAATATTCACCTGAAAATGGCTGCAAACAATATCATGTGTCTTGTGACAATTTCGTCCATACCCCATGCAAATTCGTCCAGGCATAACATGCAATTTCGTCCAAGGATAAAAAGCAAAACACAGTGACTTGTAGTTTGAAAACAAAAATTAGAATAGCTGAATATGCGTTTATTTCCTCTCTTTTTATTAAGATAATGTTTTGTGTGATAGGAAAACAAAAGAAAAGGCCTCCAGTACATTTTATCAAGAGGGTAAAAAGTCCACTGTGGCACCTGTAAGCCCCTCAGTAGTGAGACATGATAAAAGTTTGTTTAACGTCCTCCGGCCTGGAACAGGCACATATGGGGCATTATTAGACTATAAAGATGGTGGGGCGATCCTGGAGGGAATGTAATACTAGGAAATTCCCATTTTTTTAAAGCAATAGAGTAGTCAGAAACTGCATTGGACGAAATTGCATTGATGCTTGGATTTTTACCATACACGTTCGTCCTGTTGATTTGTCATAAATATATTAATCTAAATTTAAAAAAAAATTGCCAATTGAAAACTAATCATCATAAAACACATGCATGATAAAATCACACATGTTGTTGTAAAAACAAAGGAATATAAACATTTGTTTTTAGGCATCTGTTTGCGTGATTTACAGTTTTATGGTATGTGATTGTCTTCAGGCAGTTGCTAAGATTTAGATCCAACTTTTCATGAAGACCACACAAACTTAATTGTAGTGAATAAACTAATGAATAGTACTGCTTTTATCACTGGGATTCCTTTTAGGGTTTACAGCAGCTATGTGTGTTTATTATCCATTAGAATAGATACAGCACAGTTTCAAAGTGGGTAACCATGCAAATTGGACGACATTGCATGACAGGCGAATTTGCAACACCCTACTACAGATCATTTCAGTAGAACTAGACACACGGCATACACGTGTAGGCCTACGGGCGCTTAAACATTGATTAAAAAACAGATTAAGCTTCATCATTTTTACTACACATAAAATGAAAACAGATAAACTTAATTCAGTAACAAATTAACCTAAAAAATAAAACTCAAACTGACCTGACTGTAAACAATTCCGACTTGAGAGTCAGTGCTTAGAGTCATACAATTTGGAAAGAACTTAGGACAAATTGCAGCAGACGACAAGAAACTGACAACTTGAGGCGAAATATGTGTCAGTAGGTGATGGGGCCCTGTTAGGATTAACTCAGCGACGCTTACAGCTAATTCTGTTTTTTGGGGAAGTAAAAAAAACAGCCTAACTAACCTAAGATCAAATTTCCTAGTAGTGATACAATCTATAAATATAAAATAATTTAGAGAAATAGGTAGTTACACCAAATGAGATCGAATTAACATTAACAACTACCCCCCCCCCCCCCCCACCCCCACCCCTACCTGAACCCCCTATTTCGATTGGGGGCTGGGTGGAGCACCGGGAAGTTAAAGCTGCAATTATCAACATGTGAAGGCAAACGCAAATCCTCTTATATGTGCGCATGCACACCCAATGCTTTTTCACGCGTACGTCTGCAGGCAAGAGAGCATGTGCACACACCCCAGATCAGTTGACCATGGTCTACTTGATGTAACAGGAAAATGTAACTATCAAATTAACATTCCTTAGCATTCAAAGCAACTATCAAATTAACATTCCTTAGCATTCAAAGCAACTATCAAATTAACACTTAGCCCCCGTTAACACCCCGGGAGTCTATCATACAAACAGTTCCTTACTTTCTGGAAGTTTTGTGCTGGTAACTTGCTCTACTCTGTCCTTCTCTTTGACTCTGACATTTTCCCTTTGCTTACTGTCATCTACTGTCTTTCTGCATTATTGGTCCATTCTCCTGCCTTTGATGACATAAGTTTGTGTGACGTGTTGTCCTTGTCAGTCTCCCTGTCAGAAGTCTTAAAGGTGGACCCTGGCGGATGTGTGTTTGCAAGAAACACGTCGAGATCACCAGAAAGACAGCCTTTTCAATGATCGGAACACTCACTTTGCGCTGGTTTCCTAGAAATCAAGCTGTCATCCACTCATTGTGGTTGAAGCGTTTTGTTCTTTTCTGCAGTGCAGTAAAACAAATTAGAGCTATTTCTTTTGTTGTGAGTGAAACTCCTTAGGGTAAACTGCATACAATTAAAAATATATAAATAAAAAGGCTTTTATTGTGAAACGTTCGTGCAAACGATTTGGTTTAAACTCAGGCGACCATTCCAGCACCTCCACCAAGGAGGAATCGCCGATTTGATGGTTTGATTTCTAGGAAACCAAGTGAGTGTTGCGATCTCTGTAAAGGGTGATTTTCCTGGTGATGCAAAAACTCATGCACCTTTAAATAAAGACGAAAATTTGGAGAAGAGCTTCGCTTTTTTCGTGTTTTTTGTTTGTTTGTTCTATAAATACTTACAAAGATTTGACCAGCCGAAGATGAACAATCTGGGCCTAAGTATATTTTTGTTTAGATATACTTCGTATTAAGCGCATAATGGCAGCATGACAACACTTTATTCATATGACACAAAACTGTCTGAGTTCTGGACGAAGAAGTATAGAATTAATTAACATTCTTGCAGATTGATTTGTTGGATCGCATTGTTTTTTTCATTTTTATCTAGGCCTACTGTTCATAACTTGTTCACCAAATATCAGAGACAAAACAAAAGACAAAAATGGATAATTTTTACGGAGAAGTAACATTCCGCCATTTTTTGGAAGGGAATATGCTTAACATCAGTCTAGAAATATTTTCATGAAACTGAAAGGAGCAGACTTTGAGACTGAGGGTCGTAAACATGAGGGGCGTTCCTAAAGCACAACTTGGCTAAGAATCCTAGATAATAAAAGGATCAAGAGAATTTCCTTTCCTCGTAACCGTTACTAAACATAAATTAAAATGTTAGTATCGAGCATGTACTGTTCACAGGCACACGACCTGAGAACCCCCTTGTGTCATCTCAACCACTTTTGTCGACCAATCACTTTTATTGAAAATTTTCAACCACCTTTGTCTACACGTACAACGCTATTTTGTGTTGACCCAACCAATTCCATTGACATTTTTAAACCACTTTTGTTGACACTTACGAAACTACTTTTGTTGACCCAACCATTTCTAGTTTCGTCGACACTTACGAAACTACTTTTAGTTGACCCAATCATTTCTACTTTTGTTGACCCAATCATTTCTATTCACACTTTTCAACCACTTTTGTCGACACTTACGAAACTACTTTTGTTGACCCAACCGTTTCTATTGACACTTTTCAACCACTTTTGTTGACACTTACGAAACTACTTTTTGTTGACCCAACCATTCCTATTGACACTTTTCAACCACTTTTGTCGACACTTACGAAACTGCTTTTAGTTGACCCAACCATTTATGTCACCCACTTTCGTCGCCCGTCGACAGAAGTGATCGCATTGTTTCAAAAGAGGTCAACAATAATGGTTAGGTTCGACAAAAGTGGTTGTTCGACAAAAGTGGTCGACAATAATGGTTAGGTTCGACAAAAGTGGTTGTTCGACAAAAGTGGTCGACAATAATGGTTAGGTTCGACAAAAGTGGCTGGTCGACAAAAGCAGGGCTCAAAGAGTTTATGAAGAGTTTGTTTTTTACGTCTTCTTGACCGAAGTCATATGAGACATTTCTTTAACTTTTAGATTTTGGGAAGGGGGGAGGGGATAGTGAAAACGTTTTTGTAAAAATATAGATGTTTTGGGGGTGTTTTTTTCTCTTATAATTTAATTTATATTTGTTCTTATTTCGATAGTATTTATCTTGAATAAAAGGTCAAGTTATAATAAGGTGCCATGGCTCGCACGAGACTATTCTGGGTTATACATATTTACATTTATTTCCTTTAAAATGTTGGATTAAAACTATTAGTTGGTTCCACCTGAGCATGGAGATTAAAAAATGTCAGGACCACTTATTAAAAGGATGACAAGGGTTAGGGTTAGGGTTAGACAAAAGCGGGCTCTAGCACAAGCCATGTTATATACCTTGATTCAGTCTGCCTCACTGGTAGTTCATTCAAAGCTTGGGGTAATTAACGCAACAATTGTCTTTGCTTTCCAGCTTTCCAACTGATTAGGGGGAGAAAGAAACGTGAGAGATGGGGGAGGTGTGATTTATTGTTGAGAGGTGATAAATAACGAGGACGATAAATCACGACGGGGAGAGAGAGAGAGAGAGAGAGAGAGAGAGAGAGAGAGAGAGAGAGAGAGAGAGAGAGAGAGCGAGAGAGAGAGAGAGAGAGAGAGAGAGAGAGAGAGAGAGAGAGAGAGAGAGGGCAGAGAGAGAGAGAGAGAGTTCGAGAGAGAGCATGCCTGTGTGCGTTCGTGTGCGAGTCCGTGAGAGCGTGCTTGCTTGTGTGTGTGTGAGGAAGGGGGGGGGGGGGGCGTTCGCGCGTGCTCGTGTGTGTGTGCGTGCACACAAGTGTTTGTGTATTTATGCATCTAGATTAGGCCTATGCTTTTATGAATGTAACTGTGATCGTAGTCTCTCTCTCTCTCTCTCTCTCTCTCTCTCTCTCTCTCTCTCTCTCTCTCTCTCTCTCTCTCTCTCTCTCTCTCTCTCTCTCTGCTTGCCACAGGTAGAACAAATGTGTCGGTTTGTGTTTATCTATGTACTAGCTTCTTTGCTTTACATTTAATATTTTTGTCTTTCTCGGATTTTTTTTTGTGAGAGAGAGAAAAATAGAGATTTTACGCCCCCTGGACCAAATTTAGTTGTCTTTGTGGCTACTGGCTATATAAGCATAATTATTATGTCAGCAACGAGTTCGTGTTGAAACGCTATGTATGAAGCACAGACTAGCTTTAAGTCTCCATCTGAAGGACTGGACGTTCAGTTCGATTTTCCCGTCAAACTAGAAAGAAAGGGCGAGGCCGGGATTCGAACCCGGGTCACTCACGTTGCAGTCACACATTACATTTGGCAGACGAACGTCTTAACTACTCTGTCACCTTTCTCCCTTTGTGTTGTTAACTCCATTCTTTAGTTGTGGTCGTGTGTCGAATTCACACTATTTATAAGCAAACATTGGCTGTGCTCCCACGACTTCCTGAGTGAGTTGGAAGGAGATGGTGCAGTCGCCAATTCGTCCCGACCTCGCTATAGAAGCTTCATCTGACCAGCATTTTGCGTTTGTGATTTCTACTCACTCTGTCAAAAGAAAGGAACCCCGAGCTTTCTTCCGACTTAAAAGGTTGGATATTGTAAGTCTAAGGGCAATCAATGGAAACAGTCCTCTGGGTGGCAGATGTGACCCTTGAACTGGCATTCATGGAACTGATAAACTGTCATTTTCTGGGTTACCAACCAGCCACCCAATTTCGACGATGGCATCTCTTTTTGGAAATCGGAGCTAAGTTTCATGAGATGATGTTCTGCACGCGCAGGTCGTTTGCGCCAAAAGGGGGGAAACTAAGAAACGAATTTACAAAACGTTTGCTGTAAAAACAATTTTTTAAAAGCTCTTGTCTGATTGGTCCCAAAAAATAAAATATTAACCAAATATTAATGAGCCAACAATCAACAACAAGAAATACGTGAAACCCGTGTGCAGCCATTATCAATCTCGTTTTCGCCAGACTAAATAAACAACCAAAAACATGAAGACAAAGCAAGTCACGTGATAGTTTTTTGTATTCAAGGTTTGGAAGAGGATCAGAGCTCTCGCGAAACTATCGGCAAACGATGGTGTTTCTTAGGACCGTTTTTGCGGAATTGTGCGAACTGTTACGAGCGCTCTCTCCTGTGAAACGGCCTCAGTATAGTCCACCTTAACAAGAATCCTTTTTCTGATGTTGTTTGTAAACGTTCCACAGCTTAAACGCTCTGGGGGCACACCCAGTGCCATGCGAACATTCCGCATGGCCTTGGGTGGGAAGATTACGTGTGTGGCTGCTTTTAAAGGGCCCCGCCACATGGGCGGCCATACTCCGACTTCAGTGGCTTTCGCTCCATTCATGGAGCCACCCACACATTCACTCCACCCGTGGAGTGACAAGAACCAACAATATTCTTTACGGCGTGTAGGGAGAACTGCCGCTGGTAAATAGACAGCTTCCACTGGGCACAGCCGCATCATTTTAATATTGCCCATGGGTCAATTGCACTTGCATCACATAGACAGACACAGTGAATAGCCAAGGACCCTTGGCCGTAATCCCTTTTCTGATTAAAATGATCTCAATTCGGTAGTGGCTTCTATGCTTAGTATAAATAGAGTAGGGAGAGGGGGCATAGAGAAACAAATACAGATAGAGAAAGAAACACAGACGAACAGACAGACAGAGGGAGAGACAGAGAGAAGGTGATTTTAAAATGAGAGATTAAGGATTTTTTTAAAAAGGTTAACAGCTACCTAAACGTGATCCCACATAGTTTGCAATGACGAAATAGAGGGAGAAAGACAAAGAGAAAGTGGCAGAGAGAGAGAGAGAGAGAGAGAGAGAGAGAGAGAGAGAGAGAGAGAGAGAGAGAGAGAGAGAGAGAGAGAGAGAGAGAGAGAGAGAGAGAGAGAGAGAGAGAGAGAGAGAGAAGAGAGAGACTGTGCGTGTGTGCGGGGGAGCTTGCATGTTTGTGTTTGTTTTAGCGGTTAGTAGGTTAGTGGTATCTGATTATGAACTCGAGAGTCGAGACTGCGTACACACATAGGCACATACGCACGCTTACACAAGCACACACACGTTCACGCACACACATACACTACAAACACACAAACACACACACACACACACACACACACACACACACACACACACACACACACACACACACACACACACACACACATACATACACGCACATACACACTACAAACACACATACATAATTGCATACGCACACACGCACATGCATACACACTGGATGCTGGAATCTCCAATGACAATGGTGGAGGGCAGACAGCACTCTTGTCATCGTTTAGTTTAAGCTTATTGTTTGACATCCATGTTTTCACTTCAGTGACACAGTCTTGAAGAGTGTGAATAAGCTGGTCATGAGCTGATGGAGAAGCGCGATGATTGAGTTGAGTATCATCGGCATAATTACATTTCACGACGGACAGAGTGTTTCGCTATGAAGGGGGGGTCAATGGGGTGGCATAAAGAAAAAACAACCTCTCAACATAAAGAAAATAACAACGAAACATACAAATAAATACACGAGAGGAAAAACACACCCACTCACCATGTAGACAAACAGTGAGGATATTATGCAGAGTCCCACTTGTTTGTATCCATCATGACTCTTAAAAAGCTTAAAGGTGTGACGAGGTAATGGGTTAAAAGGCTAAGTCCCTAGGGACGACTTTTAGTGTGTTAAATTTTCAAGTAGAAAATTTGCCTTTAGCCCACTTCTCTAGGGTATGGGAGGTGAGCAACTTTCCCGGCCCCTTTTCATCTAATAAATTTATATTTGTGCCCGGGTTCTGGCTCGTATGATTGTAAGAAATACAAGTGGTTGATTTGCTCTTAATGGCAGACAGAGAGAAGTAGGGTTTTACATGAAATTACAAGACTCCCACTCTCATCAGTCTGACCAAAGGGTTCAGGATTATTTGACACTTGTATTTTATTTACTCACAAAATCTGCATAAGATTATGCAACAATAATAATAAAGCAGCTCAATGGTGCCAAAACAAAATATGAATGAAAAAATAATGAAATCCGAAAGGATTTACAAGACTTTTGTCTTTCTAGAAGGTTAGCCCCAAGCGGGAAGGGTCACTTAGTGTCTTCAGTGCCAGGGGGAAAGTTCAAATGATTGGCGCGGTCCGGTGGACTTAGCTGCTGTCAAGTTTTCTGTTGTGATCGGCGAGTGCTGGGGTGGCTGGGCTTGCTCGTCAGGTGAGAGTAGCTCCCAGTCGTTCCAGTTACGGCTTCGCGGGATGGCACGGTTCAGGCGTGGTCTCCTCGCGGATTCTGGGTGTAGGGCGTCTTGGCGACATTCCCGTCTTGGTGCTTGTGAGTCAGGGATTGTGCGTCCTGACCACGATGCCCTGCTGATAAGCACAGGAGAAGGTGGATGTAGATCTCTATGGCTTAGAGACAAGGGGCTTCAGTCGGCAGGGAATTAGTGGATCCCAACCGGCTAGAAGGCTGCCCTTGTACAATAGCACTAAGAACACATAATCTGAATTTCAGTTAACAAACTGAGATCAGTAAAACATAAAAGGTGATCAAGCCAACATCACTCTCCATCCAACACCTGGAAAGGAATGGTATCATAAAGTGCAAGCTTCCTACTAAAAATATACAAAAGGGTTAGTAGGCATAAAATCCGGTTCTGGTACCAAAAGAGTTAAAGTCAAAAGCACACACACACAAATAATCAGTGCACATAAATAGAACAGAATGTTTACCACTTCTTTTCAATAACATATCTATCTACTCCTTATTCATCATTGAACATAGGATCTAGATCATAAATAGGATCAAGCAAACCAAATCTCAATCACCAGCCATCAATAATACTCACTGGTTGGGCTATTATGACTAGCTGGGAGAGAGGTTGAGTCTGCAATGTTGCTCCAGTCAGGTTTCAGCGTCTTGTGTGAAAAGTATGTGTAGGCTAACTTTTTCTCACTACTCAAATTATAGCCTTCACTTTCAAATAATGAGACTCTGTGATTGGTTGATAGCAGTCGACACGTCACAAGATGATGTCCTAGTGGTACCGAACAATCACGCACCGGTTACATCATTATCACATGCCGACATTCCTATCCTTCTCGTGATCAGAAAGGAAGGGTTCAAAGGGCGCCGACTGTGGCTGTCACTTTCTCGTGATGGGGAGGTAGATCGGGTTTCAAAGAGACAAATGCCTTAATCGGCGTCTGTTTGATGGTGGATGGCAATTAAAGTGGCGGCCGGCCCGAGAAATGAAAAGGGGAGAGAGGGGGGGGGGGGGTGTAGATAAGAAAGAGGGGTCGCGCGGGACACTTACGTCACAAAAGGTGGACTCGGACGGATGAGTTTTTGCAAGAAACACGCCGAGATCACCAGTAAGACAGCCTTTTCAAGGATCGGAACACTCAGTTTGCTCTGGTTTCTTAGAAATTAAACCATCAAAACGGCGATTTTT
>CM065707.1:15121939-15149439 GCA_017654935.2 Phymorhynchus buccinoides
TGAACTTAACATTTACCTGCATTCATACTATCAGCCCTGAGGGTTTTCAGTACATTCCCCGTCTGACAAATCTCTATTTAGATGGCAGTCCAGTGGAAACATTCTCTCCCAACATTTTTGAAGACCTTTCACACCTACGTTTATTATCAACAAATAATTATAAACTGTGCTGTAAGAACGTTCTTCCCAGTAATTTTGATGGATCGTGTGTTGCCCCCAAAGACGAAATATCTTCATGTGAAGATCTCCTGCAGTCATGGATGTACCGTGGATTACTGTGGCTGATGGCCTGTTTGGCCATATCTGGCAACATCTTTTGTTTCTGCGCACGTGTGTGTGGGAAACGAATGTCTTCATTAAGTGGTTTTAACATATTTGTCACAAACCTGACCATGGCTGATTTGCTGATGGGCGTTTACATGACTATTATAGGAGTAGCCGATGATGTCTATCGTGGTATATATCTTTATCATGATCGCACATGGAAGAGAAGCATGGCATGTAAGGTAGCTGGATTTTTCTCTCTATGGTCCAGTGAAACTTCAGCTTTACTGATCTGTCTCATTACTATGGATCGTTTCATTGTTCTTTGCTTTCCATTCAGTACCTGGAAATTTGGAAACACATCCGCAAAACTGATTTGCTTGTTGCTCTGGTTGCTAGGCTGGTTTCTGGCTTTCTTGCCTTTACTTCCAGTGACTGCACACTGGGAGTTTTATGGCCAGACAGGCATCTGCATTCCACTGCCTGTGATGAGGAAAGAGTTCAAAGGAAAAGTTTATTCATTTAGTATTATGATTCTTCTTAATTTTGTTTTATTTCTGCTTATCTCTGTTGGACAGCTGTTAATCTACTGGTCAATAAAAAGCAATACTTTCAAGAGCAGTTCCACTAGCATCTCAAAAGACATGACTATAGCTCAACGATTGATAAGTATTGCACTCACTGACTTCATGTGCTGGTTTCCAATCGGACTCTGTGGGCTTTTGGCATTGTTTGGGATCCCAATCCCTGGAGAAGTGAACACTGCTTTAGCAATAATTATATTACCTTTAAACTCTGCCATCAATCCTTTTATGTATACGTTGAATGTTTGGGCAGAAAAGCAGAGGAAAGCCAGAGAATTTGAGCTTTTAAACTGGTTGGAGACACATAGCAATTTTCTTTATTAATAAATTATACCATGCATTTTAAGTCCATTAATAGGAAACACAATTAAGAAAGTGTATTTGTATCTCCTATCTTATTATTTCTGTCTTTGGCTAACAATCTACAGTCCCAAATCACCTGTGCATAATTAATCTATCTTTGTTTAACTACCCATCAAATTCTTAAATTAAGAACGGGTACAAAAACCAAAGATGAAGTACTTTGAACAGAAATAAAGTCTACGCATTTCAGAGCAGCACAGACTTGATTCATTAATAACCATCTCTTGTGCTGTCTATTATCTGCAATCTTGTGGTTTACTGTGGGAAGTTATTTGTTGCGTGTGTCCTTCACCATGCATCCTCATATTTCCTTTTCACCCACCCCAACATCCCATTGCATTGATATTGCAGATTGGATGAAACATCAAGGGACCTTAAACAATATCAGCACGACATTCGCAACTTTCAGAGGGGTATGTCCTGGGATCGAAGACATAGCTGCCCAGAACACATTTCAGTTTCAACAGTTCAACATCTCAGACTGTCGTGAGATGAGAGCTCAATTTGTGTCCTCTAGCATCACTCTCCGTTTGTGTGGTAAGCACAGCAGTTACTGTGAACTGTATCTGAGAGCTAAACGACACATCAGGGCGAAACTTCGACGCTTTCAGTACTGGTGTGATTCTGTTGAGTGGGAAACTGTTCTGTCTGTGAATTACGGAGGTTCTGGCAGATACAACACACGAATAGCCTGTGATGTGCATGGCCTTGAAGAGTTTTACTACTGTAACTCAAAGAAAGACCATATATTTGTAGAGCATTGGAACAACCCTCGAGTTACAATAGACTTAATTGAATTTATACGTTTCCAGGTCCCTATAGAACATTTGGGGATACACTCTGGGTATATGATGCTACTGCCGCCAAACGACAGCTACCCTGTCCAAGTAGAACTAAAGGGTCCCACAGGATATGTTATTATAATTGGTTTGAATCAGACAGAATATCAAGCAGATTGTGAAATTGAGCTAGGTTTCTTACTTACATACAGAATCACCCAAACAAGCAAGCAGCAAAAGACCTGCTGGGACTTCTCTACACCTGCTGCCGTCTTTCCTTCGTCACAACTTTTACTTTCGTTTCATTGGCCAAACGCCAATGACAGACTGTATTTTTCTACAGTTCCTGACCAATTTAGACCCTGTAGGCTACCCAGTGGATTGTTCAACTGTTCTGTCCCCCATTACTTTCAGTTTCAGGACAATGTGCATTGTAATATGCGGAAAGAATGTGATAGTGGGCAGGATGAAACAGAGCACTGTCCTTTCAGCAGTACTGACTGCCAGGGACTGGTGGCTTCTGTTGGAAAATGTTTCAGTTATTTGAGAGGGATTGTCAGGACAGAATTTACGAAATCTAAATATATGTGTGCAGACGTGGGTGGACGAATGGTTGCGCTAAAAACGAGAACAGAATATGATGATGTATCACAATTATTACGAAGACATAATAGTTATACGTTAAGTTTAGGCATAACATCAGGATGGCACTCGTCACCTTTCATTTACAGCAAATTTAACAAGTGGGTCGACAACACTTTTGTATATTACAGTAACCATTTGAACATGCACACTTTTCAAGAACAGTCACTCTATCCTGAACGATCAGTCCTTTATGGATTAATGATGTCAATGGGCGTTTTATTTCTTAATAAAATTATGATGATGTTTTCTATAAGTATGGTTATTTGCGAGATTGATTTACCTTCCGTCGCATATCATCAATATGAAATGAAACCACTGCATTCAGATGCATACCAATCTAGAATGGTAATTACAAAAACACGACAGCTGTTGTCACTTTCTCCAAACGGACATTTTACGCATTCATTCTTCTTGCTTTTCAGAGGTAAGCTTAATGGCCAGACCGCAGCATTAAACGTAAGTTATGGTGCCAACCTTTTCTTCTTCAGTCCTAAAGCAATTCAAAAACATTCATTGCCAAGTGTCTTTTCATGTGATGATGGGGTCACGACAGTTCACTCCACTTTTGTCTGTGACTTTAGACAACACTGCTCCGATAACAGTGATGAGTCATTTTGTGAGCATCCCTCGTGTGATGGCTTCCTGTGCAATAATGTCCAGTGTGTATCTCACAGCCAACGTTGCAACGAATATTCAGACTGTTGGGACAGTTCCGATGAGGTAGATTGCAGTTCAGCAGAACAGTTTCACTATCTCATCAACGATACAACGAAGGCAGAAAGATTTCACATCAACTTGGATGGCACTGGCTACTTTACTTGGGAGATGATTGAAGAAGTGAACTCATGCTTTGATACTCATTATAGTTGCATGACTGAAATTCTCTACTGCCTTCCAGTCTACACTCGCTGCAACGGATTCAACGACTGCGTTTATGGAGAAGATGAACAGAACTGTGAGAGAATCACATGCCCTCATTACTACCAATGTCGTGATTCCCAAGTCTGTGTGCATGACGATCACCTGTGTGATGGCTGGGGTCAGTGTCCACAGCAGGATGATGAACTGACCTGCGACATGACCTGCCCTGAAGGCTGCCTCTGCCAAGGGGATTCCTTTGTGTGTGGTCAACCTTTTCCTGCAGATGTGTTTCCCCGCCTTCGCTATGTGGATTCTGCATGGTCAGGGATGCTGCTGACTGACTTTTCACACAATGCATATCTCATTTACCTGACTCTGGCGCATTGTGTTCTGCACAGTGTGTCAGGTTTGGACAGCAAAAACTTACGATCCATGGATCTTTCCAACAATGCCATAACAACTCTCAATCTTACCTTTCTTCTTCATTTTCCAAATCTAAGAACCTTATCCCTGCACAACAACCCTCTAATGAAGATAACAAGAAGATCATCGAAAGATATTCATTATAGGCTAAGACACATTGACATGTCAAAATCACACTTAACTTCGCTTGAAAATGATGTTTTAAACTTTCCCATCTTTGTATGCTATTTGAACGTGTCCTATTGTGATATTAAAGCAATTGAGTCCAAAGGATTTAAAGCCATGACTCACCTTATTGAATTAGATTTAAAAGGAAATCCATTAAGAAATGTTCCTTTGGATTTGTTTTCCAACTCGCTCGTTTTGCTGAACATATATTCATCAGATTACAGGCTTTGCTGTGTGGATGTATTACCAAGACAACAGAAGACACCAAAATGCTCAACACCAGAGGTTGCACTTCCATCATGCAAAACACTTCTACCTTCTGAGATGCACGTGATTCTATTTTGGTTGGTATTCTTGTTAGCCGCATTAGGAAATATGTTTTGTGTTATGATTTCCTTCCCTGTCAAGGATATATTTGGGAGCAAGTTTATGCTCACTTTCTCCCAGATACAGCTTTCTGGGTTATGTCTTGGATGTCATATATGCATTGTCTTAATAGCAAACGATCTGTTTCGCGGAGAATACGTTTGGTTCGAAAAGCTATGGACCAAAAGCGTGACATGCAAAATGAGTGGTTTTCTCTTCCTGTTGTCCCAAGAAGTGTCTGTATTCTTCGCATCATTTATTTGCTTAGACCACATGCTACATGTTTGCTTTCTAAGATATTCGTTGGTATTCCACAGATGTTCCACAGTCGTAGCTTCCGTCGTGATGTGGCTTCTCGGCATCCTGTTGTCTCTGATACCATTTCTACCTGGGCTGTCTCACTGGGGTCTTTCAGGCCAGTCTGGTCTGTGTCGGTTGGCTCTGTTTCAACACTATCAGTCCAGTAACAAGTTTACCTGGTTCAAGGTGATTATAGCAATAAACTGTACTCTGTGCCCAATATTTGCTGTTTTTCAGTTATGTACTCGTTTGAAAACACCAAAATACAGAATCATGTTGGATCCCAGCCAAAGATATCTGTTTTCCTGCATCCACCTGATGAACAAAGTGTCCACCAAGGAGGCTGTGTCTTGGTTTGTGCTTGGCACGGCTACACTGCTGACCACGTGTGGTGTGAGCGGGTCAGACAAGATCCATGACAGTTTGATAGTGTTCCTGTTGCCACTCAACTCTGCCCTCACCCCTGTGTTCTACGTGTGGACTGCACTGACACAGCACAGAGGGAAAACACGAGAAGATAAAAATATCAAAATGCTTCTATCAAAACATGGAGTATTCTCAAAACACAAACGAGTTCATACGCAACAAAGAGACTAATGTGGAGAAGAACCCACTACAGATTACACTTTTGCATTAAATGCAAACCAATTTTAATGTTGATGAATGCATGCATCATTAATAATACCAGAATCTTTTTGTTTCTGTACCATCTTCTGGACCTTACAGAGGTGTTACTCCCATGCCGCTCACAACTCGCAGCCACACCCTGGCTTGTTCAAGTCGCAGAATACAAAACCGGCAATCCAAGGGGAACGAACCTAGGCCGTGCTGTTGTGTCATTTTGGTGGAGTTTAGTGGAGCCTGCACGCAGGACACCACCTACTAAGCCCCCTACTGACGACAATAATGTCTTTGTCGTGGAGCCAGCGTGAGTGAAGTCCTCCTCCGACGGCGCCACCACGTCCGTCCACCGACAGCTCCCCAGAACATACTGATCCCCATGACTTTGACCCGAGCGCACCAAGGGCATAAACTGGATTGGTAATCGAAACTGAGGTCACCATGAGAGCAGGGCATGCAAGGCCACATAATTTGATAATTTATTTTTATTTTTGATGATTGATGGAAATGAGGCAGATAACTATGATGATGATAATACTATGGAATTCAGTATCGGTCTGAAACTACGTGACAGGTCTGTATTCTACGCTTCCTTTCATAATGATATCCCAGCATTAACCAGGCCTGAGAACTACAGACAACTGCAGTGTTGGTCTTGAAATTAAAGCAACACTCTCAGAATCGCATCCGTTAAGCGGATGAGGCTCGACTGTGTGGTTTCAGTCTTCCCATTGAGCCCATATCCACTCACTCTGGGTAGGAGTCGGTCCAGGACCGAAAACAACCTCTCGTCTCTGATGGGATTCGAACCAGTGACCTCCCAGCCAGGAGTCCGCGACTTTACCATTAAGCCACGGTGGCTGGCATAGTAATACCACAATCATTGCATCAGTTCTTTTTCTTGTATTTGTTGGGAACAAAAGTCAAGCGTCTTTTACGCAAGTACAACTTTATAATTAAAATCTGAGCGATGCAGATATCGGGCCTGTGTGAAGTATATGTCTTACTAGGTGTCCCATTCTGCAGAGAAAATAGAACTGTACAAAAACGCTTATTTAATATACGTATACATCAAAACCTTGCTTTTGTCTCTTTTGGTTTATCTTAGCTTTCTGCCTGTCCACTAGATTGCTGTATGTCTGCCTGATTATTAACTATTTTGAAATACTTCGACGACAGTGGTATATAAATGTACAACAAATATTTTTTTTACAGAACTGAAAAGTCATGGTACGGTCTAGTCTTTTATGTCAAAGATTATGACTTTCAAACTAAGAGGCATTTGCACAACTAAAAAGGGGTTATTTGTTTTTAAATTGTATCACTCTGAAGTTAGTGCGATAATCCATCTGAACAAAAAACAATTAATGGAATGTTTAATGGAATATTCTATGAATTCCAACCCAAATAATCCTTTCAATGATGTTTTTAAAGAAGAAGATTTTAAACACTTTCTCTCAACTTAAGTATTGCTGGAGAGAGAGAGAGAGAGAGAGAGAGAGAGAGAGAGAGAGAGAGAGAGAGAGAGAGAGAGAGAGAGAGAGAGAGAGAGAGAGAGAGAGAGAGAGAGAGAGAGAGAGACGCGCACACACACACACACACACACACACACACACACACACACACACACACACACACACACACACACACACACACACAGAGAGAGAGAGAGAGAGAGAGAGAGAGAGAGAGAGAGAGAGAGAGAGAGAGAGAGAGAGAGAGAGAGAGAGAGAGAGAGAGAGAGAGAGAGAGAGAGAGAGAGAGAGAGAGAGAGAGAGAGAGAGAGAGAGAGAGATTGATTGATTGAATTTTATTTATAGAGGGTAATAGAGTAAGCAATAACATGCTTTTTTGCATCCAGCCCTCTGGACAGAATACATATATAAAAGTAGAAAATGGAAAACGAAAATAAACACATACAAAGTAATATAAAGCATGCAAAAAACATCCCTATATTGTAACACATCAATAACAAAATCAAACCTATTATTATTAACTATACTCATTATTAACATTCAAAATGTGTGAAGTAAGCGCATGCACACGGGAAAATAAAACCCAATCCTACTTTTCACACTCATCTTTAAACATTCAAAAATAGAGAAGTGCACAAACATAAAAAATCATACTTCATCATTAAAATGTACTTATTTGAAAAGAAACCCATGCACATAATAAGTCAAACATAATATTACTTTACCTACTCATCTTAGCACTACCCATGGCAACATGAAACCTATTCCTACATTACATTATTCATTTGTAGCATAAACAAATTAAAAAGTAAGCACACACTCGTAACAAAAGCAGACCAAGTCATATTGTTTGCAAGCGAATACACATATTGAAAAGTAAATAGTACTCATAACGAAATCAAGCCTAAACCTACTTTCTAGTCCTCGTCTTTAACATGCACATAAGTAAAACTTAACTCATCACAAAATTAAGACTAATCCTATTTTACATATTCATAACATGTAACCTACACATTTTAAAGCAAAAGAGCACAGAGAGAGAGAGAGAGAGAATTTTCTTATGAGAGAGAGAGAGAGAGAGAGAGAGAGAGAGAGAATTTCAAAAACGTACACACACACAGACACACATACACACACACACACACACACACACACACACACACACACACACACACACACACACACACACATATATATATATATATATACGTTATATATACATATATATATATATATATATAGCTAAAAAAAAAAATCCTATAGACCAACGATCACCATCAGATGGTGAGCTGTGCAGGACAGATGAATCAGATAATACAGAAAAAATATAGAAAAAGATAACAGCCGCACAAGCCAAACTTCCCACTCCACACAACTCTGTAGGACTAAAAAGTTGTTGCATTTGAAATGCCGAATTGATTAAACTTTTCTGTATCTAATGTATGAATTTGTGAACTTCAGAAACAAGTTAACGTTATGAAATATTCACACACACACACACACACACACACACACACACACACACACACACACACACACACACACACACACACACACACACACACACACACACACACACACACACACACACACACACACACACACACACACGTGCGCGCGCGCGCGCGCGCGCACCACACACACCACACACACCACACCACACCACACCACACCACACACCACACCACACCACACACACACACACACACACACACACACACACACACACACACACACACACGCGCGCGCGCGCGCGCGCGCGCGCGCGCGCACACACACACACATACACACACGCGCGCGCGCGTACCACACACACACACACACACACACACACACACACACACACACACACACACACACACACAACACCACACCACACCACAGCAGACACACACCACACAAACATTTCTGACACTATGTCTGTCTATTTGTGTGTGCGTCGGGATGTGCATTGTTTTTGACATTGCACACCACGGCGCCTAAACTACTGAGTCGATCTTGACGATTTTGGCAGGAGAAGAAAAAAGAAGGGAAAGAGGAGGAGTAGGAGGAGGAAGAAGAAGAAGAAGAAGAAGAAGAAGAAGAAGAAGAAGAAGAAGAAGAAGAAGAAGAAGGGGGATCTAGAAAACGGAAAAGCCCATCTTACCGTAAAGCCTTTTCTGTTTTTAAAGGGGCACCTGACGGATGAGTTTTTGGAAGAAACACGTCCAGATCAGCAGGAAAACACCCTTTACAGAGATCGCAACACTCACTTTGCTCTGGTTTCGCAGAAATCAAGCCGTCAAGAAGGCGATTCCTCCTTGGCGGAGGTGCTGGAAGTCAAATTATTTCACCCAAAGAGAAGGCGTTTGCCGTCTCTTTTCTAATGGCTGCCTGTGTTTAGACCAAATCGTTTGCACGAAATGTTTGCAATACAAGCCTTTTTTATTTTATTATACTTTATTTTATACAGTTTATCTAAAGGAGTTTCACTCACAACAAAGCAAATACCTCCTTTTTTTTTCTACTGCACTACAAAAAAAGAAAACGCTTCAACCACAATGAATGACCTCCACCCACCCCATACAAAATGGCTACCTTCTCCGGCATCTCCGCCAAGGAAAAATCGCCGTTTTGACGGTTTAATTTCTAAGAAACCAGAGCAAAGTGAGTGTTCCGATCCTTGAAAAGGCTGTCTTACTGGTGATCTCGGCGTGTTTCTTGCAACTCATCCGTCCGAGTCCACCTTTAAGCTTTTTAAGAGTCATGATGGATACAAACAAGTGGGACTGTGCATAATATCCTCACTGTTTGTCTACATGGTGAGTGGGTGTGTTTTTCCTCTCGTGTATTTATTTGTATGTTTCGTTGTTGTTATTTTCTTTATGTTGAGAGGTTGTTTTTTCTTTATGCCACTCCATTGACCCCCCCTTCATAGCGAAACACTCTGTCCGTCATGAAATGTAGCAAGTGCAACGCCGAGCGGTAGCAAAGTCCCCTCGCAGCATCGCCGAGCTACTCGGAAATCGGAATGTGTCGATGTGCACATACATAAAAACGCATCAAAACAGCACGTAACTCTATAAAAACGCATCAAAACAGCACGTAACTGAATAGCTTTTTTTTTATATATATAGCCTTGGGGTTCGGACCCGTGATTTGAGCACGCGCGATCATGCGCACACGCGCGCACAGACAAATTCATGACAATTGTGTGATAGACCATTCATCAAGAAATGTGAAAAACCCCACATTGAAATACATGCAAAACTTCGCGAGATATTAGCGATTATGTGTTTCGGGGTTTGAACCCCGTAACTGGCACGACCTTGACCGTAATGTCAAACTAAATACTTCAGTGGATAGCTTGCATCTTGGCAAACTAGTATACCAAATTTGATGATGATAGACTAAACAGTTTTTGAGAAAAACGGACGAATAGCCGGACGGAGGCACGCCGGACGCCGCCGGACGGACGCCGCCGGACGGACCAGGACAAAAACAATAGTTCCCCGAACCTTCGGCTCGGGGACTAATTATGCCGATGATACTCAACTCAATCATCGCGCTTCTCCATCAGCTCATGACCAGCTTATTCACACTCTTCAAGACTGTCACTGAAGTGGAAACATGGATGTCAAACAATAAGCTTAAACTAAACGATGACAAGAGTGCTCTCTGCCCTCCACCATTGTCATTGGAGATTCCAGCATCCAGTGTGTATGTATGTGCGTGTGTGCGTATGCAATTATGCATGTGTGTTTGTAGTGTGTATGTGTGTGTATGTGTGTGTGTGTGTGTGTGTGTGTGTGTGTGTGTGTGTGTGTGTGTGTGTGTGTGTGTGTGTGTGTGTGTGTGTGTGTTTGTAGTGTATGTGTGTGCGTGAGCGTGTGTGTGCGTGAGCGTGTGTGTGCTTGTGTAAGCGTGCGTATGTGCCTATGTGTGTACGCAGTCTCGACTCTCGAGTTCATAATCAGATACCACTAACCTACTAACCGCTAAAGCAAACACAAACATGCAAGCGCCCCCGCATACACGTACAGTCTTCTCTCTCTCTCTCTCTCTCTCTCTCTCTCTCTCTCTCTCTCTCTCTCTCTCTCTCTCTCTCTCTCTCTCTGCCACTTTCTCTTTGTCTTTCTCCCTCTATTTCGTCTTTGCAAACTATGTGGGATCACGTTTAGGTAGCTGTTAACCTTTTTTTTTAAATCCTTAATCTCTCATTTTAACGTCACCTTCTGTCTGTCTCTCCCTCTGTCTGTCTGTTCGTCTGTGTTTCTTTCTCTCTCTGTATTTGTTTCTCTATGCCCCCTCTCCCTACTCTATCTATACAAAGCATAGAAGCCACTACCGAATGGTCAACCTATGGCGATATTTTTTCACGCCAGAGGGCAGTCAATGCACTAGGGGCTTATCAAGCGATTTTCTTACTTCGGCGTAGTGAGAGAGAGAGAGTGATGGTAGGACCACTCACTGTCTCTCACTCTTTCTTTATCCCCAACTAATAATATAGAGAGGATTAGCCCCACACGAGCGTCATGCCCTTTGGCGTGAGATAAATCGCACTAAGTCTCTCATTGAGATCATTTTAATCAGAAAAGGGATTACGGCCAAGGGTCCTTGGCTATTCACTGTGTCTGTCCATGTAATACAAGAGCAATTGACCCATGGCCAATATTAAAATGATGCGGCTGTGCCCAGTGGAAGCTGTCTATTTACCAGCGGCAGTTCTCCCTACACGCCGTAAAGAATATTGTTGGTTCTTGTCACTCCACGGGTGGAGTGAATGTGTGGGTGGCTCCATGAATGGAGCGAAAGCCCGTGAAGTCGGAGTATGGCCGCCCATGTGGCGGGGCCCTTTAAAAGCATCCATACACGTAATCTTCCCACCCAAGGCCATGCGGAATGTTCGCATGGCACTGGGTGTGCCCCCAGAGCGTTTAAGCTGTGGAACGTTTACAAACAACATCAGAAAAGGGATTCTTGTTAAGGTGGACTATACTGGATCCGTTTCACAGGAGAGGGCGCTCGTAACAGTTCGCACAATTCTGCAAAAAACGGTCCTAAGAAACACCATCGTTTGCCGATAGTTTCGCGAGAGCTCTGATCCTCTTCCAAACCTTGAATACCAAAAACTATCACGTGACTTGCTTTGTCTTCATGTTTTTGGTGGGTTTTTTAGTCTGGCAAAAACGAGATTGATAATGGCTGCACACGGGTTTCACGTATTTATTGTTGTTGATTGTTGGCTCATTAACATTTGGTTAATATATTATTTATTTTTGACCAATCAGACAAGAGCTTGTAAAAAATGTTTTTTTACAGCAAACGTTTTGTAAATTCGTTTCTTAGTTTCCCCCCTTTTGGCGCAAACGACCTGCGCGTGCAGAACATCATCACGTGAAACTTAGCCCCGATTTCCAATAAAGAGATGCCATCGTCGAAATCGGGTGGCTGGTTGGTAACCCAGAAAATGACACAGTTTATCAGTTCCATGAATGCCAGTTCAAGGGTCACATCTGCCACCCAGAGGACTGTTTCCATTGATTGCCCTTGACTCACAATATCCAACCTTTTAAGTCTGAAGAAAGCTCGGGGTTCCTTTCTTTTGACAGAGTGAGTAGAAATCACAAACGGAAAATGCTGGTGAGATGAAACTTCTCTAGCGAGGTCGGGACGAATTGGCGACTGCACCATCTCCTTCCAACTCACCCAGGAAGTCGTGGGAGCACAGCCAATGTTTGCTTATAAATAGTGTGAATTCGACACGCGGACGCCACAACTAGAGAATGGAGTTCGCAACTGAATCATTTTCTTCCAACTAAAACGTTAGATTGTATGAGGCGACTTTTAAGACTGGGCCCATTTCAAAGCGAGAGAGATGATGATGATGATGATGATGATGATGATGATGATTATTAGTATTATTATTATTATTTTTTATTTTATTTTATATTATTATTAATATTATTAAGGTTTTATTTCCCACAGTAATAGACATTCTTGGTTTAAGCAAGTCTTTCGCTAAATAAAGGCTAGAGATCTCAAAGAGCGACAGAATTGTCAACGTTTTCAATGCTATAAGTGCCCAACAGAACCTAATTTACTACAGAAACAACAATCTGAAAAAGAATGTGATCACACAATCTCAAAAGCTAAAAGAGCGACAGAATTGTCAACGTTTTCAATGCTATAAGTGCCCAACAGAACCTAATTTACTACAGAAACAACAATCTGAAAAAGAATGTGTTCACACAATCTCAAAAGCTAAAAGACATTATTTTACAAGTGAAACGGAACAAATCAATTTTAAAGATACAGGTAAAGTGTGGAAAAAGGTAAAACAAATCAATAATGTTATCATCGCCCGGAAACTCCACTAACATTAAATGGACACACAACAAAAAATAATAAAGAAAAAGCAGATATGCTGGGCCATGTTTTTGCTCGGGTAGGCCAAAACCCAACACCTCCCCAAAGTAGAACAAAAACGTAGAAAAGAGAAAGCTATAGCCCCTAATAAATCAATGGATAATACTGACTTTATAAACGCACCTATTACACTTTCTGAATTAATAAATGTTCTAAATTCCATCCGTAATGTTAATAAAGCCACAGGACCAGATTTAATCTCATATAGAATTTTGAGACAACTACCTACACCTTTTCTTCAAGTACTTCATCAATTTTACTCCCTATGTTGGGAGGAAGGCACTATCCCTAAAGCTTGGAAAGCTTGAAAACAAGCACAAATAGTCCCAATCCTTAAACCTAGTAAATCACCTAAAGATCCCAAAAGTTATAGGCCTATATCATTAACCCGTCACTGGGGCAAACTATTCGAAAAAATCACTAATAGTCGATTACAATACTTCCTGGAGAAGAATGATATTATTCCTAGATTTCAAGCTGGATTCCGAAAAAATCGCAGCTGTGCGGAACAAACTGCCAATTTAAGCTCCCATGTACGTAAAGCTCTGATTAAAAAACAAAAACTATTTGCCACTTTTTTTTTTATATCAAAGGTGCCTACGACACAGTATGGCATGATAAATTGCTATGTAAAATAGATAAAATAGGTATCCATGGCAACATGTACAATTTTATCAAATAATTGTTAACTGATATAATAATTCAAGTAAAAGTGGGACAAGCTACCTCAGCCACCCACCATTTAGACATGGGCGTACCTCAAGGCAGCATAATTGCGCCTGCCCTATTTAACATTATGGTCCACGACATTGATAAACTTCCCTTTAAAGACTGTGAACAGTCAATGTACGCTGATGACGTTGCAATCTGGACCAGAGTTAAAAATAGAGAAAGGAAAACAAACTACAAAGAATCTCTCAAAAAACACCAAAGAAACACTGACCTTGTCACATTTTACATGTTCTTAAACGGATTTTATCTGGCTCCCAACAAATGTGTATTTGTGGTATTCTCCAGAACGAGAAACACTAAACTATCAGTCTTTATATATGATGACGAACTCAAACAGTCAAGAACTGTAAAATTCTTAGGAGTAATCTTTAACGAAAACTTATCTTGGAGTGAACATATATAACATTTAACAAAACAATCCTATTTTGCTCTACACATCATTAAAAACCTAACTACTCAGAAATGGGTTCAGGACCCCAAATTATTGACATACCTGGTACAAGCATTAGTAAGGAGCAGACTACTCTATGGCTGTGAATCATTCTAAACAACCTCAACATCACAACTAAATATACTTGAAAAGATTGAAACTAGCGCCCTAAAAATAGCTTTAGGCATACCAAAAAATGCAGTAAATAACCTGGTTTACCGGGACATTGAATGGATACCACTCCGTCACATTATAAAACTAAGATGTGCGAACTTATTAACTAGAATTACTGCTACCAATATTTATTCTAAGGACGAATTTAACCGACTTTTTGGCACCTCTTCACCTTTAGTTTCTCCCCATCCGTAGTGATTCTTCTTCTTCTTCTCCTTCTTCTTCTTCTTCTTCTTCTTCTCCTTCTCCTTCTCCTTCTTCTTCTCCTTCTTCTTCTTCTTCTTCTTCTTCTTCTTCTTCTTCTTCTTCTTCTTCTTCTTCTTCTTCTTCTTCTTCTCCTTCTTCTTCTTCTAGAAGAAGGAGTGGACAAGATAGAGTAGAGCCTTGTGATCTTTCAAGAATTTGTTCTGCTCAGCAGCAGAAGACTCTGGATGTTCCAAGCTGATATCCTTGTTTGAAGCAGAGAGACTGGCGTTCTCAAATTCATCAATGACCCTCAGCACCTCAGGTTTTGAAAGCTCAATGATCTCCTTCTCCTCTGGCTGTCCATAGAGTCCTTTTGCTCCGCTGTCCTCTTTGAGAAACTTGATGCTGTGCTCCTGGCTCTGGTCCAGTGCCATTAAGGAGAACTTCTTTTCACTGCATTGTTCAACAAACTTTCCTCCCATGAAGGCTTCATTGACACTTGGGTGGGTCTCTGGCAGACATGCCATATCTTTCAAGAAGACAGGCATCCAGCGGGCATAGTTTGTATGTCCAAAAGCAAAGAACCATGGACACAGGTCCTCACAGGCACTCAGAGTCAGTGGCCAATCACCCATTCGCTGACCTCGAAGAAAGCGGCAACAGATTAGAAGAAATACTTGAACTGTTGACCAGTAGCAAACTGTCATACTATTTTTTTCTCAGATTAAGTGGTAAGAGTGATGCATTTAAGGACATAAATGAGCTCACATAATTAGGAAACATGACCAGAAAACTCAATATTTTCTTTTGAAGTTGATTCCTTTCAGAGTTATAACAAATTTGGACCGAAAGGACCTTGAAAATAATATTTTACCTTCAAAATGACCTCAAAATGCTAAATCAATGTCAAATATGGATTCCTTACCCCCAAAACAATATAAATAATGGTATTTCATAAGGTTCTAGTAGTAACGAAAGCTACAATTTGACAGTCACTTTTCCAGGTGACGGCCATATTGGATTTTGTGCAAACAGGCCAAAGTAGGTCGAGCTCATTTTGTTTGCGATAATTTCTGAAATCCTCATACTCATATCTAACGCCATGCCAAATTTCAAAAACTTGTCACCAAGTGCACGATCATCTGAAATTCCCTCCAAGCTGCTAAAACTTGTGGCTCCTGGTTGTGGGAGTGCTAAAACGTGTGGCTCCTGGTTTTTGGGTGTTCCAAAACTTGGGGCTCCTGGTTTTTGGAGTGCTAAAACGTGTGGCTCCTGGTTTTGGGTGTTCCAAAACTTGGGGCTCCTGGTTTTTGGAGTGCTAAAACGTGTGGCTCCTGGTTTGGGGTGTTTCAAAACTTGGGGCTCCTGGTTTTTGGAGTGCTAAAACGTGTGGCTCCTGGTTTTGGGTGTTCCAAAACTTGGGGCTCCTGGTTTTGGGAGTGCCAAAACTTTGGGCTCCTGGTATTGGGAGTGCTAAAACGTATGGTTTCCGGCTTTTTGAGTGCTAAAACCTGTGGTTCCTGTTTTTTGGAGTGCCAAATCATATGGTTTCTGGGTGTTGGACCTAACAACGGTAACAAAATAAATTCCAGAGATGAGAGACTTCAGGAAAAAGTCATTGCAAGTTTTGTAAGCAATGACGTAATTTTATGCGAACTTAAAAATGCCCCCCCCCTCAACAGAATTTACGCAATCAGCTGATTGCGCATACTCGGGGTTAGAAGCTTTGACATAACCATGTTCTTCTGAAGATGACGTAAAAATACCCCCCACCCCGTGTCTTATGCCTGAGAGGCATTGTCGGATAGTGGGTTAATCCCTTTAGGTCATGGCCTGGTCCTTGTCATGACGTCCCAATCCTCTGGCTACATCACCATGGGAAACAGAAGTGCACTGGACAAGGAACATCTTTCACAGCACATACCTGTACCAGTGGACCATTTTCTCATGATCAGTTTTAAAAGGCTAGTGACTGATCACTGTGTGGAACTGTACCGCTATAACAGTTCCTTCAGCATCCCACATCAAGCCACGATAATCTGGAGTCACGAAGAAGTTCCATCCGATGCAGCTCATATGCACTATGCCGGACATGACACATTCTTTCTCCAAGCTGC
Organism: Phymorhynchus buccinoides; assembly: GCA_017654935.2. Classification (NCBI taxonomy): domain Eukaryota; kingdom Metazoa; phylum Mollusca; class Gastropoda; order Neogastropoda; family Raphitomidae; genus Phymorhynchus; species Phymorhynchus buccinoides. The sequence goes on from CM065707.1 coordinate 15,138,836, forward strand.
CAACGATCATTACAAAGGCAATGATGCATCAAATATCATGGGCAAAGCATATTCAGATGTCAACCAACGATTCCAGTTTTTCTTTTCGTTTTTCTCTCAAAACGATAAACCACAAAGACAGTCACAGTTCGTGTGGAACTGCTCAGAGCAGAACTACCCCAGCTTCCAGCATCATTTGACCTGTAACCTGTGGACAGAGTGTGATGATGCACGAGATGAACACCAACACTGTCCTTTCAGCAGTGCTGAGTGTCAGGGACTGGTGGCCATGTGTGGACGATGTTTCAAGTTCGCCATGTCTCTGCACAGACAAAATGAAAGTGACGAGTATTGTCAACAACTGGGAGGGTTTGCCAGTTTTCCTTCATGTGTCTATGACCCTTATGAAGTTATGGTGAACAAGTCAGGTCGATTCTGGAGATTTATGCATTTTTACGCAGGCATCATTGTTATTAATTCTGCATTGCCTGCTATGTATAAATTTACAGCACATAGTGCAGACAGAACGGTGTTTTTTCATTACTTTAAGAGATACGTAGTGCCAAATGTTTATTACACGGACTTTGTGTTTCTAGTTTGCATTCAAACAATGACAGTTAAGCTTTATGAGAAAGGTGCTAGCGATCCTCGTGGGGCAACATGTGAAATAAGGACAAACTTTACTATAGACCATCACTCAAACAGACTATCAGTATCCAGTGCTCTAGAATCACTAAAAGACACACACTACTCTTTTAGACAGTACCAGGATGGGGATGTTACATACAAACACATAGCTTGTGGTTCCAACCAAAGTTATGCAAGCCAACAACTTGCATTTAATTGTGACTGGTCTAGTCAATTATTGAACCTCCATCATTTTAATTCCACAGAGCATAGTGTGCCTATACAACATCACTTTATCTGTGATAATGACGCTTTTGTCAGTCTGTCATACTCTTTGCTGTGTGACTTCATAGCTGACTGTCCAGATTCCAGTGATGAATCCTTCTGCCTGCATCCTGAGTGTGGCAAGTCCTCTTTCACGTGCTCCAATGGTCAGTGTGTCTCCTACAGCAACGTGTGTAAAGAAATCCCGCAATGCAGAGACGGTTCTGACAAAGCAAAATGTAGACCAGTGACGTTCGCTAAAGGAGCAAAACGCATTCCTTCTCCTGTCTTAGTAGAGTTTGATGGAATCATGCTTTTCACGGTAACACCAATGAATTCCACAGACATTTGTCCTGATAGTCATTACCGTTGTCCTGGTGAATTCAATGACTGTCTGCCCATTTATACAAGGTGCAATGGGGTCTATGACTGTAGAGGACATGAAGATGAAGAATGGTGTGAAGAGATCACATGTCAAGGACTTCTTCAATGCAGGCATACTCCTATATGTGTACATGGTGACCACATCTGTGATGGCTGGCCTCACTGTCCACAGCATGATGATGAAACGTGGTGTGATATGGCCTGTCCAGTCAACAGCTGCCTTTGCAAGGCTCATTCGTTCCTGTGTCCTAGGCCATTCAATACAAAACTCTTCCCTGACATCCGCAACTTGGATGCCTCTGGTTCAGGGATGACACTGTCAGATGTTCATGATAATGTCTATCTCATTCATCTACTTCTCACTCACTGTTCACTGACAGCTCTACTACAAATGAACTTGTTGAATGTCAAAGTTCTTGATTTAAGTCACAACAGACTGCATTTTTTCAACATAAGTTCCCTTGTGCGATTAACAAATCTGCAAACATTTTCTGTGTCTCACAATCCCATTACCGCACTCCATGCAGATCATGCCTCAGATAGCCAGACCCCAATGCTAGCATCAGTAGATCTCTCATACACAAAACTTAGAGTGTTCGATTCTGAACTCTGGGCAGTGTTTGCTCGTTTGAATAAACTGAACTTAACATTTACCTGCATTCATACTATCAGCCCTGAGGGTTTTCAGTACATTCCCCATCTGACAAATCTCTATTTAGATGGCAGTCCAGTGGAAACATTATCTCCCAACATTTGTAAAGACCTTTCACACCTACGTTTATTATCAACAAATAATTATAAACTGTGCTGTAAGAACGTTCTTCCCAGTAATTTTGATGGATCGTGTGTTGCCCCCAAAGACGAAATATCTTCATGTGAAGATCTCCTGCAGTCATGGATGTACCGTGGATTACTGTGGCTGATGGCCTGTCTGGCCATATCTGGCAACATATTTTGTTTCTGCGCACGTGTGTGTGGGAAACGAATGTCTTCATTAAGTGGTTTTAACATATTTGTCACAAACCTGACCATGGCTGATTTGCTGATGGGCGTTTACATGACTATTATAGGAGTAGCCGATGATGGCTATCGTGGTATATATCTTTATCACGATCACACATGGAAGAGAAGCATGGCATGTAAGGTAGCTGGATTTCTCTCTCTATGGTCCAGTGAAACTTCAGCTTTACTGATCGGTCTCATTACTATGGATCGTTTCATTGTTCTTTGCTTTCCATTCAGTACCTGGAAATTTGGAAACACATCCGCAAAACTGATTTGCTTGTTGCTCTGGTTGCTAGGCTGGTTTCTGGCGTTCTTGCCTTTACTTCCAGTGACTGCACACTGGGAGTTTTATGGCCAGACAGGCATCTGCATTCCACTGCCTGTGATGAGGAAAGAGTTCAAAGGAAAAGTGTATTCCTTAAGTATTATGATTCTTCTTAATTTTGTTTTATTTCTGCTTATCTCTGTTGGACAGCTGTTAATCTACTGGTCTATAAAAAGCAATACTTTCAAGAGCAGTTCCACTAGCGTCTCAAAAGACATGACTATAGCACAACGGTTAATAAGTATTGCACTCACTGACTTCATGTGCTGGTTTCCAATTGGACTCTGTGGGCTTTTGGCATTGTTTGGGATCCCAGTCCCTGGAGAAGTGAACACTGCTTTAGCAATAATTATATTACCTTTAAACTCTGCCATCAATCCTTTTATGTATACGTTGAATGTTTGGGCAGAAAAGCAGAGGAAAGCCAGAGAATCTGAGCTTTTAAACTGGTTGGAGACACATAGCAATTTTCTTTATTAATAAATTATGCCATGCATTTTAAGTCCATGAATAGGAAACACAATTAAGAAAGTGTATTTGTATCTCCTATCTTATTATTTCTGTTTTTGGCTAACTATCTACAGTCCCCAATCACCTGTGCATAATTAATCTATCTTTGTTTAACTACCCATCAAATTCTTAAATTAAGAACGGGTACAAAAACCAAAGATGAAGTACTTTGAACAGGATTAAAGTCTACGCATTTCAGAGCAGCACAGACTTGATTCATTAATAACCATCTCTTGTGCTGTCTATTATCTGCATTCTTGTGGTTTACTGTGGAAAGTTATTTGTTGCGTGTGTCCTTCACCATGCATCCTCATATTTCCTTTTCACCCACCCCAACATCCCATTGCATTGATATTGCAGATTGGATGAAACATCAAGGGACCATAAACAATATCAGCACGACATTCGCAACTTTCAGAGAGGTATGTCCTGGGATCGAAGACATAGCTGCCCAGAACACATTTCAGTTTCAGCAGTTCAACATCTCAGACTGTCGTGAGATGAGAGCTCATGTTGTGTCCTCTAGCATCACTCTCCGTTTGTGTGGTAAGCACAGCAGTTACTGTGAACTGTATCTGAGAGCTAAGCGATACATCAGGGTGAAACTTCGACGCTTTCAGTACTGGTGTGATTCTGTTGAGTGGGAAACTGTTCTGTCTGTGAATGACGACAGGTTTGGCAGACACGAAAAACGAATAGCCTGTGATGTGCATGGCCTTGAAGAGTTTTACTACTGTAACTCAAAGAAAGACCATCTATTTGTAGAACATTGGAACAACCCTCGAGTTACAGTAGATTTAATTGAATTTATACGTTTCCAGGTCCCGATAGAACATTTGGGGATACACTCTGGGTATATGATGCTACTGCCGCCAAAAGACGGCTACACTGTCCAAGGAGAACTAAAGGGTCCCACAGGATATGTTATTATAATTGGTTTGAATCAGACAGAATTCGAAAAAGATTGTGAATTTGAGCTAGGTGTCTCACTTACATACAGAATCACCAAAACAAGCAAGCAGCAAAAGACCTGCTGGGACTTCTCTACACCTGCTGCCGTCTTTCCTTCGTCACAACTTTTACTTTCGTTTCATACGCCATACGCCAATGACAGACTGTATTTTTCTACAGTTCCTGACCAATTTAGACCCTGTAGGCTACCCAGTGGATTGTTCAACTGTTCTGTCCCCCATTATTCTCAGTTTCAGGACCATGTGCATTGCAATATACGGAAAGAATGTGAGAGTGGGCAGGATGAAACAGAGCACTGTCCTTTCAGCAGTGCTGACTGCCAGGGACTGGTGGCTTCTGTTGGGAAATGTTTCAGTTATTTGAGAGGCATCGTCAGGACAGAATTTACAAAATATAAATATATGTGTGCAGACGTGGGTGGACAAATGGTTGCGCTAAAAACGAGAACAGAATATGATGATGTATCACAATTATTACGAAGACATAATAGCTATACGTTAAGTTTAGGCTTGACATCAGGATGGCACTCGTCACCTTTCATTTACAGCAAATTTAACAAGTGGGGCGACAACACTTTTGTATATTACAGTAACCATTTGAACCTGAAACGCTTGCAACGACAGTCACTCTATCCTAAACGATCAGTCCTTTATGGATTCCTGATCTTAAACGAAATTGTATGTTATAATAAAACCTCACTGATGTTTTATACAAGTATGGTTATTTGCGAGATTGATGTACCTTCCCTCACATATCATCAATATGAAATGAAACCGCTGCAATCAGATGTATTCCAATCTAGAATGGTAATTACAAAAACGCGACAGCTTTTGTCACTTTCTCCAAATGAACATTTTACACATTCATTCTTCTTGCATTTAAGAAGTAAGCTTAATGGCCAGACCTCAACATTTAGCCACCCACCCACAGCTATGAACGTAAGTTATGGCGCCAACCTTTCCTTCTTCAGTCTTAAAGCAATTCAAAAACATTCATTGCCAAGTGTCTTTTCATGTGATGATGGGGTCACCACAGTTCACCCCACTTTTGTCTGTGACTTTAGACAACACTGCTCCGATAACAGTGAGGAGGCATTTTGCGAGCATCCCTCGTGTGATGGCTTCCTGTGCAATAATGCCCAGTGTGTATCTCACAGCCAACGTTGCAACGAATATTCAGACTGTTGGGACAGTTCTGATGAGGTAGATTGCAGTTCAGGAGAACAGTTTCACTATCTCATCAACGATACAATGAAGGCAGAAAGATTTCACATCAACTTGGATGGCACTGGCTACTTTACTTGGGAGATGATTGAAGAAGTGAACTCATGCTTTGATACTCATTATAGTTGCATGACTGAAATTATCTTCTGCCTTCCAGTCTACACTCGCTGCAACGGATTCAACGACTGCGTTTATGGAGAAGATGAACAGAACTGTGAGAGAATCACATGCCCTCATTATTATCAATGTCGTGATTCCCAAGTCTGTGTGCATGACGATCACCTGTGTGATGGCTGGGGTCAGTGTCCACAGCAGGATGATGAACTGACCTGTGACATGACCTGCCCCGAAGGCTGCCTCTGTCAAGGGGATTCCTTTGTGTGTAGTCAACCTTTTCCTGCAGATGTCTTTCCTCGCCTTCGCTATGTGGATGCTGCATGGTCAGGGATGCTGCTGACTGATTTTTCACACAATGCATATCTCATTTACCTGACTCTGGCGCATTGTGTTCTGCACAGTGTGTCAGGTTTGGACAGCAAAAACTTACGATCCATGGATCTTTCCAACAATGCCATAACAACTCTCGATCTGACCTTTCTTCTTCATTTTCCAAATCTAAGAACCTTATCCCTGCACAACAACCCTCTAATGACGATAACAAGAAGATCATCGAAAGATATTCATTATAGGCTAAGACACATTGACTTGTCAAAATCACACTTAACTTCGCTTGAAAATGATGTTTTAAACTTTCCCATTTTTTCAAGTTATTTGAATGTGTCCTATTGTGATATTAAAGCAATTGAGTCCAAAGGATTTAAAGCCATGACTCACCTTATTGAATTAGATTTAAAAGGAAATCCATTAAGAAATGTTCCTTTGGATTTGTTTTCCAACTCGCTCGTTTTGCTGAACATATATTCATCAGATTACAGGCTTTGCTGTGTGGATGTATTACCAAGACAACAGAAGACACCAAAATGCTCAACACCAGAGGTTGCACTTCCATCATGCAAAACACTTCTACCTTCTGCGATACACGTGGTTCTATTTTGGTTAGTATTCATATTAGCCGTATTAGGAAATATGTTTTGTGTTATGATTTCCTTCATTGTCAAGGACATTTTTGGGAGCAGGTTTATGCTCACTTTCTCCCAGATACAGCTTTCTGGGTTATGTCTTGGATGTCATATATGCATTGTCTTAATAGCGAACGATCTGTTTCGGGGAGAATACGTTTGGTTCGAAAAGCTATGGACCAAAAGCGTGACATGCAAAATGAGTGGTTTTCTGTTCCTGTTGTCCCAAGAAGTGTCTGTATTCTTCGTATCATTTATTTGCTTAGACCACATGCTACATGTTTGCTTTCCAAGATATTCGTTGGTATTCCACAGATGTTCCACAGTCGTAGCTTCCATCGTGATGTGGCTTCTCGGCATCCTGTTGTCTCTGATACCATTTCTACCTGGGCTGTCTCACTGGGGTCTTTCAGGCCAGTCTGGTCTGTGTCGGTTGGCTCTGTTTCAACACTATCAGTCCAGTAACAAATTTACCTGGTTCAAGGTGATTATAGCAATAAACTGTTCTCTGTGCCCAATATTTGCTGTTTTTCAGTTATGTACTCGTTTGAAAACACCAAAATACAGAATCATGATGGATCCCAGCCAAGGATGTTTGTTTTCCTGCATCCACCTGATGAACAAATTGTCCACAAAGGAGGCTGTGAGTTGGTTTGTGCTTGGCACGGCTACACTGCTGACCACGTGTGGTGTGAGCGGGTCGGACAAGATCCATGGCAGTTTGATAGTGTTCTTGTTGCCTCTCAACTCTGCCATCAACCCTGTGTTCTACGTGTGGACTGCACTGACACAGCACAGAGGGAAAACACGAGAAGAAAACATGATCAAAATGCTTCTATCAAAACATGGAGTATTCTCAAAACACAAACGAGTTCATACGCAACAAAGAGACTAATGTGGAGAAGAACCCACTACAGATTACACTTTTGCATTAAATGCAAACCAATTTTAATGTTGATGAATGCATGCATCACTAATAATACCAGAATCTTTTTGCTTCTGTACCATCTTCTGGACCTTACAGAGGTGTTACTCCCATGCCGCTCACAACTCGCAGCCACACCCTGGCTTGTTCAAGTCGCATAATACAAAACCGGCAATCCAAGGGGAGCGAATCTAGGCCGTGCTGCGGTGTCATTTTGGTGGAGTTTAATGGAGCCTGTACGCAGGACACCACCTACTAAGCCCCCTACTGACGACAATAATGTCTTTGCCACGGAGCCAGCGTGAGTGAGGTCCTCCTCTGACGACGCCACCACGTCCGTCCATCGAAAGCTCCCCAGAACATACTGACCCCCATGACTTTGACCCGAACGCACCAAGGGCATAAACTGGATTGGTAATCGAAACTGAGGTCACCATGAGAGCAGGGCCACATAATTTGAGAATTTATTTTTCTTTTTGATGATTGATGGAAATGAGGCGGATAACTATGATGATGATAATACTATGGAGTTCGGTATCGGTCTGAAACTACGTGACAGGTCTGTATTCTACGCTTCCTTTCATAATGATATACCGGCATTAACCAGGCCTGAGAACTACAGACACCTGCAGTGTCGGTCTTGAAATTAAAGCAACACTCTCAGAATCGCATCCGTTAAGCGGATGAGGCTCGACTGCGTGGTTTCAGTCTTCCCATTGAGCCCATATCCACTCACTATGGGTAGGAGTCGGTCCAGGACCGAAACAAAACCTCGCCTCTGATGGGAACCGAACCCGTGACCTCCCAGCCAGTAGTCTGTGACTTTACCACTACGCCATGGCGTCTGGTATAATAATACCAGAATCATTGCATCAGTTCTTTTCTTGTATTTGTTGGGAATAAAAGTGAAGCGAGTTTCACGCAAGTACCTTGTCCCTAAGGGTTTTCCGTTATGAGGACGTAAAACCTCCACTCAACCCATACGCAAGTACAACTTGATAATTAAAATCTTAGCGATGCAAATGCATCGATGCAGGCCTGTGTGAAGTATATGTCTTACTACGTGTCCCATTCTGCAGAGAAAATAGAACTGTACAAAAACGTTTATTTAATATACGTATACCATAAAAACCTTGTTTGTGTCTTTTGGTTTATCTTAGCTTTCTGCCTGTCCACTAGGTTGGTGTATGTCTGCCTGATTATTAGCTAGTTATAATACTTCGACGACAGTGGTATATAAATGTACAATCAATATTTTTCTTTACAGAACTGGAAAGTCATGGTACGGTCTAGTCTTTTATGTCAAAGATTTTGACTTTCAAGCCGAGAGGCATTTGCACAACTCAAAGGTGCATCAAACATAAAAAATCATACTTCATACAATGTAAAATGGTATATTATTTGAAAAGAAACCTATGCACATAATAATGTTCAAACATAATATTATTTTACCTACTCATCTTAGCATGCACATTTTAAAATGTAAATACATGTACCCAGTGGCAAAATGAAACCTATTCATTTAGCAATTACATTACTCATTTGTAGTCATAAAGATTAATACAAATTTTCTCCCAATGGGGAAGGACAGTGCCCGATGCAAAGACTTTCTGTTTCGAGTTTAAGAGCAAGGTCTCAATCAGTACTTGCCTGATCGGCCTGTAATTTGACTGTCCAGCGGATGCCAACCCGAGCAAAGAGTAGACATTCTAGCAAGTAGAATGGGGTCTTCCTTGCACCAAATCGAAAAATCACAAAAAAAGCAAACCAGCACAAAGTTAAACAAGATAAAAGCTCTAAAAAAAATCTTATTGTAAAATGTAACAGATAATGGTTCAATGTTCTTGAACTTTTAATTTCAAAAACTAATAGACCTGAACTAAAGAGGGCAAACTACTGAGGTGATATCAAAATTAAGGATAAAAATAGTAGTATGACATGGTGGAGGCAAAACGTTGGAAGCCATCGTAGGGATCTGCCAGTCAGGATGTCCTCTAAGAGGAAGAAAATAGTTGAAATCAATCCTATAGACCAACGATTACCATCAGAATGGCCGGGAGCTGTGCAGAGACCGTGATGGATATGTTAATTACAGAAAAAGATAACAACCGTCTTTGGAAGCCAAACTTCCCACTCCAAACATGGATTCATTTTGTTTTCGAGTAGCCGTTGCACAGGTAAGATTAAATGCCTTTCCGCTTAATAATAATGTCCATCGATATTCCACTTCCGATCAGGCTAAATCTTGTCCATTTTGCAAAAAACAAACAGAAAATGAACATCATCTCTTAAATTATTTGAATGTTCTACTTATAAGGACTTAAGAACTAAATTTCTCAAGGAATCAGGGGATGTTTCCATCTGTACATTGCTCAAAGCAATAAATTCAGACCATAGACATAATGTGTCCAGATTTATGATTTCATGCGATAAATGGAAGGAAAATAATAATATTAAGTTAGAGTCGTTGTCATTAAACTGGGTTGTTTTAAGCGACTGATTGTAATTGACTGAAGAGGGTAATTATAGCTGCATAACTGTTGAATTAACTGTTGTAATATAATTGCTATTTTATATAATTATTATAGTAACTGCAAGAACGAATGTGACTATGCTGTTGTAATGTCTATTACTGATGATAATTTTGAATGATTTATTTTTTCACCCTACCCTATCCTCCCCTCCCAAAAAATTGTATTATTGTATTGTGTCCCAAGGCCAATGTACCATTACAACTTTCCCGAGTTCCCCCCGAGTTCTTCTCTCCCTCTCTCTCTCTCTGGCCATTTGTCTCCCCCCCCCCTTGTTCTGTCACTCTTACTATTTCTAATCTCTATCTCGTTCTGCCTGACTGTGGTCTGTGTCTGTCTATTTGTCTGTCTGTCTGTCCCTTCTGTCTCTCTGTTTGTCTGTCTCAATCTCTCAATCTCTCTCCACTCCGGTTGTCTCTATCTCATATTGTATGTCTGTCTACTATTATCTCTCTTTCTCTCTCTCAGTCCTTCTCTCCTCTCTCTCTTCTCTCTCTCGTCTCTCCCTCCGCTCTCTATCTCTTCTCTCTCTCTCTCTCTCTCTCATCGAGCTAGGGTCGGCGCAGCGGAGGGGCAAGTAACGCAAATCTCTCTCTCCTGGGGCTGAGCTCTCTATTCTTCTCTCAACTCTCATTCTACTTCGTCCTCATCTCTCTCATCTCCTCTTCCTCTCTCTCTCTCTCCTCTCTCGGTTTCTGCCTCATCTCTCACTCAGTCTCTGTGGCTGTCTATCCAACGCTAAATAGTCGATTCATCCTCCCCTTGTCTGTCTCTCTCTTA
>CM065707.1:15151700-15167837 GCA_017654935.2 Phymorhynchus buccinoides
AAAACATCATTGAAAGGATTATTTGGGTTGGAATTCATAGAATATTCCATTAAACATTCTATTAATTGTTTTTTGTTCAGATGGATTATCGCTCTAACTTCAGAGTGATAAAATTTCAAGACAAATAATAACCCCTTTGAGTTGTGCAAATGCCTCTCGGCTTGAAAGTCAAAATCTTTGACATAAAAGACTAGACCGTACCATGACTTTCCAGTTCTGTAAAGAAAAATATTGATTGTACATTTATATACCACTGTCGTCGAAGTATTTCAAACTAGTTAATAATCAGGCAGACATACACCAACCTAGTGGACAGGCAGAAAGCTAAGATAAACCAAAAGAGACAAAAACAAGGTTTTTATGGTATACGTATATTAAATAAACGTTTTTGTACAGTTCTATTTTCTCTGCAGAATGGGACACGTAGTAAGACATATACTTCACACAGGCCTGCATCGATGCATTTGCATCGCTAAGATTTTAATTATCAAGTTGTACTTGCGTATGGGTTGAGTGGAGGTTTTACGTCCTCATGACGGAAAACCCTTAGGGACAAGGTACTTGCGTGAAACTCGCTTCACTTTTATTCCCAACAAATACAAGAAAAGAACTGATGCAATGATTCTGGTATTATTATACCAGACGCCATGGCGTAGTGGTAAAGTCACAGACTACTGGCTGGAAGGTCACGGGTTCGAATCCCATCAGAGGCGAGGTTTTTTTTCGGTCCTGGACCGACTCCTACCCAGAGTGAGTGGCTATGGGCTCAATGGGAAGACTGAAACCACGCAGTCGAGCTTCATCCGCTTAACGGATGCGATTCTGAGAGTGTTGCTTTAATTTCAAGACCAACACTGCAGGTGTCTGTAGTTCTCAGGCCTGGTTAATGCCGGGATATCATTATGAAAGGAAGCGTAGAATACAGCCCTGTCACGTAGTCTCAGACCGATACCGAACTCCATAGTATTATCATCATCATAGTTATCCGCCTCATTTCCATCAATCATCAAAAAGAAAAAGAAATTCTCAAATTATGTGCATGCCCTGCTCTCATGGTGACCTCAGTTTCGATTACCAATCCAGTTTATGCCCTTGGTGCGTTCGGGTCAAAGTCATGGGGGTCAGTATGTTCTGGGGAGCTGTCGATGGACGGACGTGGTGGCGTCGTCAGAGGAGGACCTCACTCACGCTGGCTCCGCGACTAAGACATTATTGTCGTCAGTAGGGGGCTTAGTAGGTGGTGTCCTGCGTACAGGCTCCATTAAACTCCACCAAAATGACACCGCAGCACGGCCTAGATTCGCTCCCCTTGGATTGCCGGTTTTGTATTATGTGACTTGAACAAGCCAGGGTGTGGCTGCGAGTTGTGACCGGCATGGGAGTAACACCTCTGTAAGGGTCCAGAAGATGGTACAGAAACAAAAAGATTCTGGTATTATTAATGATGCATGCATTCATCAACATTAAAATTGGTTTGCATTTAATGCAAAAGTGTAATCTGTAGTGGGTTCTTCTCCACATTAGTCTCTTTGTTGCGTATGAACTCGTTTGTGTTTTGAGAATACTCCATGTTTTGATAGAAGCATTTTGATCATGTTTTCTTCTCGTGTTTTCCCTCTGTGCTGTGTCAGTGCAGTCCACACGTAGAACACAGGGTTGAGGGCAGAGTTGAGAGGCAACAAGAACACTATCAAACTGCCATGGATCTTGTCCGACCCGCTCACACCACACGTGGTCAGCAGTGTAGCCGTGCCAAGCACAAACCAACTCACAGCCTCCTTTGTGGACAATTTGTTCATCAGGTGGATGCAGGAAAACAAACATCCTTGGCTGGGATCCATCATGATTCTGTATTTTGGTGTTTTCAAACGAGTACATAACTGAAAAACAGCAAATATTGGGCACAGGGAACAGTTTATTGCTATAATCACCTTGAACCAGGTAAACTTGTTACTGGACTGATAGTGTTGAAACAGAGCCAACCGACACAGACCAGACTGGCCTGAAAGACCCCAGTGAGACAGCCCAGGTAGAAATGGTATCAGAGACAACAGGATGCCGAGAAGCCACATCACGACGGAAGCTACGACTGTGGAACATCTGTGGAATACCAACGAATATCTTGGAAAGTAAAAATGTAGCATGTGGTCTAAGCAAATAAATGATACGAAGAATACAGACACTTCTTGGGACAACAGGAAGAGAAAACCACTCATTTTGCATGTCACGCTTTTGGTCCATAGCTTTTCGAACCAAACGTATTCTCCCCGAAACAGATCGTTCGCTATTAAGACAATGCATATATGACATCCAAGACATAACCCAGAAAGCTGTATCTGGGAGAAAGTGAGCATAAACCTGCTCCCAAAAATGTCCTTGACAATGAAGGAAATCATAACACAAAACACATTTCCTATTACGGCTAATATGAATACTAACCAAAATAGAACCACGTGTATCTCAGAAGGTAGAAGTGTTTTGCATGATGGAAGTGCAACCTCTGGTGTTGAGCATCTTGGTGTCTTCTGCTGTCTTGGTAATACATCCACACAGCAAAGCCTGTAATCTGATGAATATATGTTCAGCAAAACGAGCGAGTTGGAAAACAAATCCAAAGGAACATTTCTTAATGGATTTCCTTTTAAATCTAATTCAATAAGGTGAGTCATGGCTTTAAATCCTTTGGACTCAATTGCTTTAATATCACAATAGGACACATTCAAATAACTTGAAAAAATGGGAAAGTTTAAAACATCATTTTCAAGCGAAGTTAAGTGTGATTTTGACATGTCAATGTGTCTTAGCCTATAATGAATATCTTTTGATGATCTTCTTGTTATCGTCATTAGAGGGTTGTTGTGCAGGGATAAGGTTCTTAGATTTGGAAAATGAAGAAGAAAGGTAAGATTGAGAGTTGTTATGGCATTGTTGGAAAGATCCATGGATCGTAAGTTTTTGCTGTCCAAACCTGACACACTGTCCAGACAACAATGCGCCAGGGTCAGGTAAATGAGATATGCATTGTGTGAAAAATCAGTCAGCAGCATCCCTGACCCTGCAGCATCCACATAGCGAAGGCGAGGAAACACATCTGCAGGAAAGGGTTGACCACACACAAAGGAATCCCCTTGGCAGAGGCAGCCTTCAGGGCAGGTCATGTCGCAGGTCAGTTCATCATCCCGCTGTGGACACTGACCCCAGCCATCACACAGGTGATCGTCATGCACACAGACTTGGGAATCACGACATTGATAATAATGAGGGCATGTGATTCTCGCACAGTTCTGTTCATCTTCTCCATAAACGCAGTCGTTGAATCCGTTGCAGCGAGTGTAGACTGGAAGGCAGAAGATAATTTCAGTCATGCAACTATAATGAGTATCAAAGCATGAGTTCACTTCTTCAATCATCTCCCAAGTAAAGTAGCCAGTGCCATCCAAGTTGATGTGAAATCTTTCTGCCTTCGTTGTATCGTTGATGAGATAGTGAAACTGTTCTGCTGAACTGCAATCTACCTCATCGGAACTGTCCCAACAGTCTGAATATTCGTTGCAACGTTGGCTGTGAGATACACACTGGGCATTATTGCACAGGAAGCCATCACACGAGGGATGCTCGCAAAATGCCTCATCACTGCTATCGGAGCAGTGTTGTCTAAAGTCACAGACAAAAGTGGGGTGAACTGTGGTGACCCCATCATCACATGAAAAGACACTTGGCAATGAATGTTTTTTATTTGCTTTAGGACTGAAGAAGAAAAGGTTGGCACCATAACTTACGTTTAATGCTGCGGTCTGGCCATTAAGCTTACCTCTGAAAAGCAAGAAGAATGAATGCGTAAAATGTCCGTTTGGAGAAAGTGACAACAGCTGTCGTGTTTTTGTAATTACCATTCTAGATTGGAATACCTCTGAATGCAGCGGTTTCATTTCATATTGATGATATGTGACGGAATGTAAATCAATCTCGCATATAACCATACTTATAGAAAACATCATCATAGTTTTATCAAGAAATACAACGTCCATTGACATCAGCAATCCATAAAGGACTGATCGTTCAGGATAGAGTGACTGTTCTTGATCAGTTTGCATGTTCAAATGGTTACTGTAATATACAAAAGTGTTGTCGACCCACTTGTTAAATTTGCTGTAAATGAAAGGTGACGAGTGCCATCCTGATGTTATGCCTAAACTTAACGTATAACGATTATGTCTTCGTAATAATTGTGATACATCATCATATTCTGTTCTCGTTTTTAGCGCAACCATTCGTCCACCCACGTCTGCACACATATATTTGGATTTCGTAAATTCTGTCCTGACAATCCCTCTCAAATAACTGAAACATTTTCCAACAGAAGCCACCAGTCCCTGGCAGTCAGCACTGCTGAAAGGACAGTGCTCTGTTTCATCCTGCCCACTATCACATTCTTTCCGCATATTACAATGCACATGGTCCTGAAACTGAAAGTAATGGGGGACAGAACAGTTGAACAATCCACTGGGTAGCCTACAGGGTCTAAATTGGTCAGGAACTGTAGAAAAATACAGTCTGTCATTGGCGTTTGGCCAATGAAACGAAAGTAAAAGTTGTGACGAAGGAAAGACGGCAGCAGGTGTAGAGAAGTCCCAGCAGGTCTTTTGCTGCTTGCTTGTTTTGGTGATTCTGTATGTAAGTGAGACACCTTGCTCAATTTCACAATCTGCTTGATATTCTGTCTGATTCAAACCAATTATAATAACATATCCTGTGGGACACTTTAGTTCTCCTTGGACAGTGTAGCTGTCTTTTGGTGGCAGTAGCATCATATACCCAGAGTGTATCCCCAAATGTTCTATAGGGACCTGAAAACGTATAAATTCAATTAAATCTATTGTAACTCGAGGGTTGTTCCAATGCTCTACAAATATATGGTCTTTCTTTGATTTACAGTAGTAAAACTCTTCAAGGCTATGCACATCACAGGCTATTCGTGTTTGTTGTCTGCCAGAACCTTCGTAATTCACAGACAGAACAGTTTCCCACTCAGCAGAATCACACCAGTACTGAAAGCGTCGAAGTTTCGCCCTGATGTGTCGTTTAGCTCTCAGATACAGTTCACAGTAACTGCTGTGCTTACCACACAAACGGAGAGTGATGCTAGAGGACACAAATTGAGCTCTCATCTCACGACAGTCTGAGATGTTGAACTGCTGAAACTGAAATGTGTTCTGGGCAGCTATGTCTTCGATCCCAGGACATACCCCTCTGAAAGTTGCGAATGTCGTGCTGATATTGTTTATGGTCCCTTGATGTTTCATCCAATCTGCAATATCAATGCAATGGGATGTTGGGGTGGGTGAAAAGGAAATATGAGGATGCATGGTGAAGGACACACGCAACAAATAACTTCCCACAGTAAACCACAAGAATGCAGATAATAGACAGCACAAGAGATGGTTATTAATGAATCAAGTCTGTGCTGCTCTGAAATGCGTAGACTTTAATCCTGTTCAAAGTACTTCATCTTTGGTTTTTGTACCCGTTCTTAATTTAAGAATTTGATGGGTAGTTAAACAAAGATAGATTAATTATGCACAGGTGATTTGGGACTGTAGATTGTTAACCAAAGACAGAAATAATAAGATAGGAGATACAAATACACTTTCTTAATTGTGTTTCCTATTAATGGACTTAAAATGCATGGTATAATTTATTAATAAAGAAAATTGCTATGTGTCTCCAACCAGTTTAAAAGCTCCAATTCTCTGGATTTCCTCTGTTTTTCTGCCCAAATATTCAACGTATACATAAAAGGATTGATGGCAGAGTTTAAAGGTAATATAATTATTGCTAAAGCAGTGTTCACTTCTCCAGGGACTGGGATCCCAAACAATGCCAAAAGCCCACAGAGTCCGATTGGAAACCAGCACATGAAGTCAGTGAGTGCAATACTTATCAATCGTTGAGCTATAGTCATGTCTTTTGAGATGCTAGTGGAACTGCTCTTGAAAGTATTGCTTTTTATTGACCAGTAGATTAACAGCTGTCCAACAGAGATAAGCAGAAATAAAACAAAATTAAGAAGAATCATAATACTAAATGAATAAACTTTTCCTTTGAACTCTTTCCTCATCACAGGCAGTGGAATGCAGATGCCTGTCTGGCCATAAAACTCCCAGTGTGCAGTCACTGGAAGTAAAGGCAAGAAAGCCAGAAACCAGCCTAGCAACCAGAGCAACAAGCAAATCAGTTTTGCGGATGTGTTTCCAAATTTCCAGGTACTGAATGGAAAGCAAAGAACAATGAAACGATCCATAGTAATGAGACAGATCAGTAAAGCTGAAGTTTCACTGGACCATAGAGAGAAAAATCCAGCTACCTTACATGCCATGCTTCTCTTCCATGTGCGATCATGATAAAGATATATACCACGATAGACATCATCGGCTACTCCTATAATAGTCATGTAAACGCCCATCAGCAAATCAGCCATGGTCAGGTTTGTGACAAATATGTTAAAACCACTTAATGAAGACATTCGTTTCCCACACACACGTGCGCAGAAACAAAAGATGTTGCCAGATATGGCCAAACAGGCCATCAGCCACAGTAATCCACGGTACATCCATGACTGCAGGAGATCTTCACATGAAGATATTTCGTCTTTGGGGGCAACACACGATCCATCAAAATTACTGGGAAGAACGTTCTTACAGCACAGTTTATAATTATTTGTTGATAATAAACGTAGGTGTGAAAGGTCTTCAAAAATGTTGGGAGAGAATGTTTCCACTGGACTGCCATCTAAATAGAGATTTGTCAGACGGGGAATGTACTGAAAACCCTCAGGGCTGATAGTATGAATGCAGGTAAATGTTAAGTTCAGTTTATTCAAACGAGCAAACACTGCCCAGAGTTCTGAATCGAACACTCTAAGTTTTGTGTATGAAAGATCTACTGATGCTAGCATTGGAGTCTGGCTATCTGAGGCATGATCTACATGGACTGCGGTAATGGGATTGTGAGACACTGAAAATGTTTGCAGATTTTTTAATCCCACAAGGGAACTTATGTTGAGAAAATGCAGTCTGTTGTGACTTAAATCAAGAACTTTGGTATTCAACAAGTTCGTTTTTAGTAGAGCTGTCAGTGAGCAGTGAGTGAGAAGTAGATGGATGAGATGGACATTATCATGAACATCTGACAGTGTCATCCCTGAACCAGAGGCATCCAAGTTGCGGATGTCAGGGAAGAGCTTTGCATTGAATGGCTTAGGGCACAGGAATGAATGAGCCTTGCAAAGGCAGCTGTTGACTGGACAGGCCATATCACACCACGTTTCATCGTCATGCTGTGGACAGTGAGGCCAGCCATCACAGATGTGGTCACCATGTACACATATAGGAGAATGCCTGCATCGCAGAAGTCCTTGACATGTGATCTTTTCACATGAGTTTTCATCTTCATGTTCTATACAGTCATAGAACCCATTGCACCTTGTATAAATGGGCAGACAGTCGTTGAACTCACTAGGACAACGGTAATGACTGCCAGGACAAAGTTCTGAGGAATTCATTGGTGTTACCGTGAAACGCATGATTCCATCAAACTCTACTAAGACAGGAGAAGGGATGCGTATTCCCTCTTTATCTATCTTCACTTGTCTACATTTTCCTTTGTCAGAACCGTCTCTGCATTGCGGGATTTCTTTACACACGTTGTTGTAGGAGACACACTGGCCATTGGAGCACGTGAAAGAGGACTTGCCACACTCAGGATGCAGGCAGAAGGATTCATCACTGGAATCTGGACAGTCAGCTATGAAGTCACACAGCAAAGAGTATGACAGACTGATAAAAGCGTCCTCATCACAAATAAATTGAGGTTGTAAAGGCACATATTGCTCTGTGGAATTCAAATGATGGAGGTTCAATAATTGACTAGACCAGTCACAATTAAATGCAAGCGGTTGTTGGCATGTATAATTTCGGTTGGAACCACAAGCTATGTGTTTGTATGTAACATCCCCATCCTGGCACTGTGTAAAAGAGTAGTGTGTGTCTATTAGTAATTCTAGAGCACTGGATACTGATAGCCTGTTTGAGTGATGGTCTATAGTAAAGTTTGTCCTTATTTCACATATTGCCCCACGAGGATCGCTAGCACCTTTCCCAGAAAGTTCAACTGTCATTGTTTGAATGCAAACTGGAATAACACAGTCCTTGTAATAAACATTTGTCATCATGGGTCTCTTAAAGTAATGAAAAAACACCGTTCTGTCTGCACTATGTGCTGTAAATGTATACATAACAGGCAATGAAGAATGAATTAAAATGATGCCTGTGTAAAAATATATAGATCTCCAGAATCGACCTGACTTGTTCACCATAACTTCATAAGGGTCATAGACACATGAAGGAAAACTGGCAAACCCTCCCAGTTGTTGACAATACTCGTCACTTTCATTTTGTCTGTGCAGAGACATGGCGAACTTGTAACATCGTCCACACATGGCCACCAGTCCCTGACACTCAGCACTGCTGAACGGACAGTGTTGGTGTTCATCTCGTGCATCGTCACACTCTGTCCACAGGTTACAGGTCAAATGATGCTGGAAGCTGGGGTAGTTCTGCACTGAGCAGTTCCACACGAACTGTGACTGTCTTTGTGGTTGATCATTTTGAGAGAAAAACGAAAAGAAAAACTGGAAACGTTGGTTGACATCTGAATGTGCTTTGCCCATGATATCTGATGCATCATTGCCTTTATAATGATCGTTGGCGGCTTGGAGAAAGAATTTGTCATGACCGGCATAGTGCATATGAGCTGCATCGGATGGAACTTCTTCGTGACTCCAGATTCTCGTGGCTTGATGTGGGATGCTGAAGGAACTGTTATAGCGATACAGTTGCACACAGTGATCAGTCACTAGCCTTTTAAAACTGATCATGAGAAAATGGTCCACTGGTACAGGTATGTGCTGTGAAAGATGTTCCTTGTCCAGTGCACTTCTGTTTCCCATGGTGATGTAGCCAGAGGATTGGGACGTCATGACAAGGACCAGGCCATGACCTAAAGGGATTAACCCACTATCCGACAATGCCTCTCAGGCATAAGACACGGGGTGGGGGGTATTTTTACGTCATCTTCAGAAGAACATGGTTATGTCAAAACTTCTAACCCCGAATATGCGCAATCAGCGTAAATTCTGTTGAGGGAGTGGGAGGGGTGGGATATTATTAAGTTCGCATAAAATTACGTAATTGCTTACAAAACTTGCAATGGCTGTTTCTTGAAGTCTCTCATCCCCATATTTATGTTTTTACCGTTGTTAAGTCCAAAAGCCGGAAACCATAACTTTCGGCACTCAAAAACCTGGAAGCCCCAAGTTTTAGCACACCTCGCCTCTTAGAAACATCAAACTACCTTCAGGCATACACAGAGCACAGCATTAACACATACAACATTCCCAGACACCTCCTCACCCACTCCAACACACCCATCCCATGCATACCCAAACCATCTCCCATGGCCCACCACCATGATACAACCTTGGACGGACCCACCTCCCCTACGGACACACGTGAACCTACCTCCCCGACAGCCACACACAGGCCCACCTTCCCAACAGCTGCATGCAGACCCACCACCTCTGGCTCCCCAATTGCCACACACAAGCCCACGTCCCCTACCACCACACACCAGCATCCCAAACACACCTTCACTGACCCAATACTTTCTCCCCGCCCCTTGAAACCCATTCCCCAATTCTCACGACATCACCCCTATTTGGATTTGAGCAATAGACCCCACCCACTGTCCCATTCTAGCCGTTCCCGACCCTCAAACAATTCTTCGTCCCGACCACTTCTCCCCACCCCTCCACGCCCCCGACTGACCCGACCGACCCGACAGATCCCCTCCCTGATTGACCTTCCCTTGGGCCCCCGCCCTAGACACTGCCCGGAGCTCCCTTACTTTCTGAAAAATCATGTCGTCCCCCCTAAACTGACCTTCCAACCTCCCCGCCCCCCTCCTTCAAATTCTTCCCCCCAACATCATCCTCCCCTTCCCTCTTCCCCCACGTGGATTCCCCTCTCCCCTGGTGCCCCTCCAGTATCCCCAAAACACTTACCACGACGACTGGCCTCGGACTGAAGGGGGATGAAACGTGCCTGGTGTGCATCCAGACAACAGAATAGCCATTTGTTTTACACAGTTTTTAGTTCTAATTCTAATACAATATCTGCGACCTCATGAACACAAACCCTGATCACGCGTTGGGTGGCCAGAAGCGTACACTAGAATAAGCGACGTGGGAGTGCAGGACAAAGCCTATAAAAGAACAATGCAATAATAAAAGTAATAAAAGCCATGATCACACCACATGATGATGTTTTAAGGATTTTTAAAGTATTAATGTGACACCGCCAGGATGTCTCAGGATGTGATGTTTTAAGGATTTTTAAAGTATTAATGTGACTTTTTCTGATATAAATGTCGTTATTTTTGACCTCACTGTTCCTTATATTCCCTGACTTTGTCATAGGCCTACTATCGCCAGGTGTGATTTAAAACTCTCCCCATATCCCTGGCAGGCTACACAGTGCACGAATTCCCCTCATGCTAGCTCCTTTCAATTTTCCACAGAGAACTATTTGTTTCAAGTTATTTCCTTCAACAGAGGCAAATATTCTTATCATTGACTGTGGTTAGGGATAGGAAAAGACCTTTCAACTGGTATGCCACCATAAAACAATGTAAGCCTAATGGATAAAACACTTTAAATTAATTTATGCTGGTGACGAGTGTTAACCAAAATGAACTGAAAGGAGCTGAGAAAAGCTACTGTGGCTAAGGTTTAATATGCGGATGACAAGGGATGATACAAGAGCTTACAGGGCCTTATTTCGCATTATATAACCTATCAGTATTTAACTTATTACTTCGTTCTCGTTATTAAGCCTGTGTGTGTGTTTGTGTTTTATTTGAAGTCATTAATGAACAATTTGCAACTTTTATTCTTGTTGATTGATTTGCATTTTTTTAAAATAATGAGATATATATACGAATCTTCTTTTCCCTATTCCCCCCCCCCCCCCCCCCCTCTTTTTTCTTCCTCGTCTTTCTTTCCCCCACCCTTTAATTACATGATACACTTTATTTGCCAATTTTCGTCTTTCTCTTTAAACATCGACTTAACCCTAACCCTTATCACTATACCTAAACACAACGCTGATTTCTTACTTCTTATTTGAGCCTTGTCTGATGGTGTTTTTGCACTCCCACATTTACACATCTTTACTCATCAATTTAACATCCAATGATCCTATACCCCAGGCTTTAGATTACACACTTCTCAACCTTCCCATCTTCCGATCAGGTACCGAGCAGAGCTTCGCCCTGACATACAAAATAAAACCGGATTTCTGGATGTCCCGAAAAATGAGCACCCCTGAATTTGTCATGCCTGGTGCCTGGTAAGCTTTTAACATTGACTAATCGTGGAATGGCCGAATAAAAGGCAAGGCGGGACAAGTGCTACCCAACAGTGACCTGATTGACACAGCATGGTGTATTACTCATCACACATATTATTATTTGGACCGCTTTATTTAGCCCATTAATGCCCATGCACTCAGGGAGGGTGCATTTACAATCACTGACCTACAGAAAAGTAATGATACAGTTTCAAAAATAAAATCATTTACACATGTTCTGGAGTCACTGACATACCTTATCTGTTGCTTTCATTTATCTGATGATTACAGCATTGTTTTATAAAAGGAATATGGCTAATATGTTGAATGCATAAAATCGGTCTAAGAATTTCAGGTTTCAAAACACTACAAATAGGTATTTTCTCATAATGCTTATAAAATATATATCAAGCTTGCTATTGTGTATGCAAACAACCAATATGTAGCTTTTAGGAAATTTGAAAATGTGTAATCCACATGTGGCGGTTGGCTGACCCCATGACTTATATTGTGCAATATGATCTTTGTGTTGGTGCTCACATTTTATGTGAATATAGTTTGGTGGGACAGGGCGGCACTGCAGTCTATTTCAGCTTGTCTGGGAGTCTGAAAGGCCTATTTTTCAATAATTTCGGCAAAACTTAGTGTTCCAGCGTTATTGATAGGCCTGTACAGCATCTCTCCTAGCTCTTCGAATTAGAGATGATTTTGCAGAACAGGAGAGGACAATGGACCGACTGTGCACTAAAAGTACTATAAGCCAATTTT
Source organism: Phymorhynchus buccinoides (assembly GCA_017654935.2). NCBI lineage: Eukaryota > Metazoa > Mollusca > Gastropoda > Neogastropoda > Raphitomidae > Phymorhynchus > Phymorhynchus buccinoides. Next base: position 15,163,934 of record CM065707.1, read on the forward strand.
GGTTCCAAGTGATGCACTAGTGTGTGTAGAATCTCTGCGTGAAAAATCCCCCCAAATCCACTTGAGGTTTCCGAGTTATGGCGTCACTGTTTCTATTTTTTATCATGTGAACAAACTATTATACTTGGCAGTGCTCTTTTGATACTACAGGCCATTTTGTGTTGCATATCATACATTAGGGTGTGTAGAATCTTTATGTAAAGATTCCAAAAAAAGTACCTAAGGACTTCCGAGTTTTGACATCACTATTTCTATTTTTAAACTGCAAATTCCATATCACATGAAACATTATAAAGAACAACAAATGTGATATATTATGATAATGTGAAGTCATGCGCCATGCATGGAATGCATTAAGAAGTGTAGAATCTTTCTGTGAAAATTCTCTAAATTTTCCTCTAGGGGTTTCCTACTTATGACGTCATCAATTCTATTTTTAGACCGAACACTCCTTATCACGTGAACAAACTATTATACTATACAGTTTGATACTACAGGCTAATGTTTGTTCCACATCATGCATTCGGGTGTCTAGAATCTTTATGGAAAAAAAATCATGGAAAATCCACTTGGGGTTTCCAAGTTATGACGTCATTATTTCTATTGTTAGACTGCAAAATCCATGTGAGATGAAAAATTATAAACAACAAAAAACGTAATCAGTGTTGATGAATTCAAGCCAATATGTATGCCTATGATGCTTTAAGATGTGAAGAATCTTTCTTTTGAAATTTCCCAAAATGTTCGCATTGGGGTTTCCTACTTATGGCCTCATCAATGCTATTTTTAGACAGGAAACCCTTTACATTATCATGTGAACAAATCATTATACTACACAGTCCACGTTCCCTACTACAGGCTCCTTTTTGGTGCATATCAGACACTAGGATGTGACAAATCTTTGTGTGAAAAATCCCACAAAATCTGCTTGGGGTTACCCAGTTATGACGTCATTAATTCTACTGTTTGTAGACTCAGAACTGCAAATTACATACATTGCTTTAAACACTGGCCCCTTGTAATTATTATCTGCCAATGTTTATGCATGTGCTGCATTGTGATGTGTAGAATCTTTCTGTTAAATGTTCAGGAGTTTTATCATGCTGTTTCCCAGAAATGGCGTCATTATTTCTGTTTTTAGACTACAAACTCTATGTTTACAGAGGCTAAGGAATATTGGTGTCTGTTCAGATATTCTTCAAAAATACTACCGATGTTGCATTTAATCTGTTCTTACTGTGTCATTTATGTGTTGGAATGGAAGCCTGAGTATAAGAAGTAAGCATGTGTTGAGTGATATGGTGAATGTGTGCAGTAAGGTTGTGGGTGCAAGGCAGAGTGGTCTGCAAGAGTTGTATGACAGACAAGTAGTCAAGAAAGCCAAGAAAATCCTTAATGATAACAGTCATGTTCTGACAAAATACTATGAGGCATTACCATCGGGCCGTCGATATAGAACTCTAAAACTGAAAATAAGAGCACAGAAAACTTTCTTACCAAGATCAATTCATCTGTTGAACTCTTAATGTACTGCATCAAGTGACTGTTTTGCTGAGCAGCTTGTCCATCTCCTTGGGATTGTATTTGTGCAAGCCTATCTGTAGTCCCTTTCTTCTGCAATAGATTACTGCTGTGTATGTCCTTGACTAAATTGTCTGTGTAGAGATGGTGTAGGTACTATTATTGCTGCATTGTTAAGCGTTATTCTTGCCTCGCTTTTCAACTGATTATGTCTCGATTTAAAATGTATTTAAAATGTGTTTTAAAAATGCGTTCTGCTTTTGCTGGACTATTTGTTCGTATTTGTCTAGTTTGTTTATTACAATATTGCAGTGTTATTAGTCATTAGTTTATATTCTTTAATTGTTGCTGATAAATGTGTTTATTGTTGTTTTTCTTATGTGCACCTGGCTGCAATTTCTCTGTTATGAGATAATAAAGATGATTTGGATTTGGATCCAGAAGGACATCAGCTGGGACTTGCATGCTGAGGCCATAACATCAAAGGCAAATAGAATGCTGGGCTTTCTACGACGAAATCTGAAGATCTGCTCATCAGAACTTTGTCAGACCCCTGCGTAAATATGCCAGTTCTGTGTGGAACCCCCACACTCGGAGGAACGTGAACAAAATCGAAGCTGTACAGAGAAAGGCGGCTCGCTTCGTGTTAAACTGCTACCTGCTTATAACCAATTTTCCCCTTATTTTCGAGTTTTCTCTTATAAACAATAAACGATTTGTTTTTAATTAGGGCATGAACTAAGCGATTGTTCCAAAATATGCGGTTGTTTTCATGAACAAAAGAGAAACTTTTTTAACGGTCAGAGCAAGCTACGTCCCCCATACCCAACTCTAACTGTTTCATCTCCAAAACCACTTTTTCTCCCCCCCGACCATGCAACTTTTTTTTAATTGACCACTGTTTTTTCAACCACACCTTTGGTCGACACGGGTAACGACACCTGATGTTTGTTGTGGTTTTTCACCCAGCAATTCTCTATCCATTGATAAATGTTTTTTAACCAACATTTTGGGTCGACCCCCATACCATTTCCTACTTTTTGGTTTATTGGCAAACAACCTTTAGGAAACTAGTTTTAGTCAACACAACCTTTGTCGACATGTCTTGACCTGATCATTTGTGTTGACATTTTTCCATTCCCTTGATATGCACTTTTACGAAACTACTTTTGGTGACCCAAAAACCATTTCTACTTTTGTCGACACTTACAAAACTACTTTTAGTTGACCGAATCATTTCTATTGACACCTTTCAACCACTTTTGTCGACACTTACGAAACTATTTTGTGTTGATCCAACCATTTCTACTTTTGTTGACCCAAGCCTTTCTTATTAAATGTCCCCACCCCCACCCTTTTTCGGTCCCGCCCCGTCGGAAACCCAAGAAGGAGATTCGGGGGGCCATGTTTTATTTTTTTCCCGAAAAAAAAAACGTGGGGGTTTCTTTCCCAAAGAGGTCGACAATAATGGGTTAGGTTTTCCGAACAAAAGTGTTTGGTCGACAAAGTGGTCGGGACAATAATGGTTAGGTTCCGACAAAAGTGGTGTTCGACAAAGTGGTTCGACAATAATGGTTATCGTTTGGACAAAAGTGGCTGATCCACAAAAGGGCGCATTAACGCACGCCATGTTATTATATCCTTGCTTCAATTCAGTCTTGCATACAGAAAAAACTGAGTGCACAATTGAAAGCTTTGGTCGTGTGTTCCAGCTTTCAACCTGATTAGGCTGAGAAGAAACATGAGAGATGGTGGGGGGGGGGGGGGGTATTTATTTGTGAATGCGATAATGACGAGTACGATAAATCACGAAGAGAGCGAGAGAGAGAGAAAAAAAAAAAAAGGAAAAGAGAGAGATCAGAGGAGAGAGAGAGAGAGAGAGAGAGAGAGAGAGCATAGCCCATGCGTGCGTTTCGTGTGTGAGTCAGTGAACAGCGGGCTTGCTTGTGTTGTGTGGAGCGGGGTGGGGGGGGTGGGGGGGGCGTCCGTGCTGGCTCGTGTGTGTGTGTGTGTGCGCGCGGCGCGCGCGTGTTGTGTGTGTATGTGTGGTGTGTGTACATGCACACAAGTGTTTTGTATTTATGCATCATCTTAGGCCTATGCTTTTAGCATGTAACTGTGATTGTAGTCTCTAATCTCTCTCTCTCTCTCCCGTCTTGTCTCTCTCTCTCTCTCTCTCTCTCTCTCTCGGTCTCGCTCTCCGTCTCGTCTACTCTCTTCTCACTCTCCTCTCTCTCTCTCTCTCTCTTCTCTCTCCATCTCTCTCTCTCATCTCTCTCCTCTCTCCTCTCAAGAAACCAACCTCGTTCCTCTCTTCTCCGTCCTCACCTCCTTCATCCGCCTTCTCTAAACCACGTGGGACTCTTCCCAGACCATCGCGGTT
>CM065707.1:15168337-15178337 GCA_017654935.2 Phymorhynchus buccinoides
TTCTACACTTCTTAATGCATTCCATGCATGGCGCATGACTTCAAATTATCATAATATATCACATTTGTTGTTCTTTATAATGTTTCATGTGATATGGAATTTGCAGTTTAAAAATAGAAATAGTGATGTCAAACCTCGGAAGTCCTTAGGTACTTTTTTTGGAATCTTTACATAAAGATTCTACACACCCTAATGTACTGATAGTATAATAGTTTGTTCCATTGTCCTCTCCTGTTCTGCAAAGATCATCTCTAATTCGAAGAGCTAGGAGAGATGCTGTACAGGCCTATCAATTCGAAGAGCTGGAACACAGGCCTAAGTTTTGCCGAAATTATTGAAAAATAGGCCTTTCAGACTCTCAGACAAGCTGAAATAGACTGCAGTGCCGCCCTGTCCCACCAAACTATATTCACATAAAATGTGAGCACCAACACAAAGAACATATTGCACAATATAAGTCATGGGGTCAGTCAACCGCCACATGTGGATTACACATTTTCAAATTTCCTAAAAGCTACATATTGGTTGCTTGCATACACAATAGCAAGCTTGATATACATTTTATAAGCATTATGAGAAAATACCTATTTGTAGTGTTTTGAAACCTGAAATTCTTAGACCGATTTTATGCATTCAACATATTAGCCATATTCCTTTTATAAAACAATGCTGTAATCATCAGATAAATGAAAGCAACAGATAAGGTATGTCAGTGACTCCAGAACATGTGTAAATGATTTTACTTTTGAAACTGTATCATTACTTTTCTGTAGGTCAGTGATTGTAAATGCACCCTCCCTGAGTGCATGGGCATTAATGGGCTAAATAAAGCGGTCCAAATAATTATATGTGTGATGAGTAATACACTATACGGTGTGAATCAGGTCACTGTTGGGTAGCACTTGTCCCGCCTTGCCTTTTATTCGGCCATTCCACGATTAGTCAATGTCAAAAGCTTACCAGGCACCAGGCATGACAAATGCAGGGGTGCTCATTTTTTGGGACATCCAGAAATCCGGTTTCTGGTGTGCTAAAACTTGGGGCTTCCAGGTTTTTGAGTGCCGAAACTTATGGTTTCCGGCTTTTGGACTTAACAACGGTAAAAAAAATAATATGGGGATGAGAGACTTCAAGAAACAGCCATTGCAAGTTTTGTAAGCAATGACGTAATTTTATGCGAACTTAATAATATCCCACCCCTCCCACTCCCTCAACAGAATTTACGCTGATTGCGCATATTCGGGGTTAGAAGTTTTGACATAACCATGTTCTTCTGAAGATGACGTAAAAATACCCCCCACCCCGTGTCTTATGCCTGAGAGGCATTGTCGGATAGTGGGTTAATCCCTTTAGGTCATGGCCTGGTCCTTGTCATGACTTCCCAGTCCTCTGGCTACATCACCATGGGAAACAGAAGTGTACTGGACAAGGAACATCTTTCACAGCACATACCTGTACCAGTGGACCATTTTCTCATGATCAGTTTTAAAAGGCTAGTGACTGATCACTGTGTGCAACTGTACCGCTATAACAGTTCCTTCAGCATCCCACATCAAGCCACGATAATCTGGAGTCACGAAGAAGTTCCATCCGATGCAGCTCATATGCACTATGCCGGACATGACACATTCTTTCTCCAAGCTGCCAACGATCATTACAAAGGCAATGATGCATCAGATATCATGGGCAAAGCACATTCAGATGTCAACCAACGTTTCCAGTTTTTCTTTTCGTTTTTCTCTCAAAATGATAAACCACAAAGACAGTCACAGTTCGTGTGGAACTGCTCAGTGCAGAACTACCCCAGCTTCCAGCATCATTTGACCTGTAACCTGTGGACAGAGTGTGACGATGCACGAGATGAACACCAACACTGTCCGTTCAGCAGTGCTGAGTGTCAGGGACTGGTGGCCATGTGTGGACGATGTTACAAGTTCGCCATGTCTCTGCACAGACAAAATGAAAGTGACGAGTATTGTCAACAACTGGGAGGGTTTGCCAGTTTTCCTTCATGTGTCTATGACCCTTATGAAGTTATGGTGAACAAGTCAGGTCGATTCTGGAGATCTATACAGTTTTACACAGGCATAATTGTAATTCATTCTTCATTGCCTGTTATGTATACATTTACAGTACATAGTTCAGACAGAACGGTGTTTTTTCATTACTTTAAGAGACCCATGATGACAAATGTTTATTACAAGGACTGGGTTGTTCCAGTTTGCATTCAAACAATGACAGTTTCATGGAAAGGTGTTACAGATCCTCGTGGGGCCATATGTGAAATAAGGACAAACTTTACTATAGACCATCACTCAAACAGGCTATCAGTATCCAGTGCTCTAGAATCACTGATAGACACACACTACTCTTTTACACAGTGCCAGGATGGGGATGTTACATACAAACACATAGCTTGTGGTTCCAACCGAAATTATGCATGCCAACAACCGCTTGCATTTAATTGTGACTGGTCTAGTCAATTATTGAACCTCCATCATTTCAATTCCACAGAGCAATATGTGCCTTTACAACCTCAATTTATTTGTGATGATGACGCTTTTATCAGTCTGTCATACTCTTTGCTGTGTGACTTCATAGCTGACTGTCCAGATTCCAGTGATGAATCCTTCTGCCTGCATCCTGAGTGTGGCAAGTCCTCTTTCACGTGCTCCAATGGCCAGTGTGTCTCCTACAACAACGTGTGTAAAGAAATCCCGCAATGCAGAGACGGTTCTGACAAAGGAAAATGTAGACAAGTGAAGATAGATAAAGAGGGAATACGCATCCCTTCTCCTGTCTTAGTAGAGTTTGATGGAATCATGCGTTTCACGGTAACACCAATGAATTCCACAGACATTTGTCCTGGCAGTCATTACCATTGTCCTAGTGAGTTCAACGACTGTCTGCCCATTTATACAAGGTGCAATGGGTTCTATGACTGTATAGAACATGAAGATGAAAACTCATGTGAAGAGATCACATGTCAAGGACTTCTGCGATGCAGGCATTCTCCTATATGTGTACATGGTGACCACATCTGTGATGGCTGGCCTCACTGTCCACAGTGTGACGATGAAACGTGGTGTGATATGGCCTGTCCAGTCAACAGCTGCCTTTGCAAGGCTCATTCATTCCTGTGCCCTAAGCCATTCAATGCAAAGCTCTTCCCTGACATCCGCAACTTGGATGCCTCTGGTTCAGAGATGACACTGTCAGATGTTCATGATAATGTCCATCTCATTCATCTACTTCTCACTCACTGCTCACTGACAGCTGTACTAAAAACGAACTTGTTGAATGCCAAAGTTCTTGATTTAAGTCACAACAGACTGCATTTTCTCAATATAAGTTCCCTTGTGGGATTAAAAAATCTGCAAACATTTTCTGTGTCTCACAATCCCATTACCGCAGTCCATGCAGATCATGCCTCAGATAGCCAGACCCCAATGCTAGCATCAGTAGATCTTTCATACACAAAACTTAGAGTGTTCGATTCTGAACTCTGGGCAGTGTTTGCTCGTTTGAATAAACTGAACTTAACATTTACCTGCATTCATACTATCAGCCCTGAGGGTTTTCAGTACATTCCCCGTCTGACAAATCTCTATTTAGATGGCAGTCCAGTGGAAACATTCTCTCCCAATATTTTTGAAGACCTTTCACACCTACGTTTATTATCAACAAATAATTATAAACTGTGCTGTAAGAACGTTCTTCCCAGTAATTTTGATGGATCGTGTGTTGCCCCCAAAGACGAAATATCTTCATGTGAAGATCTCCTGCAGTCATGGATGTACCGTGGATTACTGTGGCTGATGGCCTGTCTGGCCATATCTGGCAACATATTTTGTTTCTGCGCTCGTGTGTGTGGGAAACGAATGTCTTCATTAAGTGGTTTTAACATATTTGTCACAAACCTGACCATGTCTGATTTGCTGATGGGCGCTTACATGACTATTATAGGAGTAGCCGATGATGTCTATCGTGGTATATATCTTTATTATGATCACACATGGAAGAGAAGCATGGCATGTAAGGTAGCTGGATTTCTCTCTCTATGGTCCAGTGAAACTTCAGCTTTACTGATCGGTCTCATTACTATGGATCGTTTCATTGTTCTTTGCTTTCCATTCAGTACCTGGAAATTTGGAAACACATCCGCAAAACTGATTTGCTTATTGCTCTGGTTGCTAGGCTGGTTTCTGGCGTTCTTGCCTTTACTTCCAGTGACGGCACACTGGGAGTTTTATGGCCAGACAGGCATCTGCATTCCACTGCCTGTGATGAGGAAAGAGTTCAAAGGAAAAGTTTATTCCTTTAGTATTATGATTCTTCTTAATTTTGTTTTATTTCTGCTTATCTCTGTTGGACAGCTGTTAATCTACTGGTCAATAAAAAGCAATACTTTCAAGAGTAGTTCCACTAGCATCTCAAAAGACATGACTATAGCACAACGGTTGATAAGTATTGCACTCACTGACTTCATGTGCTGGTTTCCAATCGGACTCTGTGGGCTTTTGGCATTGTTTGGGATCCCAATCCCTGGAGAAGTGAACACTGCTTTAGCAATAATTATATTACCTTTAAACTCTGCCATCAATCCTTTTATGTATACGTTGAATGTTTGGGCAGAAAAGCAGAGGAAAGCCAGAGAATCTGAGCTTTTAAACTGGTTGGAGACACATAGCAATTTTCTTTATTAATAAATTATACCATGCATTTTAAGTCCATTAATAGGAAACACAATTAAGAAAGTGTATTTGTATCTCCTATCTTATTATTTCTGTTTTTGGTTAACAATCTACAGTCCCAAATCACCTGTGCATAATTAATCTATGTTTGTTTAACTACCCATGAAATTCTTAAATTAAGAACGGGTACAAAAACCAAAGATGAAGTACTTTGAACAGGATTAAAGTCTACGCATTTCAGAGCAGCACAGACTTGATTCATTAATAATCATCTCTTGTGCTGTCTATTATCTGCATTCTTGTGGTTTACTGTGGAGAGTTATTTGTTGCATATGTCCTTCACCATGCATCCTCATATTTCCTTTTCACCCACCCCAACATCCCATTGCATTGATATTGCAGATTGGATGAAACATCAAGGGACCATAAACAATATCAGCACGACATTCGCAACTTTCAGAGGGGTATGTCCTGGGATCGAAGACATAACTGCCCAGAACACATTTCAGTTTCAGCAGTTCAACATCTCAGACTGTCGTGAGATGAGAGCTCATTTTGTGTCCTCTAGCATCACTCTCCGTTTGTGTGGTAAGCACAGCAGTTACTGTGAACTGTATCTGAGAGCTAAGCGACACATCAGGGTGAAACTTCGACGCTTTCAGTACTGGTGTGATTCTGTTGAGTGGGAAACTGTTCTGTCTGTGAATTACGAAGGTTCTGGCAGATACCAAACACGAATAGCCTGTGATGTGCATAGCCTTGAAGAGTTTTACTACTGTAACTCAAAAAAAGACTATATATTTGTAGAGCATTGGAACAACCCTCGAGTTACAATAGATTTAATTGAATTTATACGCTTCGAGGTCCCTATAGAACATTTAGGGATACACTCTGGGTATATGATGCTACTGCCACCAAAAGACAGCTACACAGTCCAAGGAGAACTAAAGTGTCCCACAGGATATGTTATTATAATTGGTTTGAATCAGACAGAATATCAAGCAGATTGTGAAATTGAGCAAGGTGTCTCACTTACATACAGAATCACCAAAACAAGCAAGCAGCAAAAGACCTGCTGGGACTTCTCTACACCTGCTGCTGTCTTTCCTTCGTCACAACTTTTACTTTCGTTTCATTGGCCAAACGCCAATGACAGACTGTATTTTTCTACAGTTCCTGACCAATTTAGACCCTGTAGGCTACCCAGTGGATTGTTCAACTGTTCTGTCCCCCATTACTTTCAGTTTCAGGACAACGTGCATTGTAATATGCGGAAAGAATGTGATAGTGGGCAGGATGAAACAGAGCACTGTCCTTTCAGCAGTACTGACTGCCAGGGACTGGTGGCTTCTGTTGGAAAATGTTTCAGTTATTTGAGAGGGATTGTCAGGACAGAATTTACGAAATCCAAATATATGTGTGCAGACGTGGGTGGACGAATGGTTGCGCTAAAAACGAGAACAGAATATGATGATGTATCACAATTATTACGAAGACATAATAGTTATACGTTAAGTTTAGGCATAACATCAGGATGGCACTCGTCACCTTTCATTTACAGCAAATTTAACAAGTGGGTCGACAACACTTTTGTATATTACAGTAACCATTTGAACATGCAAACTTTTCAAGGACAGTCACTCTATCCTAAACGATCAGTCCTTTATGGATTCCTGATCTTACACGAACTTGTATTTTATGATAAAATCTCACTTATGTTTTTTACAAGTATGGTTATTTGCGAGATTGATTTACCTTCCCTCACATATCATCAATATGAAATTAAACCGCTGCATTCAGATGTATTCCAATCTAGAATGGTAATTACAAAAACACGACAGCTTTTGTCACTTTCTCCAAATGGACATTTTACACATTCATTCTTCTTGCATTTCAGAGGTAAGCTTAACGGCCAGACCTCAACATTTAGCCACCCACCCACAGCTATGAACGTAAGTTATGGCGCGAACCTTTCCTTCTTCAGTCTTAAAGCAATTCAAAAACATTCATTGCCAAGTGTCTTTTCATGTGATGATGGGGTCACCACAGTTCACCCCACTTTTGTCTGTGACTTTAGACAACACTGCTCCGATAACAGTGAGGAGGCATTTTGCGAGCATCCCTCGTGTGATGGCTTCCTGTGCAATAATGCCCAGTGTGTATCTCACAGCCAACGTTGCAACGAATATTCAGACTGTTGGGACAGTTCTGATGAGGTAGATTGCAGTTCAGGAGAACAGTTTCACTATCTCATCAACGATACAATGAAGGCAGAAAGATTTCACATCAACTTGGATGGCACTGGCTACTTTACTTGGGAGATGATTGAAGAAGTGAACTCATGCTTTGATACTCATTATAGTTGCATGACTGAAATTATCTTCTGCCTTCCAGTCTACACTCGCTGCAACGGATTCAACGACTGCGTTTATGGAGAAGATGAACAGAACTGTGAGAGAATCACATGCCCTCATTATTATCAATGTCGTGATTCCCAAGTCTGTGTGCATGACGATCACCTGTGTGATGGCTGGGGTCAGTGTCCACAGCGGGATGATGAACTGACCTGTGACATGATCTGCCCTGAAGGCTGCCTCTGTCAAGGGGATTCTTTTGTGTGTGGTCAACCTTTTCCTGCAGATGTCTTTCCCCGCCTTCGCTATGTGGATGCTGCATGGTCAGGGATGCTGCTGACTGATTTTTCACACAATGCATATCTCATTTACCTGACTCTGGCGCATTGTGTTCTGCACAGTGTGTCAGGTTTGGACAGCAAAAACTTACGATCCATGGATCTTTCCAACAATGCCATAACAACTCTCGATCTTACCTTTCTTCTTCATTTTCCAAATCTAAGAACCTTATCCCTGCACAACAACCCTCTAATGAAGATAACAAGAAGATCATCGAAAGATATTCATTATAGGCTAAGACACATTGACTTGTCAAAATCACACTTAACTTCGCTTGAAAATGATGTTTTAAACTTTCCCATTTTTTCAAGTTATTTGAATGTGTCCTATTGTGATATTAAAGCAATTGAGTCCAAAGGATTTAAAGCCATGACTCACCTTATTGAATTAGATTTAAAAGGAAATCCATTAAGAAATGTTCCTTTGGATTTGTTTTCCAACTCGCTCGTTTTGCTGAACATATATTCATCAGATTACAGGCTTTGCTGTGTGGATGTATTACCAAGACAGCAGAAGACACCAAGATGCTCAACACCAGAGGTTGCACTTCCATCATGCAAAACACTTCTACCTTCTGCGATACACGTGGTTCTATTTTGGTTAGTATTCATATTAGCCGTATTAGGAAATATGTTTTGTGTTATGATTTCCTTCATTGTCAAGGACATTTTTGGGAGCAGGTTTATGCTCACTTTCTCCCAGATACAGCTTTCTGGGTTATGTCTTGGATGTCATATATGCATTGTCTTAATAGCAAACGATCTGTTTCGGGGAGAATACGTTTGGTTCGAAAAGCTATGGACCAAAAGCGTGACATGCAAAATGAGTGGTTTTCTCTTCCTGTTGTCCCAAGAAGTGTCTGTATTCTTCGTATCATTTATTTGCTTAGACCACATGCTACATGTTTGCTTTCCAAGATATTCGTTGGTATTCCACAGATGTTCCACAGTCGTAGCTTCCGTCGTGATGTGGCTTCTCGGCATCCTGTTGTCTCTGATACCATTTCTACCTGGGCTGTCTCACTGGGGTCTTTCAGGCCAGTCTGGTCTGTGTCGGTTGGCTCTGTTTCAACACTATCAGTCCAGTAACAAGTTTACCTGGTTCAAGGTGATTATAGCAATAAACTGTTCCCTGTGCCCAATATTTGCTGTTTTTCAGTTATGTACTCGTTTGAAAACACCAAAATACAGAATCATGTTGGATCCCAGCCAAGGATATCTGTTTTCCTGCATCCACCTGATGAACAAAGTGTCCACCAAGGAGGCTGTGTGTTGGTTTGTGCTTGGCACGGCTACACTGCTGACCACGTGTGGTGTGAGCGGGTCGGACAAGATCCATGGCAGTTTGATAGTGTTCCTGTTGCCTCTCAACTCTGCCCTCAACCCTGTGTTCTACGTGTGGACTGCACTGACACAGCACAGAGGGAAAACACGAGAAGACAAAAATATCAAAATGCTTCTATCAAAACATGGAGTATTCTCAAAACACAAACGAGTTCATACGCAACAAAGAGACTAATGTGGAGAAGAACCCACTACAGATTACACTTTTGCATTAAATGCAAACCAATTTTAATGTTGATGAATGCATGCATCATTAATAATACCAGAATCTTTTTTTTTCCTGTACCATCTTCTGGACCTTACAGAGGTGTTACTCCCATGCCGGTCACAACTCGCAGCCACACCCTGGCTTGTTCAAGTCGCATAATACAAAACCGGCAATCCAAGGGGAGCGAATCTAGGCCGTGCTGCGGTGTCATTTTGGTGGAGTTTAATGGAGCCTGTACGCAGGACACCACCTACTAAGCCCCCTACTGACGACAATAATGTCTTTGCCGCGGAGCCAGCGTGAGTGAGGTCCTCCTCTGACGACGCCACCACGTCCGTCCATCGAAAGCTCCCCAGAACATACTGACCCCCATGACTTTGACCCGAACGCACCAAGGGCATAAACTGGATTGGTAATCGAAACTGAGGTCACCATGAGAGCAGGGCCACATAATTTGAGAATTTCTTTTTCTTTTTGATGATTGATGGAAATGAGGCGGATAACTATGATGATGATAATACTATGGAGTTCGGTATCGGTCTGAAACTACGTGACAGGTCTGTATTCTACGCTTCCTTTCATAATGATATACCGGCATTAACCAGGCCTGAGAACTACAGACACCTGCAGTGTTGGTCTTGAAATTAAAGCAACACTCTCAGAATCGCATCCGTTAAGCGGATGAGGCTCGACTGCGTGGTTTCAGTCTTCCCATTGAGCCCATATCCACTCACTCTGGGTAGGAGTCGGTCCAGGACCGAAAAAAAACCCTCGCCTCTGATGGGACCTCCCAGCCAGTAGTCCGTGACTTTACCACTACGCCATGGCGTCTGGTATAATAATACCAGAATCATTGCATCAGTTCTTTTCTTGTATTTGTTGGGAATAAAAGTGAAGCGAGTTTCACGCAAGTACCTTGTCCCTAAGGGTTTTCCGTCATGAGGACGTAAAACCTCCACTCAACCCATACGCAAGTACAACTTGATAATTAAAATCTTAGCGATGCAAATGCATCGATGCAGGCCTGTGTGAAGTATATGTCTTACTACGTGTCCCATTCTA
>CM065707.1:15183337-15185837 GCA_017654935.2 Phymorhynchus buccinoides
CTGCCGCTCGGCGGTGTCCTTTTTGTAGTTGAAATAGTTGCGTGCCACAAACGATTGCGAATCCGCGCTTGTTTCAAACAAAAGCCTCATTCACATTTCCTGATTATTAATTTGTTAGCCATAATAATAGCATTCAAGTCCCAATCAATCAACTTGAATGTATTCATTTTCTTAGTTTGACATGGAGGGCTAGCTATCAAAATAATGTTAATTAATAAAGTACTTATGTCTGAGATGTGTGTGTGTGTGCATGTGTGTATGTGTATGTGTGCATGTGTGTGAGTGTGTGTGTGTGTGTGTGTGTGTATGTGCATGTGTATGTGTGTGTGCATGTGTGTGAGTGTGTGTGTGTTGGTGTGCGTACGTGCGTGTTATCAGTGTATACATGCGTGTATGTGTGAGAGTATGCGTGATGTGCATGTATATGTGTATGCATCTCTCTCTCTCTCTCTCTCTCTCTGTACATGTGTGTGTACGCGCCTGCATGTTGCGTATCAGTGTGTGTATGTGGTGTATGTGTGTGAGTGTGCGTGTGAGTGCGCGCGCGCGCGCGTGAGTGTTGCGTATCACTGTATACATGCATGTGTTATTGTATGCGGTGTTGTGCATGCATGTGTGTGCGTGCGTGCGCGTTGCACGCGTGTTGCGTGCCAGTGTGTGTGTGTGTGTGTGTGTCAATACACATATAATACACACATAAATGTACGTTCCTTTTTACGACAGCGATCACGGATAACGACATTGGCACACTCACTCACAGTCAGCGAACTGTCGTCTGCAAGGGGCCCAGATGATTGTGATGCTGGCAGCTGGCGCGAAATGAAAGTGTCGTCTGCTTCTAGGCCTACCGGGTTGTGTTTTCCGTGCACTCACTCACTCACTCACTCACACAGTTTGTGGCGCCGCGCGCGTACGTGCACATGTGGCGGATTTTAGTTTGTTGTTTGTGCGCGCGCGCGCGTGTGTGTGTGTGTGTGTGTGCTAGATTGTGTTTTGTTGTCTGCTAGACAACGATGCAGTGGGCTTGAAACGAACATTGATTGGTTTCTAGAAGTGTAGAAAACTGTAAAAAAAAAAAAAAGTAGCTGAAAACGAGTTTAGCCCGTCTGTGTGGTAGCGACAACAATCGATGGATTCAACAATGCAAGTATGTTTTCAAATTATTTTACTCTTTTTTTTTTTTAGCCTGTCTGCGGAATGACTAAAGACAACACGAATCGATGAAGCAAACGACAGGTATGTTTCGAAAGGTATTATTTTGTTTTCGGCGACGATTGACACTGACTAGAAGTTTGTGGGTGATATTGTTGTTGTGCAAGTGCTTACTGGTGTAGTGACTGCTATTACATCACTGGAGATAGATTTATTTGTATCGATTGTGAAACTGGATTGCAATATCACAGTTATTACCCCCTTCTTATACAAATGGTTATTGATCTCCATTTGTGTTCAACCGTAATAAGCTGTACAAAACAACAACAAAAAAGACGTGAAAAAAAATCAACGACAGACTTAGGGTGTACTTTTTTGCTGGTAGGCTACACTTTTAACATGTTTGCTCAACCAAGTCAGACCAAAAAACAATCAATGCAAATAAATGGAATCAGTTCTTGGAACGTTGTGCATTGAATGTTTCACTAGAATACAGAGACGCAGAAATAATAATAAAAAAATAAAACCCTAATTGTTTGATCCATGATTTCCCAATAAACAATAGACTATATTATCAGGAGTCATCGACGTAACCTTGCATTTACAATTAAACGATGCTATGGTGTCTTTTTCCCATTTGGCAAAGATTTATCCGCTTCAAATGTTTCAAACGGCTCAATTGAACAGTTCAAAACTAATCGCACAGAATAAACATGTGTACTATGCTGACGCTTGCTTCTTGAAGAAAATAAAATAAATCGAGTGATTTGTCGACGATTCTACTACGCATTTATTAGACGTTGACACATTCGATATCAGACAAGACAAAATAGAGAATACCCATCAATCCTACGACTTCTTGATCATTTTTGTTTGTTTTAATTGAACAGTTAAGGACGGGCCAAATTGCTGGTTGGAGTACTAATGGTTATGAAACCTCTCTCTCCATGGATTGTCCTATGGCTCCAACCCACCTGCGTGCGCATCTCGACCATTCCAACGGAAGTGTCGCCATCTTAGTCCTTATTTGTGTGTAAACAAAGTGAAAATGTTATCTAAATGTGTAAAGAAAACATTCAGATGTTATAAATACAGTTTAGATAAGTTTCGAATTGGAACAGCCAAATACGCAGCATCGATCTGGCATTTTTCAAAAAAAATAAGGACTAAGATGGCGGTCTCCCATAATATGGCGCTCCTTGTGGCCGGATATGACGACACGTGGGTACCAGCCATACATTTTGTATCTGTATTTCCCAGATTCGAAGGCATTACAACATTGGCTGCTGATTAAAGCTTGAGATGTGAGATGAGCCGCTATATCCGAAGGAACACCATTTTTGTCTTC
>CM065707.1:15195837-15198337 GCA_017654935.2 Phymorhynchus buccinoides
GGATCAGATCAGCCTGGAATTATTTTCCTAAAATCGAAAGAAGCAGACTTTGAGATTGAGGGTCGTAAACATTGAAGAGGATGGCTAAAGTGCAAGATTGCCCACAAAATATGAAAATAATTGACCGAAATTCGTAGCATTTCATCAGATTCATGTAGACTGCTCCCAATCGTCCCGCAAAACAAGGGGTCCCAGGCACTCCTTCACTCACAGTATAGAGGATCCTAGAGGTGGGATAGAGGGTCCCAGTGGCATTGCGAATGCTAAAAAGAATTTTTCTATTGCATCCCTGGGACCCCCTGCACATTCTTTTAGAGGGTCCTTTAGAATTTTAGTACTTCATAGAACCCCAGATGGGGGTCCCTGGGAACCCTGCAGTAAGTATTTAATCAGGTTCGTGCGTTATAGACGTCGACAAAAGTCGAGTCGACCAGTCATCCGTACCTCTCAAGTTGGGCGTGTAGATCGCGGCCTTAAAACCCACGTGCAGAATATAAACCGGGATTCTGTTGGACGAAAATACTTTTTGTCTTCAGTGGGAGCTGGAGGGTAACTCAACTATAGATCAGGTACAATTATCACAAGTACGTTTTAACACTGCTACCACGGGTAGTTAAAATGTGAACTTGGACTGATCTGCCGAAACGGATGAGTCCAAGTTACATTTTACTACAGTACTAGACTGAACTGCCAATCGCATGGGCGCAACTTTTCCTGGTCTACAAGGATTTCCTGTTTTTGAATTTTACCAGAAAAGGACTTTCCTTTGTTCTTTTAATTTGTCAAACAAGATCTTTGTGTGTCTTCTGTATTTTTCAAACACTTTAAGGTAAGCATGTGTATAAATCGTGGAGAAGGCAAACTAAAATACTTTCATAAATCTTTTTTTTTTGTTCAGCTGCAGAGGGACATTCAGGGTTTTTGTTTGTGGCTCAAGCCACAAACCTATAACTCACTTTGTCGGTCGGTCGGTCTGTCGGTCTGTCGGTCAAAAATTGTCGCACATTTTGACAAAACTGTCGCACTTCTAATCGAGGCTACACTTCTGGCAACTCTTTAAAAATGATGTATTTTAAAAGCGTACAAAATAATAAACATACGTAATACAGACACTACAACAGACACGACGAGTATGCGGTGCTTCTTTTGATGAGTATAAGTAGGATACATAGTTTTAAATGTTTTCCAAAAGATATAAAAAGTTACGAAATGGTGCAGAGATAACATTCTGGTTTACAGATTAAAATTATTGAAAAGCCAGGGGAGGTAACTCATGATTGGAGTGGTAAAAATAGACCGCGTGCCACAAACTATTGCGATTTCGCGCTTGTTTTCATTTTGTGTAATCGCACCCATGCAATCGTTTTGACAATTTAGTCTAATTTACCCCACCCACCCCACCCCCCCCGTGGGAATACTTGGGCGGTCTTCCGTAAAAATAGTTCCCCCACCTTCTGGAAGTTCTGTGCCTGTAACTTCCTCTAATCTTTCTGTGCTTGTAACTTCCTCTAATCTTTCTGTGCTTGTAACTTCCTCTAATCGTTCTGTGCTTGTAACTTCCTCTAATCGTTCTGTGCTTGTAACTTCCTCTAATCTTTCTGTGCTTTTTACTTCCTCTAATCTTTCTGTGCTTGTAACTTCCTCCTAATCTTTCTGTGCTTGTAACTTCCTCTAATCTGTATCTCTCTCTTTGACTCTTGCCCCTTTTCCTTACTTTCTGTCATCTACTATCTTTCTGAGTTTTTTTTGGGGGGGTCCATTCTCCTGCCCCTCCCCCCCCCCCCCCCCCCCCCCCCCCCCCGCTCAAAAAATAATTTTTTTTAAAAATCTTCCATAATGAACAAGAAACACCCGAAGGTGCTGATGGGACCCAGAGATGCACATAGTTTTCTCCTTTGAGATCCTCCGAAATCGGAATGTGTCGGCTGAATGTGCACAGCGAGGAGAGGGGTACAAAACTGGAAAAACGGACCCCATGCGTGCCCATTGTGGTCCTATTATGGCTAGAAGAACGAAGAAGAAGAAGAAGAAGAAGAAGAAGAAGTCTAATTGACATGTTCCTACCCGTGTTATCCGTTTTAAGACGCGCTTATGACTACGGTACCAGAAGTGGACAGAAATAACGACGAAGTGTGACAGTTTGACATCTAGTATTCGAACGAAATATCTAGTATTCGAACGAAATGGTACCCCCCCCCCCCCCCCTCCCCCCCCCACCTCCCCCCCCCACCTCTCTCCGTTTGTTTCTGTTTCTGTATATCTGGGTATTTTTTCCCTCTCTCTTTCTTTCATCTTTCTCTGTCTCTGTCTCTGTCTCTCTCTCTGTCCCTGTTTCTGTCTCTCTCTCTCTCTCTCTCTCTCTCTCTCTCTCTCTCTCTCTCTCTCTCTCTCTCTCTCTCTCTCTCTCTCTCTCTCTATCTATCTATCTCCGTCTCTCTCTCTCTCTCTCTCTGTTTCTGTCTCTCTCTCTCTCTCTCTGTCTCTCTCTGTCTCTCTCTGT
>CM065707.1:15205837-15208337 GCA_017654935.2 Phymorhynchus buccinoides
TAAGAGTCTTCAGTATATTGGCTACTGCAAAGAACACCTTTTGCAAAAGTGAATTCCCTTGGTGGGTGGGGGAAGATGGTTGAGTTCTAACCAAACAAGGGCATAACTCTCGCCAATAACCCTATTTGAGGCCACTAAATGGCTGCCTTTCAGCAAGAGTGATTGCCCTTGTCAGCCCTGACCAGCAAGGGATTCACTCTTACTGTCAAGGGCGTTACTAGCCCTAGTTGCAGAGGCCAATAGCGATCATCTCGCAATCACGGACAGTTTTGGCCAGTCTGTTTGGTGGTCGCTCAACTGAGGTTCGACTGTATGTCTGTCTGTGTGTCTGTGTGGATGGATGGATGGATGGATGGATGGATTGATAAATGGAAGTTTGTATGTATGGGTGGATGGATGGATGGACGTATCAACTGAAGTCAAGTCTACTTTATTATCTCAAAAAGAGAAATTCATGTCAGATGCAACAACATATAATGGGTGTGTGAGTGTGTTTGCGCGCGTGTGTGTGAGTGTGTGTGTGTGCGTGTGCGTGCGCGTGTGCGTGCGTGTGCGTGTGCGTGGTGTGTGTGTGTATATATATATATATATATATATATATATATATATATATATATATATATATATATATATATATATATATGTGTGTGTGTGTGTGTGTGTGTGTGTGCGTGTGTGTGCGTGTGTGTGTGTGCGTGTGCGTGCGTGCGTGCGAGTGTAACAATAACAATAGCAATAACGATAACAATACATTTCATTCATTTTTTTTTCAGGCCTTGTGACCCATATGAACATGATGTAAACAAGGCGAGATTTGTCTCTAATAGCTAAGCATTTTGAAATATACAATGCAACTTTACGAATCAAATCAAACGTTGGTAGAATTGCAAAGTAATGAGGCTTTATACCGAACATTCTCTGCCCTGAGATGCGGACACCACCCACTTAAGATTATCGCCCTTGCCTGTCAGGAACTAGTAGAATATAGCCACATAAAATTATCTGCTCCTGACTCGTCACCAGGGGGCATCGGCAGTTCGGGCCTAAAAGTATCGCCCTTTCGTGTCGGCAAGTAGTATAACGCCTCATTGAACTTTAAGCTTCGATGGAAATCTATAGCACTACGCAGGAATAAGCTTTTTTCGTTCAATGGAATATTTAGGGCAAACAAACAAATGACACATATCTTCGGAATACTAATAATTAGACTAAGTACAAAATGGGGTATTAACCCTTTCACCGCCAGTCATATTTCAGCCAAAAATCTCCATTAAATGTACCTGGGTACAGAACAAAAAACATCTGCAGTATTGTGGATTCTTCTGTGACATATGTAAAATAAGGTCTACCCTTACTTCCCAAAACTAAGACAATCAAGTTTTGGGATAATAGACCCCAATTTGAAATGCTTTTTAGTGACATAGGTGTTACATCACTGTGGTGCTAAAATGCGACTTTGGCGGTGAAAGGGTTAATTGGTTTGCCAAGTCGTGAGACAGTATTAAAAAGAAACATTATTTGTTCTTATCGAACCGTAAGCTCTATGTAGTTCCATGGATTCTGAATCAGAAACATAATTAGCTCTGCAGATAGTAGGGTGGTGGTCTAAGCAATCATGCTGGGCTGACAGGGAGTCACGCCAATGTTGAACATGAATATCACACAACCTTTGTTTATTAAACTCATCCATAAACAACAGTACGACATGACCACCGTCTTGCATTTCCGAGACGTAACTAAAATCATGGCAACATAACAGCTTTCAAATGTAATGCAATTTATTCTACTTGATGAATCATGTCTACGAAGCATATATTAACCCCTTGACTGCCACCAACGTATTACGTACTGACCTGATCACATCACTGATGACGTCATCACATGAAGAGGAATAACCCTGATATGCTGGCTTTTGCATTGCATAATCAAGAGAGTAATATCCCCAGACCATTTTGCCAGATTGGCTCTATCAGTGGTCTTTTTTATGCTATGATTTGCCCAATGATTTTTTTTCTTTAATTTTCTCTGGCAGTCAAGGGGTTAACACTGTTTAGGATATCTATGTTCGGGCATAGTAAGTAAGACGGTCCAATATTTAATCATCCGCATGAAACCATCCATATGTATATAGGATCTCTTCCACATTCACCCAGAACTAGACTATTTCGAATATCTCTTCCCACTCCAATAATCATTTAGCAAATTTTAATGAGTTCCCACCCCACCCTATGTCTTCATACGATTTGAACCCCCATACTTCTGAGCCGTACAAAAGAATAGGTTTGACTTTGGCATCAAATATGTTGAAAACTATAGACAGAGGCAAATTTTGAAGTCTAAAGTACAACCTTTTTGTGCCAGCATAAGCCTTCAATGCCTTACCTGATAAAGTTTGAACACATTTTGACCAAATCAAAGTTGAGCCGAAAATAACACCTAAATAATTGTAACGGACATATAGAGACGGGGCACATTGATACATGGACACATAGAGACGTGG
>CM065707.1:15218337-15230837 GCA_017654935.2 Phymorhynchus buccinoides
GGGATCCGCGCATAAATTATCGCCGTCATGACCTTCACCTTGGCGTATGACCTTGAAAACCGAAAATCTTTAAGGGGCTATAACGTCCACACCGTTGGTCTTAGGGACTTCAAACTTGGCATGTAGGTACTTTGGCTTATGGTTGTTCTGATGATTGCATACCGATCAAGGTCAACGTCAAGGTCATGGAGATCGGTAGGCATTGAAAGTGGTAGGGGTCAACAAATTGTATTTTCAGCCACAAAAGTAAAAATATAATATTTTGCGGACCCGGCGAAACCGGTACTCAGCGGTACCGGTACTTGGCGTTACCTGTACAAGGCGTTACCGGTACTAGGCGTTACCGGTACGGGGCGTTGCGCTAGTTAGTTATATGTTGCAGTAGTAGTAGTAGTAGTAGTAGTAGTAGTAGTAGTAGTAGTAGTAGTAGTAGTGGTGGCGATGGTGGTAGTAGCAGTAATAGTAGTAGGTAGGAGTGGTAATGGTAGCAGAAGAAGTTATTTGTGGTGGAAGTAGTGTTGTTTATTTTTCCTTTTTGTTCTTTGTTTATGTTTGTTTATTTGATCGTTTGATTTTCTGTTTTTCTTGTTCTTATTATTGATGTTGATGCTCTGCCAACCATGTCACTGTTCGCATTTCTGCTACTGTTTCTGTTGACGATTTTTCTGTGTCTCAATGTTGGTTTATAATATTAGTTATATGTTGCATGCTTAGAATCAAGGACAGAATGGAAGAATAGGCCCATCCTAAATTCTTATCCTTGTAAACTAAAGTGTATGAAGTCTGAAGTATCTCTGTCTCTCTCTCTGTCTCTCTCTGTGTGTGTCTCTCTGTGTGTGTGTCTCTCTCTCTCTGTCTCTCTCTCTGTGCCTCTCTCTCTGTGCCTCTCTGTGTATATATATATATATATATATATAAATATATATATATATATATATATATATATATATATCTCTCTCTCTCTCTCTCTCTCTCTATCTCTCTCTCTCTCTCTCTCTCTCTCTCTGTATCTCTCTCTCTCTCTCTCTCTCTCTCTCTCTCTCTCTCTCTCTCTCTCTCTCTCTCTCTCTCTCTCTCTCTCTCTCTCTCTCTCCAAGCCTTGTATGTTCGCTTATAATGGAGTTCTTTGTACTGATGATTTGTTATTGTTGCTTTCTGTGTGTATGTTCACTTATAATGGAGTTCTTTGTGCTGATGATTTGTTGTCATTGTCGTTTTTCCTTTTGTAACCCCCTCCCCTCTGGCATGGGCAGAAGGCCTGGATCAGTAAACTTTGTGTGAATTGTGAATCTCTCCAAGCCTATCCATTTCCTCCCTTTTACCTTTCTCTCTGTATCTCTCCCTGTCTCTCTCTCTCTCTCTCTCTGTCTCTCTCTATCTATCTAAGCCTACCCATTTCCTCCTCTTCACTATTCTGTCTGTCTGTCTGTCTGTCTGTCTGTCTGTCTGTCTGTCTGTCTCTCTCTCTCTCTCTCTCTCTCTCTCTTCTTTCTCTCTCTCTCTCTCTCTCTCTCTCTCTCTCTCTCTCTCTCTCTCTCTCTCTCTCTCTCTCTCTCTATCTCTCTCTCTCTCTCCTATCGACTCTCTCTCTCTCACTCTCTCTCTCTCTCTCTCTCTCTCTCTCTCTCTCTCTCTCTCTCTCTCTCTCTCTCTCTCTCTCTCTCTCTCTCTCTCTCTCTCCTCTGTCCCAACTCTCTCTCTCTCTCTCTCTCTCTCTCTCTCTCTCTCTCTCTCTCTCTCTCTCTCTCTCTCTCTCTCTCTCTCTCTCTCTCTCTCTCTCTCTCTCTCTCTCCCTCTCTCTATCTCTCTCTCTCTCTCTCTCTCTCTCTCTCTCTCTCTCTGTCTCTCTCTCTCTCCTCTCTCTCTCTCTCTCTCTCTCTCTCTCTCTCTCTCTCTCTCTCTCTCTGTCTCTCTCTCTCTCTCTCTCTCTCTCTCTCTCTCTCTCTCTCTCTCTCTCTCTCTCTCTCTCTCTCTCTCTCTCTCTCTCTCTCTCTCTCTCTCTCTGTCTCTCTCTCTCTCTCTCTCTCTCTCTCTCTCTCTCTCTCTCTCTCTCTCTCTCTCTCTCTCTTTTCTCTCTCTCTCTCTCTGTCTGTCTCTCTCTCGGATGGATCTAAACCGAAGTAGGTATTGTGAAAATGTGTCAGCTAACATTTGTTGTTGTTGTAAAACATTTGATTTCTCAATATTACTATACCAATACAGGAAACCCACACAAAACCCCACAATGCCCTTTGACAAGGGAGATAATTTGTAGTTACCTTTGCTATGAACCGGGAGTACAGCTTATATGGCTCTGTCATCTCGACTTTTTTTCCACTGACCCACCACGATTAAGTCCCTTGTTTTTTTATTCTGGGTAGCTGTCTGTGACCCACATGCAAATTAATGCCATCAACTTCAAATTGAGGCTGCTCTTTAAAATGATGCTTCGTTTTGAATTTGGGGGCATTTGTATGGGAGTCAAACCTGGTCAAAGCAAGATTTCTTACCCGCTATAAGAGGGAAAACCCGTGATTTTGACACGTGATCTGGCGGCTCTTTAAACCTGAAACCAAGCTCTCGGTATTTTTTGCTCGTTTACTTTTGCCAAATTGTAATTCACTGTGTTGTGTTGTAAAATGTTGCATTGTGTGGTAAAATAACGTATTGTATTGTATATTGTATTGTATTCGAGTGTATTTTATTCCAATATATTGTATCGCATTGCTTTGCATTGAATAATTATGATTGTATATCACGTTACCCTCAATTTCTTTTAATTAAATAATGAACTTTCATGAACACTGCATGGTATACATCTCAGTGATAGCGCTAGGAATTTTGAAAACCTGTCCCATCAGCGACAAACGCTTTCAATTACAAAGCAGATCGTTGATACAGTGGAAGCAGAAACTTTTTAAAAAAAGACGCTGGTGATCTAACTCTTTTCCAATATCGAACCGGAGATCCACACATTGACGTCTTATTACGATGATGCCTTAAGGGGTACGCAACCCCCCTAAGTACTCTAGCCTATTACCAAAGGAATAATAATATAAAGAAAAGATCGATAGTACCTTCAGGCTTTCACTCGACGATTTAAAAATGAGCCGTTCTGGGTCGAGTTTCTCTAGATAACGGTCGCCGCGCGAATAACTGTTACGCCAATAGAAACACCCTAAACGTTTGCTGAGGTCAGATAACTCTTTAAGCTTACTCTTCACTTTTGGGAGAGAGAAAAGGGTTGCTATCACAAGGGAGATAAATCGTACCTCTGTCAGTTTGTACAAAGTTTCCGATTTCATCCACGTCTATTTGTGTGCAGAGAATTAAACTTGCACTATATTATGCCATCTGGAATAGCTTACCACACAGTGTTCGCCACTCTTCCTCTGTCCAGTCTTTCAAGACTTCTCTGAAAACTATCTTTTTGAAACCTCATACTCTCACCTCTAATCCACGTAGTCCTTGATGATATGAACCTGCAGTGTGTGTGTGTGTTTGTGCGTGTGTGCGTGCGTGCGCGCGTGTGGGGGGAGGGAAGGGGAGGGTGGGGTGGGGCGAGAGAGATTAATACATGTATTTTGTATTAACAGTCTCACTTATTTTTAATGTTTATATTCATTGATACTTGTCTTCATGTTGATTATTCTTGGCTTGTCTTTAATGTGTATGTTTATCTGTATGTTAGTGTTTAGGCCTTTGTTCAGCGCTTTGAGCTCCCTGCAAAGGGAGTTAAGCGCTCTATAAATAACCAATATTATTATTATTATTATTATTATTATTATTATCTAACACGATGAAAAATTAAGAAAGAACACCCAAAAACACTCGCGTCGTTTAATTTGCTAAAATCGTTCTGCATTTTTTCATGATTGACTAAAGAATATTGGCTGTGACAAGCTTGTTGTTTTGGTCTTCCATTTTGGGCTCACGTCGTTTTTTAAAACAAAGTGAGTCTATAGTATCGTACATGTTCGGTTGTGTGTCTGTGTGTGTGTGTGTGTGTGTGTGTGTATGTGTGTGTTGTGTTGCGTCCGTGGCCCCGACCTTTAACCTTAACTCAAACCTTAACGTTGTCATTTTCTCTAAACATATAAGGCGTTAGAGGGTTAAAGTTAGCAGGATACTTGATTTTGACGTGAGCCTTCAAGTCACGACGATCAAAGCAGTCAGATACATTGATAAAGAACAAAATAAAGATAATCATTTGTTGCAGAGATTACTGTTGTGCAACCTTTAACCTTGACTCAGTCACACTCTTCAAACTAAAGAAGACTCACTCTCCACTGAAACTTTAACGTTGTCATTTTCTCAAAAAAACATAAGATGTTAGAGGGTTAAAGTTAGCAGGATACTTGATTTTGACGTGAGCCTTCAAGTCATGGCGATCAAAGCAGTCAGATACATCGGTAAGGAACAAAAGAAAGAAAATCATTTGTTGCAGAGATTACTGTAACTGTTGTGTTGTACCGAGTAGGAGATACATACTGGAAAGAAGACTCTCCATTAGATATACAAAAACGCTCTTTAAAAAGAAACACAAGACTTCAGGTGTGTACAAATAGGTACATTTTAACGTCGTCAACTTATATTTTCTGTAACAAATGGATGTTAGCTTGTTTAGCTTTATTTGCGCCTTTGAGTAACGGTTGTTCGTGTTCATTCTGCACATCATCTCTGCGCATAACTTAGCCTACTGCACTTCCGGCAACAAGGCCTAGGCCTAGAGTCCATGCCTTACCTCATAATCAAGACGACGTACTTAACATTTAGCCCACATTCATTTCAGTCTTGAAAAAAAATATACGGAAAATCCAGGGTTCGTCGATTTCACTGCCTTCG
Organism: Phymorhynchus buccinoides; assembly: GCA_017654935.2. NCBI lineage: Eukaryota > Metazoa > Mollusca > Gastropoda > Neogastropoda > Raphitomidae > Phymorhynchus > Phymorhynchus buccinoides. Next base: position 15,223,162 of record CM065707.1, read on the forward strand.
ACGTACGAATCCTTTGTTAGGCCTAGACGATTGATCACCATGAGCAAAGACTGTACAGGGGAAGATAAACATGGATGAGCTTGCTGGCTGTGACCTTGACCTTTGCTTTGTGGCAGAGGGGGGGGGGGGGGGGGGGGGGGGGGGGGGGGGGGGGGATTAACGAAACGAAAATAAAATATTAGGACTAATATAAAATATCTTACAGAAATGTAGATGATGTGGAACAAGTTTTCATCGCATGAACAATCAGTTTAAAACAGTAACAGATCACGCAACTTCAATTATTAATTTTCTAAGAGTAAGAGGCTTAGACCCACAGGCAAAGACTAGAGGCCTACTACAGGTGTCCGTAGACCACCCTTACCCCGGCGGGGGTGTGTGGGGGGATTGGTCACTATGTTTTTTCTGAAAGCTTGGTCAATATGCTTTTCAATTTTACTTGTTTGCCAAAAATAAAAATAGGGCTCCACTATGTTACATGCGCATACATATAATTAAATTTTAAAGAAAGGGGTAGGGGTGCATAGAAATAATTTTAATTTACACAGTAAAATAAAAATTAATTCTGTTTTCAGATGCACAAGTGTCTACATAACAGTATTCTCTCTATACAGGCATGGGAATTGTCATGGGAATTCCCATGCCTGCTATAGTAATAAAAATCAGACGTGAGCCTTGCAGGCTTTGCCTCTTGTTAAAGTTCAAGTCGTTCACGCGAGATATAAAAAAAAAAAGCCGGAAGTATTGATATTTCCCATGATCCTTCAAATAGTTTGTCGCTTGCTGCCTCGATAGCAGCCACAAAACGTGTTCGACAAACGTCGGCAAAAGAGGTGTTTCTTAGTACCGGTTTTGCCGATTTGAGCTCACGCTACGTAACGTTAGCTCTTGTGCAACGACTGGTTTGAGGATGATGGTGTTTTTTTGCAGGGCCCGCTACACTGCATACGATTCGCTGTCAATGCGATGCGATTGTGATCTGACGATGTGAGTGATGGTTCACGTGAAATTCATGTATTGGATCTATACTTGAGTAATTATGTAGAGCGAAAGTAGTAGCATTATTTTTTTAGACGGAAGTATGTTTTCACGTGAATCATGACTCGCGTCGCCACAATCGCATCGCATCGACAGCGAATCGTATGTAATGTAGCAGGTCATTCGGTCATGCTACTACGGCTAGGCGAGGTGTGTGCGTGCGCGCGCGCGCGCGCGCGTGTGTGTGTGTGTGCGTGTGCGTGTGCGTGTGTGTGTGTGTGTGTGTGCGTGTGTGTGCGTGTGTGCGTGTGCGTGCGTGCGTGTGCGTGTGCGTGTCATAAACAAGTCTGGTAGAGGGTGGGGGACTGATTAACCGAGAGTTTCCCACCTTCGTTCATTTCTGCTGAGCTGTTCTGGTGGTTTTACTTGAGATGACTCTCTGGCTTGTTTTTATTTCCCTCGATAACATAGAAGCAGGGTCTTTGCAAACGTAGAGATTGTGCACATTTACGCACTAGACCTCTGAAATCACCCCTCTAGTATCTTAAACCATGCGTGAGATTTACCCTTTAATTTAAAAAAAATATAAAAAACTGGGGTGTGAGATGACGCATTAAAATGATGATTCAATCATGCGTTATTACTTATTAACACAGTCATTACTTTTCAGTAAGCTAATGAATGACATTTAATTGCTCCTATTCCAATGCTATGCTAGGCCTATCTAGGTTACTGCCAAATTGAAAAGCTGGAGTCGTAAACCTAGATCTGCTGAAAACTCTACAAGATCGTGCAGAAAGCCCTGGCTCCTGAAGCTGGGCTACAGCCTGGCAAATGTACAATAGGAAACTTGAAAACAAAGAGGTTGTTCCACAAACAGAAAAAAAGCAGCGGTGTGTGTGTGTGTGTGTGTGTGTGTGTGTGTGTGTGTGTGTGTGTGTGTGTGTGTATTTGTGTGTGTGTGTGTGTGTGTGTTGTGTGTGTGTGTGTGTGTGTGTGTGAGTAAGTGTTGTGAGTGAGTGTGTGTGTGTGTGTGTGTGTGTGTGTGTGCGTGTGTGCGTGCGTGCGTGCGTGCGCGCGCATTCGCGCGAGCGTGTGTGCATGTCTGTGTGTTTATGTGTGCGGGGGCGCACGTGCACGGAAATTGGGGTAGAAATGCTCTCATTATTTTGGTCTTGAGCCTTTAAAAGTTCAAACTGGTGGTGAAAACACCCCTTAAAACTGTAAACAGGGGGTGAGCGCACCCCTCATAAGACAGGGGAACAAAATCAGAAACCCTGGGTCGGTATTCACGTTGAGATAGCATGAGACTTAGCATGATGCTAACTTAGAAGCTCTTCCAATGTCCTATAGGATTTAATAGGACTTTTGGAAGAGCTTCTAAGTTAGCATGATGCTAAGTCTCATGCTATCTCAACATGAATACAGGCCCAGGTTTATTGTCCCATTATGATCTTTCTGATCGGGAGGACGTTACACTTTAAATTTCGTTCAGAAACCCTGTAGAATATAGTACACTATTATTTTTTGGGGGCCGCATTTGCGTCAGAGAAAAAAGAGAGTGAGCTTGGCGTCGCTGAAAACCACTGACTTCAAACGGAACGCACCGTTGATGTCAAAGGTTAGGAACCGTAACTCCACCTAACCTGCTAGCTCATTGTCGGTCCAATTGTTTGTTTTTAAAGCGTGAAGCCAAGCGCCATTTTCTTTGTGGGACTTTACTGGTTTCGTACTGCCTCCGGGCATTGCCTCCAGTATTGTTTCCAGTATATTTGTATTTACAAATGTCCCATATGTGTCTGATTCAGGCCAAGAGGACGTAAAACTCCATTTTCGTCCATTTTCTTTGCAGATCTTCATTACTACTTGTGGCGGTGCCATAGCCGATGAGGTGAGGTTTAACTGAGGCGTGATCACCGCTACAGCTATCTGTATTAATTATTTAAAAAATTGGGACTTTACTGGTTTCGTACTGCCTCCGGGCATTGCCTCCAGTATTGTTCCAACCATATTTGTATTTACAAATGTCCCATATGTGTCTGATTCAGACCAAGAGGACGTAAAACTCCATTTTCTCTCTCTCCATTTTCTTTGCTGCTCGTGGCCATTTTAGCTCACGCCAATTAGCCACTAATCCTTCATTACTAATTAGTCGGTGTACAGTCACTAGTATTAGCCCCCCCCCCCCCTCTCCCTCCTCCCTTTAGGCCACCACCACCACACATGATGAAGTCTCCACTATGTCCTACTACTGCGCGCACAGGTGTTCCGTGGGTGAGAGAGAGAGAGAGAGAGAGAGAGAGAGAGGAGAGAGAGAGAGAGAGAGAGAGAGAGAGAGAGAGAGAGAGAGAGAGAGAGAGAGAGAGAGAGAGAGAGAGAGAGAGAGAGAGAGAGAGAGAGAGGAGAGAGAGAGAGAGAGAGAGAGAGAGAGAGAATGAGAGAGAGAGAGAGAGAGAGAGAGAGAGAGAGAGAGAGAGAGAGAGAGAGAAAGAAAGAAAGAGAGCGTCTGGACTACAAATACATAGCCTACATACGTAGGCCTAAGGTTGTTGCCTTTCATCATTGCTTAGACTAGTTGGACAATGATGATAATGATTAGAGTGATGGTAATGAGCGAAGAACATTAGTGTGTGTGTGTGTGTGTTTGTGTGTGCGTGCGTGTGCGCGTGCGTGCGTACGTGTATATGTATGTGTGTGTGTCTGTGCGCGCGTGTATTTGTGCGAGCGTGTGAATGCGTGCGTGCGTGCGTGAGTGCGAACACGCGCGCGCGCGTCATGTACACAATCTGTGTTTTAATGTAGAAAATAATCATTCATAATCGATTGGGTCGGTTTCAGGTCAATCTCAGTAAATTGTCCTTTTTTCTTTATATTTCTTCAGAGCGAATTATGATGCTTCCTTTATGGATCCACCACTATTAACAGTGGCATTTTAAGCTATAAAGCCTTTTCAAGCCACATTTCTACAGTGCATGGGGGGTTGGTAGTGTTTTGTGGTATAATTTACTCATAATTCATCTAATTATGTAACATTATGCAAATTAAATTGTTGGTTCATAATAAAGAGCACGAGCAGAACCCCCCACCCCCACCCTCTCCCGCTAATTAAAAAAAAGGTACAAAATAGGGAATTCTTTACTTGACATCACTTATGACGCGATCACATGAAGTTTAAAATCTCTGGAATGAATATAAGTAGTTTTTTGTTGTTGTTTTTAAGCAGTGAGGAGTCAGGAGGGTTAGTCTTTCGGATGAGACGATAAACCGAGGTCCCGTGTGCCCATGCACTTAGCATACGCTAAACCCAGTGGCAACGAAAAAGTTGTTAAACTGGTCAAAATCTATCCCCCCTCCTTTCCTTCCTCATCACTCACACAAACTTGCATGCAAAAACAAAAAAAACAAAAAAAACAAATGAGCGGCGCGAATTTCACAGAGTCGCCTCTGCAGGTGACTGTAAAGTACCTAGTGCCTTATACCTAATACCCTACCCCCAGACCATTTTCCCAGATTATCTCTTAACAGTTCTCTTTTATATTGACAATTTGTTTTCACTCATTCGCATCGCAACGATTTTGAATTATTTTAAAAAAAACACCTCATAAATCATTCCAGCCATACACACAAACAAAACATACATAAACAAAAGGAGAAATGAAAGACGATTAGCCTACAGGTTGTTACTTCAGGTTTAGGCATAGGGAAGTGGTAGATCAGACTTGTTTTTTTATACATAGACTTTAGAATTTATATAGAAAAACTCTCTACACCAATGGTCAACCTATGGCGATATTTTTCACGCCAGAGGGCAGTCAATGCACTAGGGGCTTATCACGCGATTTTCTTACTTGGGCGTAGTGAGAGAGAGAGTGATGGTAGGACCACTCACTTACTGTCTCTCTCTCTTTCTTTATCCCCAACTAATAATATAGAGAGGATTAGACCCACACGAGCGTCATGCCCTCTGGCGTGAGAAAAATCGCACTAAGTCTCTCATTGGTTTCCCCACAACAAACCCACTACAAAAACAAAGTCAGAGGCAAACGTATGGTCTAATGGAGCGTAGCGAGTTTAGCAGTGACCAAGGTATGGTGTGCACGCGTATTTACTTCCCTTGAAGCAAATGCATCAAATTGACAACTATCTATTAATTCCGCACACACACATGGCTGGAACGACTTGAATGAGTTCATGTATTTTATGTTTTCTTTCCCCCCCCCCAGGCAGTCAAAGGGGGTAGAAAACAAGATGAGGATGCATGTGGATAGGATGATTGGGTTTGTGGTAGTTGGATGTGCGTGTGTGCGGTGGGGGTAGTAAGGGGGTGTGGGGGTGGGGAAAAAAAAAGCTTGTTAGACGCTTCATCAATCCTCCGTCTCCGACGAAGTAAATGACTTATGTCCCTCGGGGGTATGCGAAAGGGGGGTGGGGGTGGGGAAGTGGGGATGTCTCTGTCTGTGTGTGTGTGTGTGTGTGTGTGTGTGTGTGTGTGTGTGTGTGTGTGTGTGTGTGTGTGTCTGTCTGTCTCTCTCTCTTTCTCTCTCTCTCTCTCTCTCTCCTCTCTCTCTCTCTCTCTCTCTCTCTCTCTGTGTGTGTGTGTGTCTGTCTGACTGTCTGTCTGTCTGTCTGCCTCTCTCTCTCTCTCTCACTCTCTCTCTCTCTCTCACCTCTCTCTCTCTCTCTCTCTCTCTCTCTCTATCTCTCTCTCTCTCTCTCTCTCTCTCTCTCTCTCCTCTCTCTCCTCTCTCTCTCTCTCTCTCTCTGTGTGTGTGTGTGTGTGTGTGTGTGTGTGTGTGTGTGTGTGTGTGTGTGTGCATGTATGTATATATGTATACATGCATGTATGTATGTATGTACGATCGTATGTCTGAATGTATGTATTTATGTATGCATTTACGTATGCATGTATGTATGTATGTATGTATGTATGTATGTATGTATGTATGTATGTATGTATGTATGTATGTATGTATGTATGTATGTATGTATGTATGTATGTATTTATGTATGTATGTATGTATGTATGTATGTATGTATGTATGTATGTATGTATGTATGTATGTATGTATGTATGTATGTATGTTCTTCTAGTTGGTGATGGTCATCCTGCCCCACGCTCACCGGTCTTCATTCAGACCATTAATAGCGCACAGGATGCGTGCTATGTGAATTCGTGTCATCCATCCCACCGGCACACACGGTCTACTCGTACCGAATAGTGGGAAGGGCTTTAATGTGTGCTTAAGATCTTGTGCATGCGTTCGCACACGGGACCTCGGTTTTTGAAAAAAATTCATCCGAAGGACGTTTTCCCCAACTGACGTTAGGTACCCATTTACACCTGGGTGGAGTGAAGAAAATAGGATTAATAGGATTAAAATGCCTTTCCCAAGGACACACCACTTATGTATGCATTTACGTATGTATGTTTCTTTGCATAAGGCACTGTCCCTCCCCCATTGGGAGAAAAAGTAAATCAGCACAATTTATTTATTATTATTTTTATTATTATTTTTTTTTTGGGGGGGGGGGGGAACACGGAACATTACTCAAAGTTAACGTTAACTGGTTTTGTTTCTGAGGTTCACAAATAAAGACATTGGACACAGAAAAGTTTTATCAAAGCAAACTATGTATATATGTATGTACGTGTGTGCGTGCGTACGTGCGTTCATATGTGTATGTGTATGGGGGTATGTGTGTTCCTTGGGGCTGACGAACGGAAGTTAGGGTGATGCGGTGGTGGTGGCGGTGTTCGCAAGGCAAAACAAGAATGTCGCCGAGCTGCACACATGCGCTCCACCTGTAACACCCCCCCCCCCCCCCCCCCCCCCCGCCTCCCCCATCGCCTACCATGATGCATTCCGCACTGTGCACACAATTTGAAGCAATTATCTCTGTCCAGAAGTTCTGGAGATGCAGCTCAGACAATTTGTACATCTTTGACATTGACCTTGACCTTGAACTTTTATGTTACCCAATATTTGGAGTTGCCATAAGCCAATGCTTCTGCATACCAGGTTTGATGATTTTATGAAGTCCAACGATGTCAAAGATATGGTCACTGCAGTTCCTAAGATACAGACTAGACAAGGTGTACGTCCTTGACCTTGACCTTAACTGGTAGACTACCTAATCTTTGGGATTACCATAAGACAATAGGCCTACATACTAAGTTTGAACAATCAAGTCCAACGATGTGAAATATATGGCCACAAGAAGAAATGTCGTTAGTGTACGTCCGTGACCTTGACCTTGACCTTCATCGTACCCACTATTTGGAATTACCAAATGCCAATGCATATACATACCAAATTTAAACAGCATAAGTCTAAATATGTCAAATATATAGCCACAAGAAGACATTTGGGTTTTCAAGATCAAACTTCAAGGTCAAGGTCGTTAGGGTCACAATTGTTCCGTGTGACCACCTGTGTACCATGATGCACCACCACACAAAATGTGAAGCAATTCTGATTAGATCGAGGTTCTGGAGATACAGCCCAAGGAAATGTTACTTCTTTGACCCTGACCTTGACCTTGAACAGAACCCAATTTTTGGAAGCCAATGCATCCACATGCCAAGTTTGAAGATTGTAAGCCCAACGATGTCAAAAAATATGGCCACAGCAGTTCCTGAGATACAGACCAGACAAGGTCAACGTCATTGACCTTGACCTTGTTCGGTACCTAATATT
>CM065707.1:15233337-15243337 GCA_017654935.2 Phymorhynchus buccinoides
CCCCTTGCCCTCTGTGTAAAGCCGAAATTGATGATGAAATGCATTTTGTGTTTAGTTGTAAGGTTTTTGATACTTTAAGAAGCAAATGCGTAATGTTTAAACAAGATTTTGTTGTAAGGAAGGATTTCATAGCTTTACTTTCATCAGCAGATGTGCTGGTGATAAACTCTGTTGTGAAATACATATCTGAAGTATGGAAAATAAGATGCAAAAAGTTACTTCCTGAAAGATAATATGCTATCGTTATTCTGTTATGTAATTGTTAGTTTTCATTGTGGATTGCCAAATCGCATTGTGTATGTGTATGCATGCGCATACACAACTCGTGTGTGAGTGTGTGTGTGTGTGTGTGTGTGTGTGTGTGTGTGTGTGTGTGTGTGTGTGTGTATGTGTGTGTGTGTGGGTGGGGGGTGGGGGGTGGGGGGTGGGGGGGTGTCACTGTGTGGGTGTGTGGGTGTGAGTCTCCAAGGATAGAGACAGAGTTGTGATTGGGGGGGGTGGGGGGAGTATAAAAGAGATAAGATAAGAGTGATAAGAAAAATAATTTATGATTATGGTTTGCCTCTCTGTTGCTTTTTCCCTTGTTATTTATACTCAATTGTTTATTTTTTGTGTGCTTTATTATGAATTTCATGATAATTTAACCCTTGCATTGCCTCCATGTCATTAGGACCTGTTTTGGTTTGATGACATTAAACTTGTCCAGTCTCTCTCTCTCTCTCTCTCTCTCTCTCTCTCTCTCTCTCTCTCTCTCTCTCTCTCTCTCTCTCTCTCTCTCTCTCTCTCTCTCTCTCTCTCTCTCTCTCTCTCTCTCTCTCTTGTCTCTCTATCTTTCTCCATCTCTCTCTCTCTCTCTCTCTTAGATTTTGTCTACCGAAAATAAAGAACAGTTCGTAACCTTTCTTTTTAAAGCTTTTCAGTTAAGAGAATGTATGTTATCATGAATGCTCAAACTGTCATATATATTATATACCGTTGTATTGTAATTAATTTGTATTGTACCGCCCCTCATTCATATGGGGCTTTGGCCTTATTGGGGTAAAACAACTGAAGCCTGAAGTATCTCTCTCTCTCTCTCTCTCTCTCTCTCTCTCTCTCTCTCTCTCTCTCTCTCTCTCTATATATATATATATATATATATATATATATATATATCTTTCTCTCTGTCTGTCTGTCTCTCTCTTTCTCTCTCTCCCTCTCCCCCCCCCCTCTCTCTCTCTCTCTCTCTCTCTCTCTCTCTCTCTCTCTCTCTCTCTCTCTCTCTCTCTCTCTCTCTCTCTCTTCTCCCCCTCCTTGGTCACAAACCTGAAGCCACCAGCACACAGCAACCACCACGACACATGGACCCCAGTCAACCTGTCAGTGAGTCGGCCCAAACCACTGATCACCCTGCCGTTCAGCCATCTGGAGCCAGTGCAGTTGTTGCAACTGCAGAAGTAACCCCCTGTAGCAGTGGAAAAGTGACCCTGCAGCCCCTCTGTCAGGATAACCCTACTCTAATGAATGGTGTGTCAGGTGATGAAAATGGCATTCAGCACACACCAAGAGCAGAGGACACTAGTCAGGTTAATTTACACAACATTGATCGTACATCCACCACTCAACCAACACTGAAAAACAGCCTGCCAGGAGCAGAGCGCACTCATCAAGTGCTGAGGGTAACAATCTAGGTTCACCTCACTCCCAGGGAACAGTCACACGTAACAGACTCAAACAACAACAGTTACGTTTTGACCCCCCAGTAGGATCTATGACCCGTGATGCCTGACGGGATGGCCGGCCCAGTGTTGTCAACACAAATGAAAATCAGTGTAGTCTTTTCAGGATGTTAAATTATAATGTTGGTGGAATAGCAAGTAAAGTAGGTAATTGTGAGTTCATTAATTTCTTAAATTTGTTTGACGCCATCTGTTTAACAGAAACGTTTGTGAGTGCATTTTGTGAAATAAATGCGTTAACCCTTTCACCGCCAGCCATTTTTCAGCAAAAAATGTCCATTAAGCTTACCTGGGTAGAGACAAACATCTGTCTGTAATATTGGGGATTCCTCTGTGAAATATTTAAAGTAAGGCCTATCCCTACCTCCCAAAATTAAGAGAATAGGGTCTTTGGATAACAGGCCCCGATTTGATGCCTTTTAGTGACATGGGTGTTAAATCATTGTGGTGCAAAAATACGACGTTGGCGGTGAAAGGGTTAAAAGAATTTGTATTATTTTCAGCAGCTGCAAAAAAACTAAGTAGACAAGGCAGAAAAAGTGGGGGAGTGATGGTTCTTGTGCGCAGAGGTTTTCCTCGCTACTTTAAACGCGTTGATGTGAAGCTTGACAATTGTGTTGTGTTAGAAATGTCAGGAGATTTTCTCGCCTGTGACAAACCAGTAATGTGCATCTTTTATTACATTCCACCACGGAACTCTCAAGCATATGCACATTTTGAACAGGGTATTGGTATTGACTTGATTGAACATTGTATTTCGGAACTATTGCAGAACAAATCAGGTTTGTATGTTTTTGTTATGTGGTGACGCTAATTCTAGAACAAACGAAGAAAATGGCCATGAACTGGTCCTGAACTGGATGGCCAGTGGGGATGAAAATGTGTGTCTGAAAAGATCATCGCAAGATCTAGAAGTTAATAATTTTGGTTTGCATTTACTAAACCTGTGTGACACTATTCAATGTTCAATTAGAAATGGTGCAACGCGTTTTGGTTGTGACAGCTGTGTCACTTATGTGTCAGCTACAGGTTCTAGCACTATTGACTATTATGTATTGTCAAATGATTTATGCAATGAAGATGTTGTGGTGTCTCTGACTGTTGAAACTGGATGTGTGGAATCAGATCACATCCCTGTGTCCCTTTTCCTTAAAGTTAAGCCTTCACTTCGTTTGGATAATCACAACAGTGGTCCTCAGTGGGTTGAAAGATATGTTTGGGACAATCAGAAGATTGACTTGTTTCTTGATTGTTTCCTCAGCGATGAGTCCCAAGATAAATTGACTAGAGCTGCTAACCTAATAACTGTCGATTTTGATTTGGCACTTAAGGTTTTTGTGGACTGCATAACCGTTTCTAGTGCATGTATGGAAAAGAACCTAAAGGTAGGTGGCTCCATTGCAAATAAAACCTGGTTTGACACGGAATGTTTTAAGACTCGTAAAGAAACCAGATTAAAGCTTCCAACATGCAAACACACACATGACCCAAGTGATAATCAGGCATAATTATGTTCAAGCACGTAAAGAGTACAATGATCTACTGAAATTTAAGCTTCAGAAGTATGACTCAGATAAGGCACAACTCCTGTCTAATTGCGTAAATAACCCTAAAATGTTCTGGGGAGAGTTGAGTACACGCTCAGGTCTACCCATAAAGCAATGTGTTACAAATAACATTTCATTGCCAGAATGGCAAAACCATTTTATGCAGGTATTTCAATATAACCAGTTAGATCAAGCGAGTCATTATGATTTACCACTCACTTTTTCAAATACACATCTGGATGCATTAGATAGCAACATTACAACAGATGAAGTACAAAGGGCAATACATGCTTTAAAAAAAGGTAAATCTAGTGGTCAAGACGAAGTCCTTGCTAAAATGTTGAAAGCAGCAGGCAACCATGTTGTTCAGTTTTTGACCGAGTTCCTATTTTTAAGAAAGGTAACCGAAATATCACCGACAATTATAGAGGAATATCCCTTCTCAGCTTGCTTGTGAAATGTTACACTTCCATTTTGAACAAAAGATTGTACAACTGGCTTGAAACAAATAGTAAGATTGGAGAAACGCAGGCTGGTTTCAGACGTGGATATTCAACGTCTGATCACGTTTTCACTCTGTATGCCTTAACACAAAAGTACATGTCTAAGCAGGGTGGTAAGCTCTATGTTGCTTTTATTGATCTAAGAAAAGCGTTTGATACTATTAAACGTGATATACTGCTACAGTCCTTGCACAAAGTAGGTGTTTCTTTCAAATTCTTTAATGCAATCAAGGCAATCTACCACAAAGTTATTGCACGTGTTAGAGTTAAAAGTGAAATCACTGATGCTTTTGATTGTTCACAAGGCTTACGCCAGGGTTGTGTTCTAAGCCCTACCCTTTTTGCTATTATCATAAATGAGCTTGCGGAACATATCTCAGAGTTTGGTAAGCACGGTGTCCAGCTTTTACCAGATCTTGTTGAACTTTTTATTCTGCTTTTTGCGGACGATTTGGCACTGTTGGCGTGCTCTCCAAGTGATCTGCAACGTCAGTTGAACTGTTTAAATGAGATGTGTAACCAACTTGGGTTAACTATAAATATTGATAAAAGCAAAATCATGGTTTTCAGGAAAGGGGGTTTCCCAAGTAAGCATGAACATTGGTCAATAAATGATGAAAAGATTGATGTTGTAAATAGCTATGCTTATTTAGGTTTTACTTTCACCACGTCCATGAATATTTCTTACAGTGTAAAACAATTTGCAATGAAAGGTAAAAGGTCTCTTTTTGAAGTTATAAAAACCCATTATGCTCTTAACCAAATGACAAGGAAAACTTTCTTCAAAATTTTTGATACAATGATCCAACCCATTTTGTCATACACTGCTGAGATATGGAGTCTGTTGGTAAAAGAAGACCCAACAGAAAAAATCCATTTGTTTGCGTGTAAAAAGTTTCTTAATGTAGCCCTTAGAACGCCTAATCAAATGATATATGGTGAACTTGGCAGACATCCACTTATTATAAATGGTTTTGTAAAAACTATAAAAGTTTGGTTCAGGATATTAGGCATGGACGAGAAACGGCTACCTAAACAGGCGTATAAAATGTTATTAAATTTAGATGCAGTTGGTAAAAATAATTGGGTGAGTGAACTTAGATTTCTTTCGAATCGGACAGGTTTTGGTTTTGTGTGGCTCGCTCAGGGAGTGGGTAATGTGAACGAGTTTTGTAAAGTGTTCAAACAGAGACTAATTGACATGAACATGCAAGACTGGGAGTCAAAGATAAACTCCAGTGAACGTTATTCACTGTACAGAGACTTCAAATCCGATTTAAGTCCAGAAATGTATCTTGATTGTTTTAAGCAGAACATGTTTTAGAGATGCACTAATCAGATTTCGTATGGGTATAAGCAACCTGAACATCCATAAAAATAGGTATGTAACATTTGATGTGCATGTTAATAATTACTGCCCCTTTTGTCCTGGTGACTTTGAAACGGAACTACACTTTTTGTTTGGTTGTAAACAGTATGATCATATAAGGCACGAGCATCTAAAGAACATAGAGCATTTTAATGAACAGAGGGAGTTTTGCCGTTTTATGGCAACTGGAAATGAAAATTTGATTCGGCAGTTGGGTTGGTTTATCTTTAAAGCCCTTCAGATGAGAGACAAATGAAAAAGAGAAAAACTATTAACCCTTTCACTGCCAGCCATCTTTGAGCCAAAAACTTCTACTAAACGTACTTGACTGCAGAAAAGATTTCATCTGCAATATTGTGGGATTTCTTTGTGACACATTTAGAATAGGGTCAATCCTTACTGCTCATATTTAGGAACACAATATCATTGAATAACAGACCCTGATGTCAAGGGTTTTAATGACATGGGTGTTAAATCATTGTGGTGCAAAAATGCGACATTGGCGGTGAAAGGGTTAAGATTGTGTAACTGATGATATCTGTTCCTTTGTTCCCTGTATAATTAATTTGTATGTTTGATCTGTTTTCTTGTCGTTCTATATTGTGCCCCCCCTTATCCGATTATTGAAATGTATCTTGATGTAAAATGTCAACTCATGATATGGGTCAAGGCCTGACTCATTAAGCCATTCGCATTCGCATTCTCTATCTCTTTCTCTCTCTCTCTCATAGAGACGGGGCTACATAGCTACAATTAGGGTGACACATAGAGACGGGGGCACATAGAGACGGGGCTACATAGCTACGAATAGGGTGGCACATAGAGACGGGGGCACATAGAGACGGGGCTACATAGCTACAATTAGGGTGACACATAGAGACGGGGACACATAGAGACGGGGCTACATAGCTACAAATAGGGTGGCACATAGAGACGGGGGCACATAGAGACGGGGCTACATAGCTACGAATAGGGTGGCACATAGAGACGGGGGCACATAGAGACGGGGCTACATAGCTACAAATAGGGTGGCACATAGAGACGGGGGCACATAGAGACGGGGCTACATAGCTACAATTAGGGTGACACATAGAGACGGGGGCACATAGAGACGGGGCTACATAGCTACAAATAGGGTGGCACATAGAGACGGGGCTACATAGAGACGGGGCTACATAGCTACAGTTAGGGTGACACATAGAGACGGGGGCACATAGAGACGGGGCTACATAGCTACAATTAGGGGGGCACATAGAGACGGGGCTACATAGAGACGGGGCTACATAGCTACAGTTAGGGTGACACATAGAGACGGGGCTACATAGCTACACATAGGGTGGCACATATAGACGGGGCTACATAGAGACGGGGCTACATAGAGACGGGGACACATAGAGACGGGGACACATAGAGACGGGCTACATATCTACAGTTAGGGTGCTACATAGAGACGGGGCTACATAGAGACGGGGACACATAGAGACGGGCTACATATCTACAGTTAGGGTGCTACATAGAGACGGGGCTACATAGAGACGGGGACACATAGAGACGGGGACACATAGAGACGGGCTACATATCTACAGTTAGGGTGCTACATAGAGACGGGGACACATAGAGACGGGGGCACATAGAGACGGGCTACATATCTACATATAGGGTGCTACATAGAGACGGGGCTACATAGCTATTATTAGGGTTACGCATAGAGACGGGGGCACATAGAGACGGGGACACATAGAGACAGGGTCACATAGAGACGGGGCTACATAGCTACAATTAGGGTGACGCATAGAGACGAGGACACATAGAGACGGGGCTACTTAGCTACGATTAGGGTGCTACATACAGACGGGGCTTCATAGCTACAGTTAGGGTGACGCACAGAGATGGGGGCACATAGAGACGAGGACACATAGAGACAGGGACACATAGAGACGGGGCTACATAGCTACTATTAGGGTGACACATAGAGACGGGGACACATAGAGATTGGGACACATAGAGACGGGGCTACATAGAGACGGGGCTACATAGCTACAGTTAGGGTGACGCATAGAGACGGGGACACATAGAGACGGGGCTACATAGCTACAATTAGGGTGACACATAGAGACAGTTAGGGTGACGCATAGAGACGGGGACACATAGAGACGGGGCTACATAGCTACAATCAAGGTGACACAAAGAGACGGGGGCACACAGCTGTAGCAATTAGGGTGACACATAGAGACGGGAGCACATAGCTACAATCAAGGTGACACAAAGAGACGGGGGCACACAGCTGTAGCAATTAGGGTGACGCATAGAGACGGGGGCGCATCGAATAGATCCCGTCCACTCTCCGGCATGCTCAGAATACAACATAACATCGCCTTTTACCCGAGTTTCCGTCGCCGCACTCACGCTGGGAGAACATTATTTACGTAGGCGTTGCCATAACGACACCAGTCCATTTCTGTCTTTCCTTTTTTCACCTGTCTGGAGAGAGAGAGAGAGAGAGAGAGAGAGAGAGAGAGAGAGAGAGAGAGAGAGAGAGAGACGAAATGGGGTGGGTGTGGGGGGGGGGGGTGGGAGTCTGAAATGGTTTCATTTCCTAGTAGGTCATCCGGCCATAAAAATGTAGTTAACATAAAAATCAGTATTAAAATATTTTAGCATTATGTTACACGCGCGCGCTCACACACATAATCACACGCGCGCACGCACACGGAGAGAGAGAGAGAGAACACTGAACACTGAGAGAGAGAGAGAGAGAGAGAGAGAGAGAGAGAGAGAGAGAGAGAGAGAGAGAGAGAGAGAGAGAGAGAGAGAGAGAGACAGACAGACAGACAGAGATAGACAGACAGACAGACAGACAGGATGTTTGTCCATCACAGTTTTTAAATCAATGGACAAAAAACAACACCTTTAAACTACGAGTAAACAAACACAACAAGCACACAACAAGCAGTTGGCAAAGAATTGAGCGCATAGGCATTTGTGCGTGTGTGTGTGTGTGTGTGTGTGTGTGTGTGTGTGTGTGTGTGTGTGTGTGTGTGTGTGTGTGTGTGTGTGTGTGTGTGTGTGTGTGTGTGTGTGTGTGTGTGTGTGTGTGAGAGTGTGAGAGAGAGAGAGAGAGAGAGAGAGAGAGAGAGAGAGAGAGAGAGAGAGAGAGAGAGAGAGAGAGAGAGAGAGAGAGAGACGAATGGGTGGTGGTGGGGGTGGTCTGAAAATGGTTCGATTTCTTAGGCCACCGGGCCATAAGAATGGAGCTCACGTAAACATCACTATTAAAATAGTGCAGCATTCTGTTACACGCGCGCGCGCGCACGCTTGCACACGCACACACACACACACACACACACACAGGGACAAAGAGAGAGAGAGAGAGAGAGAGAGAGAGAGAGAGAGAGAGAGAGAGAGAGAGAGAGAGAGACAGAGAGAGACACAGAGAGAGAGACAGACAGACAGACAGAGACACAGACAGGCAGACAGACAGAGAGGATGTTTGTCTATCACAGTTTTTAATTCGAGGAAAAAAATCCAACAACAGCAGAGTAAACAAACACACAAAGCAGTGTTTTGTTATTGAATTGTGGCAAAGTATTGAGCGTATCGGCATGTGTGTGTGTGTGTGTGTGTGTGTGTGTGTGTGTGTGTGTGTGTGTGTGTGTGTGTGTGTGTGTGTGTGCGTGCGTGCGTGCGCGAGCTTGTGTGTGTGTGCGTGTGTGTGTGTGGGGGGGGGGGGGGGGGGAGAGAGAGGAGAGAGAGATAGATAGATTGAGAGAGAGAGAGAGAGAGAGAGAGAGAGAGAGAGAGAGAGAGAGAGAGAGAGAGAGAGAGAGAGAGAGAGAGAGAGAGAGATTCACACACAATTCACAATTCACAAATTTTACTGATCCAGGCCTTCTGCCCATGTCAGAGGGGAGGGGGGTTACAAAAGGAAAAACAGAGTGGAGAGAGAGAGAGAGAGAGAGAGAGAGAGAGAGAGAGAGAGAGAGAGAGAGAGAGAGAGAGAGAGACTGTGCGCGCGCGTGTGCGTGTGTGTGCATGCATTAGCGGTTAGTAGTATCTGATTATCAACTCGAGACAATGCGCACACACACACACACACACACACACACATACGCACAGTTACACAAGCATACACACGTTCACGTACGCGGAGACACTCACACACACACACACACACACACACACACACACACACACACACACACACACACACACACACACACACGCACGCACACTCACGCACACTCATGCACACTCATACACACACTACAAACACACACAATTATATGCACACATACGCACGCACACACCCACACACACACACACACACACACACACACACACACACACACACACACACACACACACACACACACACACACACACGCTTCAGCCCAACCTAATGAGGCATCAGCTGTCATATTGATGGTCCATTGCATTGTGGTATGTTCAGCCTAATTGCTTCTTTTGTTGGACCAGCCCGCCTTGCTTTTTGGCTATACTTTCCTTTCAGGCTTGTTTGGGGTTATGCTTCTAGAGAATTAGTCACTGATTATTCATAGCTAGCGTGTGGTTGATAATAGATGCTGGATGATTTCGCTACAATACAACATGTACGCCAGTCTCTCGTGTCCGACTACGACTGCTAGACAGCCGAGGGCGCAGCTACTAGTCTGGACAGCTGATCTAGAATTTGTTTGTTGTGGAGATGCCTTGTTCAGGGTACATCCCCATGCTCTCATGAAAAAGGATGTTGAGGATGTTGAGGATGTTCAGGCGTTTGGGAAAGGGTCCCCCAAACACCCAGAACCCCCCCCCCCCCCCCCCCCCCCCCCCCCACCCCCCACCCACCCCCCACCCACCCCC
>CM065707.1:15248337-15253337 GCA_017654935.2 Phymorhynchus buccinoides
CATTGACAATGTTCACTGAGAAGAAACAAAACATCTGTCATTTTGGGGAAAAGGATGTGATTAGGATCAACCTGGGATTATTTTCATAAAGCTGAGAGAAGCAGACTTTGAGATTGAGGGTCGTAAACATGAGGGGGTGACTAAAGTGTGCAAGGCTTGCCCCAATTCAATGTTCTCACGACCTTTCATAACTTCAAGAACTTAATTATAGAGTACCCCAGTAAAAGTTTGAAATAAAAGCTACAGAACGTGGCTTTTTAACTCCGCTATTAATCAAAATAGAAACGAGTATGCAAATCGTTGTGTCAGTTATGAGCATATAATTTCTCTGACAGAAAATAACCTAAACATTTTCATTTCACTAGATGGCTTTAGAACAAGAGCGAATCAAAGAATAAGTTTTTTAAAATATCTCTTTGTGCTTGTCTGTTTCAGTCTCTTTGTTTGTGTTTGTGTGTGTGTGTGTGTGTGTGTGTGTGTGTGTGTGTGTGTGTGTGTGTGTGTGTGTGTGTGCTGTGTGTTGTGTATATATATGTGTGTGTGTTTGGTGTATGTGTGTGTGTGTGTGTGTGTGTGTGTGTGTGTGTGTGTGTGTGTGTTCCTGTGCGCGTGCGTGCTCTTATGTGTGTTTCAAGAAGATAACATGTGACAGTCCTACTAATATAATAGAGTTTATTATGATTATCATAAATAATGTGTGATATACCATAATATATAAATTTCTCCAACTCTTTTTCTCTTCTTCTTCTTCTTCTTCTTCTTCTTCGATTGCTCAGATAGTTTCCTGTCAATTATGAGCGCAGATGCGTCATTCTGCCGTTATGCGCCTAACTAAGAACTAGACCCAGCAAGTCCGACTTCGGCTGGATGAAATGTTTTTGAAAGTGTTTCTTGAAAAAAACAAAAAAGGGCAGGAGAATGGACCGGTAAGGCAGAACGATAGCAGAGTCAAAGAGAGTGACAGATTAGAGGAAGTTACAAGCACATAACTTCCAGAAGGTGGGGGAACTATTTTACGCAAAAGACCCCCCCCCCCCCCCCCACCCCAGTATCCCCACGGGGGGGTCCGACTCTTTTAACATTCTGGACCACAGGGAGGAGGAGCACGTCAAACTCATTTTAACTCGTCAAACGCATTGAAGGAAAATTGTTTGTGTCAGTTATGGCTTGGAGAAGAACACCTTCCCTGTAATATTGTTTCGGGCCATATATTGAAAGGGATGGCAAAAGACGTTTCCTTATCCCTGGGGAGGATCCGATAACGTAAAAAAAGACATCCTTTCATGACAGCAGTGATCACAATACACCTTTCAGCCGCCCTATAGGGCGTGTGGTTTTCCCCTAGTTCCATCTTCTCTGTAAACTCATTTTCATGATAGTTTGCTTAATTATTCTTCTTCTTCTGCGTTCCCAGGCCTTAAGGTCATAATGGGTAAGGTACGCATGTGTCCGGTTTTCAGTTTTCACTGGTCTTCCCGCTGCGTACAGCCGATTTCGGAGGAGCTCAAAGGAAAAAAAATAATAATATGTGGAAGATTTCTTTTGGAAAAAAAGGCAGGAGAATGGGCCAATAAGTCAGAAAGATAGTACCAGTAGATGATAGAAAGCAAAGGGAAAAGGCAGAGTCACAGAGAGTGACAGAGTAGGGGAAGTTTCAAGCACAGAACTTCCAGAAGGTGGGGGAACTATTTTTGCGAAAGACCCCCCGGTATTCCCATGGGGAGAGACTCGTGGAGGTGGCAGGGTCGTCCAGCTCCCCGTATGGAAGCATGAGGCATCCACCCACTGCCCCAAACTTAATTTAGATGTCTTCCTGTTGTTCTTACTTTCTTTTTGTTGTTGTTGTTGTTGGGGTTTTTTCATTTCTTTCTTCCTTTTTGTCTTTTCTTGTCCTTTTATTATTGAAAAACAACAATTTTTTTATTTCTGGGTCTCATTTTATTTTCATAAGCAATTTACTTATATTGTTTTGCAGCTGCTCGCATTGTTGCTTTCTATCATTCTTATATGTTCTTTTTTTTTGTTCGTGTTTGTTTTTGTTCTTTCCATTCTCCCCTCCCCCCCCCCCCACCCCCCCCCCCCTTTCATTTGTCGGTCTCGTTCATCATATAGTAAAAAGCCAACTGTCCGTGTGTGTGTGTGTGTGTGTGTCTGTGTGTCTGAAACACGAAACGGACCTTATAACTCCGCCGTTTTTCGGTCGTCCGTGTGTGTGTGTCTGTGTGTCTGAAACACGAAACGGACCTTATAACTCCGCCGTTTTTCGGTCGTCCGTGTGTGTGTGTCTGTGTGTCTGAAACACGAAACGGACCTTATAACTCCGCCGTTTTTCGGTCGTCCGTGTGTGTGTGTGTCTGTGTGTCTGAAACACGAAACGGACCTTATAACTCCGCCGTTTTTCGGTCGTCCGTGTGTGTGTGTGTCTGTGTGTCTGAAACACGAAACGGACCTTATAACTCCGCCGTTTTTCGACCGATTCGCTTCAAATTTGCTGTGAACCCTAACGGGGCGATGGCAACGGCAACCGAGGCGGCCGTGTCATTTGCGCGGTTTTGCAAATGCGCGAAACGCGCATCCGACGGCCTTTCGGCGCCCGTATCTCCAGTATTTCTGCACCGATTGCTTTCAAATTTGGCAGATATATGACCGGGGACGGTGACTATCAATGTGCCAAACCGGAAGCGAATCCATTACTTAGGCGCATACCAGCAGCATGATGCAAAATGGGCCTTATAACTCCGCCGGTTTTCAACCAAATCGCGTCAAATTTGCTGTCAGGCTTGCTGTCACCAGCGAAAAGCCTGGCAGCAAATGGGCAGAAAATCGGGAGAGCGCGTCACTCTCAGAGCAGCGCCAACGCGAAGCGGGGCCTTATAACTCCACCGTTTCTTTACCAAATCGCTTCAAATTTGCTGTACTCAGCGTTACCAATACTTGGCATTACCGTTACTAGGCGTTACCGTTACTAGGCGTTACTGGTACTCAACGTTGCGCTAGTATTAGTAATTTGCTTAGACGTCTTGCTGCTGCCCTGATATTCGCTTTCTTTTACTATTTTCTTTCTTTATGGTTTTTTTAAATTTTATACTTTCTGTTTTACTTTTTCTTTCTTTCTTTCTTTTCTTTTTCTTTTATTGTCTCGCCATTCTTCTCTCCCCCCCCCCCCCCCCCCCCCACCCCCGTTTCATTAACCCCTTGAATGCGAGAGAAAATTAAAGAAGAAAATCATTGGGAAATTTCCCCGTAGGGGATACCGGGGGGTCTTTTGTAAAAATAGTTCCCCCATCTTCTGGAAGTTCTGTGCTTGTAGCTTCCTGTAATCAGCCACTCTTTGACTCTGCCTTTTTCCTTTGCTTTCTATCATCTACTATCTTTCTGACTTACTGGCCCATTCTCCTGCATTTTTTTCAGAAACAAAATCTTCGAAATAATTTTTCTCCTTTGAGCTCCTCCGAAATCGGAATGTGTTGGCTGTACGCAGCGGGGAGACCAGTGAAAACTGAAAACCAGACACATACGTACCTTACCCATTATGGCCTGGGAACGCAGAATAATAATAATTGGGCAAGTCATGACATGACAAAGACAACTGATACAGCCAATCTGAGAAAATGGCCCGGGGGTAGTACTCTCTTGATTATGTTAAGAGCAAAAGCCAGCATAATTATCAGGGTTATTCATCAGTGCGTAATACGTTGGTGGCAGTCAAGGGGTTAAATTGTCGGTTTCATTCTTATCAGCAATTTGCTTAGATTGTTTTTTTCAGCTGCTCCTATTATTATTGCTATCTATAATTATTTTATTTTCTTTCTTGTGTTTAAATTTTTGTTTGTTTAATCATCTGTCTGCTGTCTCATTAATAAAAATAGTAATTTGCTTAGATGTTTGGCTGCTGCTCTTATTATTGCTTGCTGTAACGAAATTGATCAAAGGGTGAATACTCTCTTTCTAATTAACTCCCCTCCACCAAAGTTGATTACGATACCAACCATCTAGCAATGTGTTATCTCCTCTCTTGGCCTCACTATTTCATTCTTTGCTTACTGTAAGTCTCTCCCCCCCCCTCTCTCTCTCTCTCCCATTTTCTCTCTCTGTTTCTTTCTGTCCATCTGTCTGTCTGCCTCTTCCTTCATTTTTATTGTCCATTGAATGATGAAAATCTGTATAGCGTCCTCCGGTCTGGAACAGACACATACGGGACATGTAGTAGATATACAGATGGTGGGAACGATCATGGAGGCAATGCCCGGAGGCAGTGCAACACCAGTAAAGTCTCGAATTGTTGCGTTATAAGCATTTGCTTGTTGTCACCCTCATTACCTCATCATTGTTTGATTTTGTATGATATTTGAATAAAGTTGTCTAAACCAATTTTTAACAATACAGATATCAACTGATTTGTATTGTCCATGTTGTCTGCTTGCTCCACTTATACCCGCGTTCCCATCCCCTTGCTCATTCACGCCCCTACATCTCTGTCGTTGTGTCTCTATAAATATCTCTTTTGGTCCTTGGTTTACATTCATTTTTATCCCATTGTGGCGGTACCATAGCCGATGAGGTTTATCCGAGGCGTGGTTACCGCTACATATATCTATATTGGTAAAAACTCGGGATTTTCCTGGTGTTGCACTGCCTCCGGGCATTGCAGGCAGTATTGTTCCCACCATCTTTGTCTTTACAAAATGTCCCATATGTGTCTATGACCGAGAGGACGTAAAACACCATTTTGTCTTCGGTGCGTTCGGGGCAAAGTCATGGGCATTAGTGTGTTCTGGGGAGCTGTCGGTGGACGGTCGTGGTGGCGCCCTCGGAGGAGGACCTCACTCACGCTGGCTCCGCGACTAAGAGAATAGTGTCGTCAGTAGGGGGCTTAGTAGGTGGTGTCCTGAACAGGCTCCACTGAACTCCACCGAAGTGACTCAGCAGAAGTGCAGTGTCTCCTCGGTTGGTTGCCTCCTGACGGCCTGACAGATTCGCTCCCCTTGGACTGCTGGTCT
>CM065707.1:15258337-15263337 GCA_017654935.2 Phymorhynchus buccinoides
CTCTCTCTCTCTCTCTCTCTCTCTCTCTCAATGTAATTCTGTACCAGTCGTTCTCTCTCTGTCTCCTGTGTGCATGTTTGTGCAATGTATGTTGAAGATAGAGAGAGGTTTAATCACTGTAATTTGTCAGTCGTTGAGTGGTGTGCATGTTTGTGCAATGTATGTTGAAGATAGAGAGAGGTTTAATGCTGGAATTTTCAGTCATTGAGTGGTGTGCATGTTTGGGCAATGTATGTTGAAGATAGAGAGAGGTTTAATGCTGGAATTTTCAGTCGTTGAGTGGTGTGCATGTTTGTGCAATGTATGTTGAAGATAGAGAGAGGTTTAATGCTGGAATTTTCAGTCGTTGAGTGGTGTGCATGTTTGGGCAATGTATGTTGAAGATAGAGAGACAGGTATACTGACATTCATTGTTTCCTTTGCAATTCCTAGCAATGATCGCAAAGGAGTATGTTTTCGTTCAGGTTTGTTTCCTTTTTTTGTTGGTTTGTTGTTCTTTTCTGTCTGTCCTAAAGATCTCCCGAACCGCTTGACCGAATCACTTCAAATTTTGTGTGGTGGTGTGTCCCCATGAGAAGAAGGCATCCGCACAAAACCTTTTGCCGCTCTGACCTTGACCTTGGCGTATGACCTTGAAAACCGAAAATCGTTAAGGGGCCATAACTTCCACACCGCAGGTCCTGGAGTCTGGAAACTTGGCATGGAGGTACTTTCGCTTATTCTTACGTTCTGATGATGGTACTTACGTTCTGATGATGGCGTACCGATGAAGGTCAAGGTCAAGGTCAGGGAGATCGGTACGCCTTGAAAGTGGTAGGGGTCTAATAATTGGGTTTTTCTGCCCCATGCATATCTTCCAAACCGCTTCACCGAATCGTTTCCAATTTTGTGTGGTGATGTGTAACCATGAGAGAAAGGCATCCACGCATAAATTATCGCCGTCGTGACCGTCACCTTGGCGTATGACCTTGACAACCGAAAATATGTAAGGGCCTATACCGTCTACACCGTTGGTCTTAGGGACTTCAACCTTGGCATGTAGGTACTTTGGCTTATGGTTGTTCTGATGATTGCATACTGATCAAGGTCAAGGTCAAGGTCATGGAGATCGGTAGGCCTTGAAAGTGGTAGGGGTATAAAAATTGGGTTTTCATCCGGCAAAACTGGTACTCAGCGTTACTGATACTTGGCATTACCTGTACTAGGCATTACCGGTACTAGGCGTTACCGGTACTGGGCGTTGCGCTAGTGTTATATAAAAATAAATGTCTGATGCAAAAAGACAGATGTATCATCAAGATTCATGCAAGGGTCTACAAATATAGTAAACAAAATGAGATTCATTTAGACGGTAGCATGTCACGAGAATCATGCCTTACAAATGTCACCATTCGGGTCGCAGATTGAGATTGAGTCGTGTCAAAAAGCTTTGAATGTTACAAAGAGCGACTACTTCCCAAACCTTGCGAAAGGAATGAAGCCAACTAGATTCTAACTTCCCACCTGCATGGAAGGTGGAAAGGTGGAAGGGATGTGGGGTGTTGGTAACTATGGTAAATAACAGAGGCGGTGAGTGAGTTCACAATGCTCCCCGCCTGTAGTGTAGGTGAAAGGGTGGGAGTAACAAAAAAACAAACCGGCTTCAGTCAGCTGCGGACTGTGCGAACTCTTTGTATATTTATGCTTTTTGGTCTAGTCGCATGCAGTGTCGTGGCCTCTTTAGGGTGAATAGGGTAATCGGATAATCGCCCATCATCTTCTTCTTCTCACTGTCTTGTCAATGTGGCTGATCTAATCATATCCATGCGTGATGACGGTCCTGTCTCTAAAGGTCTGCGTACACGTGCACCATAATATTCACAAAATACCACTATTTCCACATGGCAACACAGTGTTAGGCCACTCATAAAGGTCTATGTACACGAACACAACATTCACAAAATACCACTATTTCCACATGGCAACACAGTGTTAGGCCACTCATAAAGGTATATGTACACGAACACAACATTCACAAAATACCACTATTTCCACATGGCAACACAGTGTTAGGCCACTCACAATAAAGGTCTGTGTACACGAACACAACATTCACAAAATACCACTATTTCCATATGTCAACACTGTGTTAGGCCACTCATAAAGGTATGTGTACACGTACACACTATTCACAAAATATCACTATTTCCCCATAGAAACAGTGTTAGAGCACTCATAAATAAGGTCTGTGTACACGTACACCGTATTAACAAAATACCACTATTTCCCCATGGCAACACAGTGTTAGACCTCTCATAAAGGCCTGTGTACACGTGCACCATATTATTCACAGAATATCACTATTTCCACTTGGCAACACAGTGTTAGGCCACTCATAAAAGTATGTGTACACGCACACAGTATTTACAAAATACCACTCATAAAGGTCTGTGTACACGTGCACATCATTCACAAAATACTACTATTTCCCCATGGCAACACAGTGTTAGACCACTCACAAAGGTCTGTGTACACGCACACACTATTCACAAAATATCACTATTTCCCCATGGCAACACGGTGTTAGACCACTCACAATAAAGGTCTGTGTACACGTAGACCTTATTCACAAAATACCACTATTTCCCCATGGCAACACAGTGTTAGACCGCTCGTAAAGGTCTGTGTACACGTACACCACATTCACAAAACATCACTATTTCCACATGTCAACACAGTGTTAGGCCACTCATAAAGGTCTGTGTACACGTTAACCACATTCACAAAATATCACTATTTCCCCATGGCAACACAGTGTTAGGCCACTCATAAAGGTCTGTGTACACGTTACACCACATTCACAAAATATCACTATTTCATATTCCATGGCAACACAGTGTTAGGCCACTCACAATAAAGGTCTGTGTACACGTTAACCTTATTCACAAAATACCACTATTTCCCCATGGCAACACAGTGTTAGGTACACTCACAATAAATTTCCCCATGGTCTGTGTACACGTAGGCAACACAGTGTTAGGCCACTCATATTCACAAAATATCACTATTTCCCCATGGCAACACAATGTTAGACACAGTGTGTAGGCCACTCATAAAGGTCTGTGTACACGTCTGTGTACACGTACACATATTCACAAAATATCACTATTTCCCCATGGCAACACAGTGTTAGGCCACTCATAAAGGTCTGTGTACACGTTATTCACAGACATTCACAAAATATCACTATTTCCCCATGTCAACACAGTGTTAGGCCACTCATAAAGGTCTGTGTACACGTGCAACCATATTCACAAAATACCACTATTTCCCCATGGCAACACAGTGTTAGTCCACTCATAAAGGTCTGTGTACACGTACACCACCCCATGGCAACACAGTTTAGACACAAAATATCACGCTATTCACTATTTCCCATGGCGACACAATGTTAGGCCACTCATAAAGGTCTGTGTACACGTACACCATACACATAATTCACAAAATACCACTATTTCCCCATGGCAACACAATGTTAGACCACTCACAATTAAGGTCTGTGTACACGTACACACTATTCACAAAATACCACCATTTCCCCATGACAACACAGTGTTAGGCCACTCATAAAGGTATGTGTACACGGACACACAAATTCACAAACATATCACTATTTCCCCATGGCAACACAATGTTAGACCACTCATAGTAAAGGTCTGTGTACACGTGCACCATATTATTCACAAAATATCACTATTTCCCCATATTTCCCCATGGCAACACAATGTTAGACCACTCATAATAAATGTCTGTGTACACGTGCACCATAATATTCACAAAATATCACTATTTCCCCAAGGCAACACAGTGTTAGGTCACTCACAATAAAGGTCTGTGTACACGTACACCACAAAATTCACAAAAACACATCACTATTTTTCCCCATGGCAACACAGTGATAGGCACTCATAAAGGTCTGTGTACACATAAACCACATTCACAAAGTATCACTATTTCCCCATGGCAACACAGTATTAGGCCACTCATAAGGCAACACAATGTCCCACTCATTAAAGGTGTGTACACACATTATTACAACACTATTTCCCCATGGCAACACAGTGTTAGGCCACTCAAAAGGTCTGTGTACACATATTCACTATTTCACTATTTCCCCATGGCAACACTCATAAAGGTCTGTGTACACGTTAACCGTATTCACAAAATACCACTATTTCCCCATGGCAACACAGTGTGTAGGCCACTCATAAAGGTCTGTGTACACAATGTTAGACCACTCATAAACCATATTCACAAAATATCACTATTTCCCCATGTCAACACAGTGTTAGGGTCACTCATAAAGGTCTGTGTACACATAAACCACATTCACAAAGTATCACTATTTCCCCATGGCAACACAGTGTTAGGCCACTCGTAAAGGTCTGTGTACACATATTATCAGATGGCCACTCATAAAGGTCTGTGTACACATAAACCACATTCACAAAGTATCACTATTTCCCCATGGCAACACAGTATTAAACCACTCATAAAGGTCTGTGTACACATAAACCATATTCACAAAGTATCACTATTTCCCCATGGCAACACAGTGTTAGACCACTCATAATAAAGGTCTGTGTACACGTACACCATATTATTCACAAAATACCACTATTTCCCCATGGCAACACAGTGTTAGACCACTCACAATAAATGTCTGTGTACACGAACACCATATTCACAAAATGTCACTATTTTCCACCCACTCGTAAAGGTCACACACAGCAACACAGTGTTAGACCACTCATAAAGGTATGTGTACACTCATAAAGGTCTGTGTACACGCCCCATGGCATTCACTCATAAAGGTCAAAATATCACTATCACTTTTCCCCATGGCAACACAGTGTTAGACCACTCATAATGGTCTGTGTACACGTACACCCTATTCACCACTCATAAAGGTCTGTGTACACGTATTCACAAAATGTCACTATTTTCCCCACGACAACACA
>CM065707.1:15270837-15278337 GCA_017654935.2 Phymorhynchus buccinoides
ATCAAGAAATGTTGTGAAAAAAACTGCATTAAAATACATGCAAAACGTCGCGAGATATTAGCGAGTATGTGTTTCGGGGTTGAACCCCGTAACTGGCGCGACCTTGACCTCTTGGCAAACTAGTATACCAAATTTGATGATGATAGACTGAATAGTTTTTGAGAAAACGGACGAATAGCCGGACGGACGGAGGCACGCCGGACGGACACCGGACGGACACCGGACGGACGGACGGACCAGACAAAAACAATAGCTCCCCGAACCTTCGGCTCGGGGACTAAAAATAGTTTATTACCCTGTCAATACGCTTGCACGTTTGCCCACTGTATTAAAGACCCACCAGATCACGTGTCAAAATCACGGGTTTTACGTGTTTTCCCTCTTATAGCTGGTAAGGAATCTTGTTTTGACCAGGTTTGACTCCCATGCTAATGCCCCCCATTTCAAAACGAAACATAATTTTAAAGAGCAGCCTCAATTTGAAGTTGGGGACATTTGTATGTGGGTCACAGCTACCCAGAAAAACCCCAAGGGACTTAATCGTGGTGCGTCAGTGTGTCTTTAAAGGTGCGTGCAAAGGATAATAAGAGTAAGAGTGCATGCTAACTGCTAAACACAATACAAATAGCAGATTTCTTTTCAATTAGAAAAGCAAATCATTACTTATTTTACCATTTTTGTGTCACGTGAAATAATTATGAAAAAACACGTATAAAGCAAGGCATTAGGATTAGCAATTATTGAAGAAAAGTTTTAAATTCAATAGTTTGTGTTCTGCCTCAGCACGTAATCCCTTCACTGCCACATAAAATAAAAGAGAAACAAGCGCGGATTCGCAATCGTTTGTGGCAGTGGTCTATTTTTACCACTCCAATCATTACATACACTGAGTCGCCTCTCCTGACTTTTCAATAATTTTAATCTGTAAACCAGGGCCTGTATTCACGTTGAGATAGCATCAGACTTAGCATCATGCTAACTTAGAAGTTCTTCCAATGTCCTAATCCTAGTCGCCTCCCCTGGCTTTTCAATAATTTTAATCTGTAAACCAGGGCCTGTATTCACGTTGAGATAGCATCAGACTTAGCATCATGCTAACTTAGAAGTTCTTCCAATGTCCTAATCCTACTTATACTCATCGAAAGAAGCACCGCATACTCGTCGTGTCTGTTGCAGTGTCTGTATTACGTATGTTTATTATTTTGTACGCTTTAAAATTGAAGATTCGTGTGCTCTGTTCAGTATACAATTCTTTCCATACCTAAGGACTGTAGATATGACAACTGAAATGTTACTTTATGCCCAAGTATTTTTTTTCTGTCTGTACTTTTCTTTCTCTTTTACAAGATGTGCGACAATTTTGGACCGACAGACCGACCGACCGACAAAGTGAGTTATAGGTTTGTGGCTTGTGCCACAAACAAAAAAGGTGTACAAATCATGACAAGACAAAAGACAACCGATGGAGCCAATTTGGAAAAAAAAAAGATCCGGGGATGTAACTCTCTTGACTGTGTTAGAGCAAATGCCAGCATAGCAGAGTTATTCCTCTTCATTTGATGACGTCATCAGTAAATTAAGTGCAAATAAGGTCTTGATTTTGTTTTGAATATTAATCTAGAGAAAAAACTAAACTGCATTCTGATAGCCTCAATAGTACATCATTGTTGTTTCATTGCTTTCCCCTTGGGAAAAAGCCGTTTTAAGCTTAAGCCATTTAAACATAATTATCCTGATCATGTCCGAGTACGCCTACGCACGCGCGCATGCGCGTGTGTACGCTTTGGTATGTGTGTATGTGTGCGCGCGTGCGCGCGTTTCCCGTTCCCAGTTTTTAAACCAATCATTGATTTATATCCTTTTTCTTCAACTGCGTGTTTGCTGAGTTCTGAGTTAAACAGTTCAACCAAGTTTTTATTTTTGAGAAATAATCAATTTTGTCAAGAACTCCGTGTGAGATTTTATGAAAGGAAAAAAACCCTCTCGAAGGTAAATAATATAATGAATATGTTTTTTTGTCTTCCTTCATAGAATAATTATATAACAGCCAGCCTTGGCTTACGGCTATGTCAGACCAATAGACCGGGTAACTTTCGAAAAAAACAAACCTAGGGGAGAGCACTTCTTGAAAAATAGAGTTGTTTACCTCCATTACTCGGTCAAATACCATAGCAACAAAGCAACATTGGCGTCGAAGCTTGGAACCGCAGGATGCCAGTCAGCGATTTGCAAACATTCTTTTTTAAATGGAACAATTAGGGGTGGCCAGTTGTCACAAACTGATAAAACTTGCAAAAATGTGACGTAAAAAATATAAATGACAAATTTTAGAATGACGCACGGTGTTCTAAGTGCTGTGTGTCTGCTCAAACACACGAGGCGAGAGCTTGGGGATCTACCTGATGGTAGAGTAGCTTCCCCTCTTTGACCGATTGAATTAGGCAAGATCACTCCCACACACCATGCAATTACTCCGCTTAATTATTTCCGAAGAATTCCTATTGACATAGGCTAGAACACGGAGTGCAATGCAATTCGCCCTAGGCTAGTTTCTGTATTTTCTTTGTCAGTCATTCTGTCGTATTCGACCATGACTGCCAGCTAGCAGAGAGGGGGGGGGGGGGGGGGGGGGGGCAGCTGCTATTCCTGATGGCTGGGATACTAGCAGTGATGTCCCGAGGCCCAGGTCATAGGACATATTAAGTCATAAGTCATAAGTTTCTTTTAGCGCAGTCATGGAAACTTGTCTTCCACCATGTAAAAATAAAAATATTAACCCTTTCACCGCCAACCATATTTCAACCAAAAATGTCCATTAAGTGTATCTAGATAGAGAACATAATCCATGTGCAGTATTGTGGATTCTTCTGTGACAGATATAAAATAAGGTCTATCCTTACTTCCCCAAACTAAGACAATATTATGGTCTTTGAATAATAGACACCCATTTGATGCCTTTTCGAGACATATGTGCTAAATCACTGTGGTGCTGAAATGCGACTTTGGCGGTGAAAGGGTTAAATAAAAGTATGAAACATAAATGTACATTAACAAAATATGTAACTCTCACACTTTTAGGAAGGTTTTTTTTCCACAAAAAGACGCCACCGTTTCGAAGCAAAGACGAAACGCTTAAGAGATGGTTAAGTCCGTCACACACACACACCACACCCAATCTTTCATCCGCTCTCTTGCTCACTCATCATGCAACCCACCACCACTTCCGCCTTCATTTTTCACCCTTTCTTTTCTTTTTTCCCTTCCCTTCCTCCTTTTTTCTTTGTTCCTTTTCACTCCCCCCCCCCCCTTTTTTGTTTTAATTTTTTTGTAGGTACGTTTTTCCCCGCTCTCTTTCATCCTATTGTCTGTGTGGCTGACTAAGATGGACATTTCCAAGAGCCCTAAGTGTTGTTATTTGATACACAAATGTCTGGGTTTCTGTGTGACCTAGTGTTTGGTGTACTGACACATTCATACTGTGTGAAGCTGGTGTATGTGTGAGAGAGAGAGAGAGAGAGTGTGTGTGTGTGTGTGTGTGTGTGTGTACGTGTGTGTACGTGCATGTATTAGTATTAGGTATTATTATTAGGTATTAGGTACTTTATAGTCACAGAGGCGTCTCTGTGAAATTCGTGTTGCTCCCACCTGGAGAGCGCGTCGCAGCCAGAGGCGCGCCACCCATTTTTTTTTTTTTTGCATGCGATGTTTGTCACTGATGGGGGGGGGGGGGGGGGGGGGGGGGGGAGGATTTTGACCAAATGACAACTTTTTCGTTGCCACTGGGTTTCACGTATGCTAAGTGCATGGGCACACGGGACCTCGGTTTATCGTCTCATCCGAAAGACTCCACGTTCAGACCGTTAAGGCCTAGTGCAGAATGAGAGGACAAAATTCCCTGTACCCAGGTTCGAACTCGGGTTTACTTGACACGAAGCGAACGCGATACCACTGTGCCACTCTACACCACAATGTGTGTGCGCATGCATATAGTCGTATTAAAACTATTATTGTGTAGCCACCCCTTTCTGTCCTTCATTAGTCCGTCACCAAGACGGACTATTGCGATGGGCTGGTTTGTATTTTTGTTTGTTTGTTTGTTTGTTGTTTGTTGTTGGTTTTTTTCTTCTTTTTTTCTGTCTGTCCCAAGGATATCTCCCGAACCGCTTGACCGAATCGCGTCAAATTTTGTGTGAAGGTGTGCCTCCTTAATAGGAAGAGATCGGCGCAAACCATTTTGCCGTCGTGACCTTGACCTTGACGTACGACCTTGAAAACCGAAAATCTATTTTTAGCCATATCTCGTTTTCTTTCTTTCTGGAAGCTTTGTCACGATTTGTTGTCCTTATAATTCACAACAAAAAAAGGTTTTTTTAATTTTAATTTTATAAACCACCTCTCTAGAAGAAGAAGAAGAGGAGAGCTCTCCTCTCCATAAGGACAGCTTGCCCAGTAGGCAATTCGCACACAAAAAGGAATCTAATAATACAACAGAGAAGATATCTTCTTAAAGGTGGACCCTGACGGATGAGTTTTTTCAAGAAACACGTCGATATCACCAGAAAGACAGCCTTTTCAAGGATCGGAACACTCACTTTGCTCTGGCGTCCTAGAAATCAAACCGTTAAAACGGCGATTCCTCCTTGGCGGAGATGCGGGAGAGAGTAGCCATTTTGGATGGGGTGGGTGGAGGTCACTCATTGTGGTTGAAGCGTGTGTGTTTTTTTGTAGTGTAGTAAAAAACAAAAAAGGAGCTATTTCCTTTCTTGTGAGCGAAACTCCTTTAGATAAACAGTACAACATTAAAAATAATAAAAAGGCTTGTATTGCGAATATTTCTTGCAAACGAATTGGTCTAAACGCAGGCGGCCATTGGGGTGAAATAATTTGACTTCCAGCACCTCCGCCAAGGAGGAATCGCCGATTTGAGGGTTTGATATCTAATAAACCAGAGCAAAGTGAGTGTTGCAATCTCTGTAAAGGGTGTTTTCCTGGTGATCTCGACGTGTTTCTTACAAACACTCATCCGTCAGGGTGGCCCTTTAACAGTTCCAGAATCTTATCTCTTTCGTTTAAATCTAGATTTCCCCATCGCCGTATAATATGTTTTAAAATCTTATTACTTTTTTTCTTTCTTACTTTTTGCTTGTTGAGACTGTGCTCGAAATGAGTTTTCAATTGGATTCAAGCATTTTTAAACATTTGTGTGTGCTAAGATTGTGGGATCTTGTTATTTTGTTTTGTATTCATCTTGCGATTGTCGGATTTTTCAAATTTTGGGTTTTGTTTTGTACTCATCTTTATGCACACAAACTAGACAATGAACTAACAAAATCCCTCTTGTCAAGAGCAGCTAACTTTTTTTTAAGAATTCCAGAAATATCTCTTCTCTAAGTCTGTAGTAGACTTCGGCACTGTGTCCTTGGCGGCGCCAGATCCTGGCAGGATCGGTCTGAGAGCCTTTTGAAGGAGAGATCTGGTGCCAGAGAGGGAGAGAGAGAAAGAGAGAGAGAGAGAGAGAGAGAGAGAGAGAGAGAGAGGGAGAGAGGGAGAGAGAGAGAGAGAGAGAGGGAGAGAGAGGGAGAGAGAGGGAGGGAGGGAGGGAGAGACAGAGAGGGAGAGAGGCTCTTTTCAGGACAGGACTGAGGACTGGAGGAGGGGGTGGGGGGGGGGGGGGGGGGTGGGGAGGGAGAGCGAAGGATGGAAGTGGATCTCTTTCTAGTCTGGGCGCCGCTAAAGATTTTGTCCGTCAAAGAATATGGGTCTGGGTTTTTTTCTTATTTTAATGTAGATTATGCACATTGTTTTTGAGTGTTAAAATGGTCTCAAACAAAGAGAACCCCCGTGGGGATACTGGGGGGGGGGATCTTCCGTACAAATAGTTCCCCCACCTTCTGAACGTTCTGTGCTTGTAACGTCCTCTAATCTGCCACTCTCTTTGACTCTGTCTTCTCCCTTTGCTTTCTCTCATCTGTTATCTTTCTGACTTTTATTTCTCCATTAAAATCTTCCAAATAATGATATGTCTCATTTGAGCTCCTCCGGAAATCGGAATGTGTCGGCTGTCACGAAGCGGGGGAAGACCAGTGAAAACTGAAAACCGGACACATACGAACCTTACCCATTATGGCCATATGGCCTGGGAACGCAGAAGAAGAAGAAGAAGAAAGAAGTATGAATCATGATCATGAAATCACTTCGTGGAGTTTGTTTGCTTTCCCCTGGTTTTGATCTTCATGATCTCTTTCTTTCTTTTCTTTGTAACTGTAAATAATGAAATAATTCGGTATATTGCCCTACCAATACAATGGACAATGCCATGCCCAACCTTCGTTAAACACACCCCTTTACTATTACTACATTAACCCTTTCACCGCCAGCCATCTTTGAGCCAAACATGTCAACCAAGCTTCCTTGTGGGATTTCTCTGTGACACATTTAGAATAGGGTCAATTCCCTACTACCCAAATTTAGGAACACAATGTCATTGAATAATAGACTCTGATTTCAAGGGTTTTAATGACATGGATGTTAGACCATTTTGGTGCAAAAATGCAGCATTGGCGGTGAAAGGGTTAAGGTCTTACATATTTACAACTGGGAGCATAGAGTATTGGACATTAATATTATTGGTCATTGACATAGGGGAAGACGGGGTAAAAAGCGCATGGGCGGGTAAGAAGCCCACCCCAATTATCTCATGAAATGTAGCAAATTTCAGTCTCATTTTGCCCATAAGACGAGCGTTAATGTCTAGCATTCGTCTCATGGGCAAATTTGACTGAAATTGTCTTTATTTCATGAGATATTGGGGTGGGCTTCTTACCCGCCCATGCGCTTTTTACCCCGTCTTCCCCTACAGATTTGATTATTGGACATTGATATGCAAATACTGAGTAATCAAAATAATAACAAAGGAATTAACAGCCAGTTTTGCCCCCACCTCCCTGTTGGGATACCGGAAGGTACAAATAGTTCCCCCACCTTTTGGAAGTTCTGCACTTTCAACTTCTTCTAATCTTTCACTCTCTTTGACTCTGCCTTTTCCCTTTGCCTACTGTCGTCTTACTATATTTCTGCCTTACTGGTCCATTCTCCTGCCCCTTTTCAAGAAACACTTACAACTATTTCTCTCCAGCCGAAGACGGACACGCGGGACCTAACTATTTCTTAGTTAGACGCATAACAGCAGAATGACGCATCTGCGGTGATTTTACAGGAAACTGTTTGAGCGATCAACGACGACGACGACGACGATGACGAAGAAGTAAGAAGAGTAAGAGTCTGAGGGATGGATACATGATGATGTGACTTGTTAGCATTACCCCCCTCATATATTGGTTGTCCATCCATGTGCATGCTTTCGTTGTTGCTGGATTGTGTCTTGTGCAAAACCAAAACGAGTTCCTTTGTACTCTGATGCATTAGCTGATTGAAGAATCTTGAATCCATCCGAAGACGTACCGGCACGCTGGGCTCAACTCTTTCTTTGTTAGGCGCATC
>CM065707.1:15288337-15290837 GCA_017654935.2 Phymorhynchus buccinoides
TGGGGGAATAGAAATATATCGTGAATAGTGTTAAAGTGTACACAGACCTTTAAGCAAAGGGAAAAGTTTAGAGTTAAAGTGAGGGACAGATCGGAAGCAACAAGCACGGGACTTCAGGAAGGTGGGGGAACTAGTTGTACCAAAGACCCCCGCCACCGGGGGGAGGGGGGGGGGAGGTGAGGAGGAAGGGAGAGGGGAGGAGGAAGGTGGGGGGGGGAGGGAGGGCTGAGCAAAAAAAATTACCGTTTTTTTATGGTAATACTTTGCCCAGGATTCGCACTCTCTTAGAGTTGTTGAGCACAGCCCTTATGCTGTTCAGCTAAAAATGTGTGTGTGTGTGTACAGTAGTTGCCCACGATGCAATCCCCATTCTCTCGGCCAAAATAGGATAGCTGGCTTTGGGGATTTCACCCCCCATGGCTGTTCGAGCTATGAACAGGGTATGAAAACGTGCGCTTGTTTGTCTAGACCTCTCAAATCACACACCCCACACCCCACCCCCATAGAATGCGTGAAATTTACCCTTTTAAAATAAGTTGTGTGAGATGACGCATTTAAAATACCCGGTAATGATACGATACAGTACGAAAATTGTAATAAGTTTTGTGTAAATTTTGGGAGTGCGCCTTATAACAAGTCGCGCCTTATAGACCGAACAAATATGCCGATTCGTGAGTCAGCATACCCTTACTGTTCTTCGTGTACATTAAAGCCAAAATATCACATACTGCCGAGCTTAAGCATAATTTATGAGTGGCCTAACTATGCATTGGGAAATAGCGATATTTTGTGAATAATGTTAATGTGTACAGAGAGACCTTAACGGTGCGCCTCGGTTCGCATATTGCCGTTTCGCATACTGCCGCTTCGCATACAAAGCTCTGTGGACATGGCATTTCGCATAAAACTCAGAAAGTTAGGAATAGGGATAGGTTAGGGATAGGTTAGGGATAGGTTAGGGATAGGGTTAGGGATAGGGTTAGGGATAGGGTAGGGATAGGTTAGGGATAGGTTAGGGATAGGGTTAGGGATAGTAAGAAAGTAACAGAAAGTCACGTAGAGTGCATTAGAACCTGCAATAGTGCATAATATGCGAAATGGCAAACCCGTTTATGCGAACTGCCAGTTTTTTTGGGAAGAGACTCTCGACTTGCGCCCGCGGCTCTGATCAAAGGATTATGCGAAACGCATTATGCGAACCGGTGGGCACCAGACCTTAAGCTAACGACACTGTTCGTATTGCACTCGTCTTCTAGGCCTATCTAGGCTACTGCCACAAGCTAGCGTAGATACCATATTCTAAAGGCTCGTGCAAAACCTGTCCCTGTTGGTTAACATATCATTGCTCACTGGCACATTCTTCTCAGCATTCTTTAACCCTTTCACCGCCAATGTCACATTTTTGCACCATAATGATTTATGCCCATGTCATAAAAAGCCTTGAAATCTGGGTCTGTTGTCCAACGATCTTGTGTTCTTGATTTGAAGAGGTAAGGATAGGCCTTAGTTTAAACATCCCACAGAGGAATCCCCAAGGTTGCGGACAAAATCTGTTCTCTATTCATGTAGGTTTAATCGAACATTTCGGCTCAAAAATGGCTGGCGGCGAAAGGGTTAAACCCTTGCATACTCTTGCTATGCTTTTGAGTAAAGTGGAAAGTGGTGTAGGTTCTCCAATATTGTTTTGTCTGGACACTTTAAAATTTGAAACTGTGGAGGAAACATACTCCTTGACATTGTAAGCAGGGAGTGAGCATACGTCCTAGGAGAGGGCAAAATCAGGAACCCTAAGTAGAACCTTATGAGTAACTGCCACCTCTTCAATGATTAAACCTCAAGGGTACATTACACATGCATGCTTGTCCTTTGCGATCGTAGATGAGTCTGAGTTTGTTGCGTTTTGTTGTTGTTCTGTCTTTGTTGTTGTTGTTTTTCTGTCTGTCCCGAACCGCTTGACAGAATCGCTTCAATTTTTTTTTTTCTTCATATTTTCTGTCGCAGGAAGAGTGATAAACATAGACATGGATAGACACATCAGAGGAGCAGAGGGAAATAAGGAGACTTAATATTAAAAAACAGAGAGGGAATGGAGGGGAGGGAGACGGTGATAAGTAGACTAAGAGAGGGAGAATCAGAGACTGAGAGATAGAGCCTGAGAGACAGAGAGGGGCGGGCTGAGAAAGAGAAAAGAGAGAGATAAAGACAGAAAGAGGAAGAGAGAGAGAGGGAGAGAGAGAGAGAGAGAGAGAGAGAGAGAGAGAGAGAGAGAGAGAGAGAGAGAGAGAGAGAGAGAGAGAGAGAGAGGAGAGAAGAGAGAGAGGGGATTGAGTGAGAGAGAGAGTGTGAGTGTGTGTGTGTGTGAGAGAGAGAGAGAGAGAGAGAGAGAGAGAGAGAGAGAGAGAGAGAGAGAGAGAGAGAGAGAGAGAGAGAGAGAGCGAGCATGCATTTCCCTTATCCCATTCCTTCCCTCCTTCCCTCCCATTCTCTCTCTCTGTCTGTC
>CM065707.1:15305837-15310837 GCA_017654935.2 Phymorhynchus buccinoides
GAATTCATTAAAAGTTTGGGCTTTGATTTTTGGATGTCGGTGGAATGCATACTAATAGAGATACATGCCCACTGCAGGCATTATATGTAAAATGAAAAGCCGAAATGTTGTGAAAGCAAATTATTTCTGGTTTTGTTTTTATTCTGTTTTGTTTTGAGTATATATATATATATATATATATAGTTTGCTTTGATAATGCTTTTATGTGTCCAATGTCTATTTGTGAACCTCAGAAACAAAACCAGTTAACGTTAACTTTGAGTAATGTTCCGTGTTCAAAAAAACAAAAAACAAACAAATTAATTATATAAATTGTGCTGATTTACTTTTTCTCCCAATGGGGGAGGGACAGTGCCTTATCCAAAGACCTAAGAGAAGTTCTCATCAGTTTGCATGATCAGCCTGCAATTTGACTGTCCAGTGGATGCCAACCTGAGCAAAAAGACATTCTACAAGAGAATGGTGTCTATATATAAATATATAGCAGAAAAAAATAAAGAAAACAACAAATGGAAATAACTGTTAAAACATTGATTAAAATTGCAAATATTTCGAGACCATGTCTCTTCCTCGGTGCAAAGCCTCCAAATGCCAACAATACTAGTCGTAAAACAATTGTTGATTGTTTATATATATGTATCAAAACAATAGCGTTGATTGGATATTTTCGCAATCTTACAAACAAAACAACAACAGACAAGTTGTTTATTAAAAAGCTAAAATACTTGTAGCGGTGCCATAGCCGATGAGGTTTAACCGAGGCGTGGTTACCGCTACACCTATATGTAGTAATAAAAAATCGGGATTTTACTGGTTTCGTACTGCCTCCGGGCATTGCCTCCAGTATTGTTCCCACCAAATTTGTATTTACAAATGTCCCATATGTGTCTGATTCAGACCGACAGGACGTAAAACACCATTTTCATCATCGACAAGTTGTTTACTGCTTTTGCCAACGTTTCGGTTCTTGCCTTCCACCAGGGCTTACTTTATTCACTCTGAAATCAAAGTACAAAACAAACTCCAACCAGAAAAGAATAGAATACAGTTACCTATCTGTTGAAATGGTGATTTGTCTTCTTTACAGCTTCCCTGTCCTGTACTTCTCTCTGTTGTCTTCACACACACACACACACACACACACACACACACACACACACGCACGCACGCACGCACGCACACACGCACGCACGCACACGCGCACGCACGCACGCACGCACGCACACACGCACACTCACACGCACGCACGCACGCACGCACGCACGCACGCACGCACGCACACTCACACACACACACACACACACACACACACACACACACACACACACACACACACACACACACACACACACACTATTTCAGTACATTTTCTAATTTCTTGGCTTGCATAGCAATAATATTGATTGTCTCAAATGGTTATTTCAGTAAATGTGCAAATTTCCTGGACCTCCAAATCAGGAAATTTGCAAATTTCATGAAAATGTTAGAAAATTTGCAAAAGTCCTGAGTAAAACAGGACATTTGCAAATTCCCTGAATATTTTAGGAAATTTGCAATTTTCCTGGCTTTGTAAATTTACTGTAACATATATACACATGTTTTTAGGGTTGATTTTTAAGATTGAAATCGTGAAGCTAGGAGAGGAGATAGTGAAATGAATAAGGGAGAGAAACTCTCCAATAATTACCCCACCCTCCACCCCACACACTCCACCAAAGTTATTTTCGCCACCACCACCTAGCACAGTATGAGCAACAGTCAAAGGGAAGCAAACCTAACTTCATCCTCCCCCCCAAAAAAGAAGAAAAAAAGATGAGCCAGGTTTGCACAAAAATGAATATGACTATCACCCACAGGCCACAGCAACAGTGGCGGAGAGAACTGTGAACAAACATCGTGTGTTGACTAAGATTATGCTAAAAAAAAAAAAATTATGCAGAGCGACATAATATATGTGACCCAGCACCACGAAAGGGACATTAAGTCGCTGGGCTAGTTTCTCACAACAGGCTTGCATGGTGAAACATGTCATGTTTTTGTCAATTGTGAGTTAATGTATGTTCTCTAACATTTTTTCTTTCATATTTATAAAGGATAATCTGTAATATGGTCTCTGAATGGTCTTATAAGCGGTTTGAAACGGGTAGGTCAATGCGTTTTCTTCAGCTAGGCTAGAATCTAGACTGTGCTTTCTCAAAATGGCCGACGCTCCCCTTACTAACTTTAAAGACCCCTCACGTCACGTGTTACATTCCCTCTTATGCTTGGGAGATTTCTTAGGATTTCTTACCAGCTATAAGAGGGAAAACACGTGAAAACCATGATTTTGACATGTGACGTGGTGGGTCTTTAAATGCTCATAACTTTGGAACGGAAAAATATACCAGCATGGTTCTTGTATCATTAGAAAGACAATTGTCTACAGTTTTCAAATGTATAATTTTCTCAGAGTGGTCCGTTTGACACTTAATGTCCCTTTCGTGGTGCTGGGGCATATATGTCAGGGTTTCTCAAATCAAATCAAATCAACTTTATTCCCAAAAAAACTGGGGGCACAAGAAAATGAATACAAATCCTATTCACACCTGCGGCATCAAACATTACAAACAACAGCCCAAAAGACCTCATAACAGTACACGTCAACATAGTATTACATGG
The DNA here is from genome assembly GCA_017654935.2 of Phymorhynchus buccinoides. Classification (NCBI taxonomy): domain Eukaryota; kingdom Metazoa; phylum Mollusca; class Gastropoda; order Neogastropoda; family Raphitomidae; genus Phymorhynchus; species Phymorhynchus buccinoides. The sequence goes on from CM065707.1 coordinate 15,308,496, forward strand.
GCTCCAAAAACAAAAAAATATATATATTTTCTTAACAGTGCTCATCATCATATAGACAGGCACATAATACCATCATGCACAGATACACCACCATACACATACACACATATGCATGCACACACACACACACACAGTTGCTGGAATTTCACATGTGAATCATTTTTTTTATACCGCTAATTAACTTATCTCCATTAACAAATATTGACATATGAAACAAGACAAGAAACAATCAGGACATAAACTCAGACATGGAGATGCCATTCGTGTACCAAGAGGTGTGAACAATAGTAGAAAAAATAACAGAGTGGGGTTCGTGATATCAACTAAGGTTCATAACTCTTTTAAAATAGCCTTTATGAAACAAACTAAACGACTGAGAGTTCTTTTATTTTTAGACTGAAATAAGGAATTAACCCTTTCACCGCCAGCCATATTTCAGTCAAATGACCATTAAATTTACCTGGGTAGAGAACAAAATCCATCTGCAGTATTGGGGATTCGTCTGCGACATATATCAAATTAGGTCTATCCTTACTTCCCAAAACTAAGACAATAGGGTCTTTGAATAATAGACCCAAATGTGATGCTTTTTAGTGACATAGGTGTTAAATAACCGTGGTGCTAACATGCGACGTTGGCGGTGAAAGGGTTAAGCTTTATTACGTTTGGGTTTTTTAAACAATAATTTGGCAAATAACGTTTTCTAGCATCCTGGAACGTTTGACATTCTCATACTTGATCACAAATGTCGTACACATACTGATCGTTAGTACCCTGCACGAGTCATTATAGTTCATTAGTCCCTCTCTTCTCACACTTTCCTGAAATAGCCACCAGCACCTGCATAAACTATTAGTAATAATTATGATTGCCCTGTCTTCTACGCTTCGCACTCATTCATAGACACACACAGACACACAGACACACTCACAAACATGCACACGCACACGCATACGCACACACATACACACACACACACACACACACACACACACACACACACACACACACGCAACACACGCACACACACACACGCACACACGCACACGCACGCACACACACGCACACACACACACACACACACACACACACACACACACACACACTGAAAAAAAGGGCAGGATGAAAAAAAGCTTTGTCAGCTTATTCTTTAACCCTCAATAAAGATGAGTTTGACTTGACTTATATATATATAACAAATCCGAACAATATATGCAGGCATAATACATAAGGCAAAGTCACACACAATATATATATATATATATATATATATATATATACATAACAAATCCGACATGCAGACTGAAGACGAAACAGCTGTCTTTGCATAGGCAAAGAAACAAACTACAACAAATCCGTGGTGGTTCCAATTTTAATACTAGCTTTCGAGAGGTGTCTTCTTCAGGTATATATATATATATTTCCCTTCCCTTTATATATATACAGCAAATAAATAAATAAACAGCATTACACAAAACTTCATGGCAGTCAATGTTTTATTAAAAACAACACATTTTCGTTTGTCTAAAAGCAAACTTTTTCAAGTAGCCAACTACTATGTACACACACACAAGTGATTTTCTATCTGTGAAAAAATGTTTTTATATACACTAGCCTTTTTTGTATTCACTGAGCTTAAATCACTAAGTTCTAAGTTTCAGTATCTCAATAATCACGTAGTGAACTCTCCTCATTGTTGTCTTCACTCCAACCTCGTTTCTACGGTTATCTTCTATTTTTCCCCCCTCAGTTCACCCTCTCTCTACATTATTTTGAATTCTTATTAACTCACTTTGATCCTATCCCTTAACTTGCGAGTTTGATAGCAACATACATACATGAAGATAATGATACATGCCCACTCTCTTAACTAAAGGGTCTTAAGACATCTGGCGTTAGTTCTACATAGTTTGGAAGTGATAACTACAAAGATGGACAGAGCGGACATGGATATGAGAGAGAGCGTGAGAGTGAGAGAGAGTGAGAGAGAGGGAGAGTTGAGAGAGAGAAGAGAGAGAGAGAGAGAGAGAGAGAGAGAGAGAGAGAGAGAGAGAGAGAGAGAGAGAGAGAGAGAGAGAGAGAGAGAGAGAGAGAGAGAGAGAGAGGAGACTGTACTGGGGGATTCTTTCTTTTATTATTATTTTTTATTTTTTTATTATGTGGACTCAATAGTCCAAACGAATTATCAAAACACACACACACACACACACACACACACACACACACACACACACACACACACACACACACACTGCAACACAATCTAATTATACACACAGAATGTGGGTCACAACAATGACGTCAAGAAAAGTTACGTGTTGTATTTTGTTACGTCAAGTTTG
>CM065707.1:15325837-15340837 GCA_017654935.2 Phymorhynchus buccinoides
ATTCTTTTCAAGGTCCTTAATATTTTGTTCTGATGACATGTTTTCATATGTGAACTCCATTTGTATGGGCCTATGGCCTAGCAAATTAAAATATTTCAGACTTCAGACTTAAGACTCTCTCTGTCTCTCTCTCTCTCTCTCTCTCTCTCTCTCTCTGTCTCTCTCTCTCTCTCTCTGTCTCTCTCTCTCTCTCTGTGTCTCTCTCTCTCTCTCTGTCTCTCTCTCTCTCTCTCTCTCTCTCTCTCTCTCTCTCCTCTCTCTCTCTCTCTCTCTCTCTCTCTCTCTCTCTCTCTCTCTCTCTCTCTCTCTGTCTCTCTCCTCTCTCTCTCTCTCTCTCTCTCTCTCTCTCTCTCTCTCTCTCTCTCTCTCTCTCTCTCTCTCTCTCTCTCTCTCTCTCTCTCGTACACGTTTAAAAAAAAAAACCCAACAACAACAACAACAACAACAACAACAACAACAACAACAAACCCACAAACCCAGAGAGCAATACGGACTAACGGTCCCTATTAAATGTGCGTAATTTAATCAGCTGACCCTATACACCCCCCCCCCCACACCCCACCCTCCCCTCTCCAATGCAGAACTAAGATTAGAACATTAGGTCCTTATAGGGGGAACCCAAATTGCAATTCCCTTATCCTTTTAGAAATAATGTAATAATGATTCCTTTCTTTGCACATTGGCCCTTCTTTTTCCCCTTGGCCATTTTTTTTAAAAAGTTTCCCCCGTCTCCCCCCCCCCCTCCCCCTTTTACGCTATAATTTGCTTGTTTTTTTAATATTCTTCTTATGTTTCCTTTCTGCTTATGGAGAGTGTTCCTTTCGTTGTAGTAGGTGTGCCTTGATACTCGGACGCGCGTGCTCGTTCGTTCATGCACGCGCGCATATATATTATCCACACACATGACTGGTTAGTATGCTGGAACAAGAGTTTGAACTGATATTTCATTAGAACTCGTTCAAAGCGCGCACACATAGCGAAAAACGCAATTTAAAATCGCATGCAAATAACGACGTGGGCACAAATAGAGAAAGGCAGACAGACACGCAGACACACAGACACATACACACGACGCGCGCTCATTGTTAATAGGCACGAAACCATATAATTATAATTGTATAAATAAGTATATTTTCATGCAACCTAAGAGAAGCACACAGATACATACATATATACATGCATACATGCATACATACATATATACATGCATACATGCATGCATACATACATTCATGCATACATGCATACATGCATACATATACACATACATACATACATACATGCATACATACATGCATGCATGCATACATACATACATACATACATACATACATACATACATACATACATACATACATACATACATACATACATACATACATACATACATACATACATACATACACACATGCATACATACATACATACATACATACATACATACATACATACATACATACATACATACATACATACATACATACATACATACATACATACATACATACAAACATACATAAGCATACATACATACATACATACATACATACATACATACATACATACATACATACATACATACATACACCAAATGCACAAAGTTTTCAGTCCTTCAGATTAGGGGTATGGAGCTCAGCTATTCACTGATATTTATCTTTCATACTACATACATATGCACATACATGCATACATACATACATACATACATTATATTATGCATGCATACATACATACATACATACATACATACATACATACATACATACATACATACATACATACATACATACATACATACATACATACATGTACATACATGCATGCATGCATGCACACATACATACATACGTACATACAATAAATATTAACCAAGTTTATTCGGGATTTAATTGACATACATTTCGACATACATACATACATACATACATACATACATACATACATACATACATACATAATGCATGCATACATGCATCAATGCATACATACATACATACATACATACATACATACATACATACATACATTCATACATACATACATACATACATACATACATACATACAAACATACATCCACACACACACACATCCACACATACACGAACACACACGAACACAGACGCATACACTCATATATACATGCATACTCTCTCCCTCTGTCTCTACCCCCCCCCCCCCCCCACACACACACACACACACACACACTATCTCACCCCATTATCGTATTTGCTGCTTGTTCTTCCTAAAATAGAATCTGAATTTAAAAAAAAAAGATTAGCACAGATTGAGCCTCCATCGATCCATTATGCGAGTACTTAAATCATAGAGAGAGGAACAGAAAGAGAGAGAGAAGAACAGAAAGAGAGAGAGAGAGAGAGAGAGAGAGAGAGAGAGAGAGAGAGAGAGAGAGAGAGAGAGAGAGAGAGAGAGAGAGAGAGAGAGAGAGAGAGAGAGAGAGAGAGAGAGAGAGAGAGAGAGAGAGAGAGAGAGAGAGAGAGAGAGGAGAGAGGACAGGGACAGAGCCAGAAAGTAATCTGCAAATTATAGTAGCGTCTATGTTTGTGTGTGTGTATGTGTGTGCGTGTACGTGCGTGCGCGCGCCTATGTATATGTGTGTGCATGTGTTTGTATGTGTGTGTGTGTGCGTGCGTGTGGGCATGCGCGTGCTTGTCTCTGTGTGTATAATGTCTTTGTAAGTGTGTGTGTGTGTGTGTGTGTGTGTGCGTGTTGTGCGTGCGTGTGTGTGTGTGTGTGTGTGTGTGTGTGTGTGTGTGTGTGTGTGTGTGTGTGTGCATGGTTGTGTGTGTAAGTGCGCTTAAGAGTGTATGCGTTTATGTGTCTGCTTGTGTGTTGTTGTCCTAAAACGAACCGATTCTTATTATATTAGCACCATTTAAGGTAATGAAATGACAATATTGAAGACGAAATAATGTGACCCAGTTTAGTACGAGAAACATGCACATCTAATTTTAGCGAATAATGTGATATGAGTTGAAGACCATAAAGGCAAAATACTTTTTTCCTTATTATTTAACTCACAATTTACAAACTATTTTGAAGTGTATGCCATAATCTAAACCGTTTCCCCCCCTATATTCTGGGCCATAATAGTGGCGTTGCTCCCACGCCGCTCTTTCCGAGTCCCAACTCGCAGCAACACTCTGGTTTGTGCGCGTTCATGTGACTGTGCGTGTGTGTCGTCTTCTTAAGCAAAGAACGGACTCCTATCAGCACAATTTAAACTAATGAAATGACGATGTCAGAAACATTCACATCACTTGACGAATGATGTGAGATTATAGACTATCAAGGCATAATAGAGTTTACAGGTCGCAGAATCCGAAATCAGGGGTCCAAGGGGAGCTACTCGGGAGACAACCACCAGAGGAGACACTGCACTGCTGCGGAGTCATCGCGAAGGAGTTCAGCAGAGCCTGTTCTGAGTTTCTTTACTCAGGATGCCAACTATTAACAAGCCCCCCCCCCCCCCCCCCCTAGTGATGACAATAATGTCTTAATCGTGGATCCAGCGTGCGTGAGGTCCTCCTCCGAGGGCGCCACCACGACCGTCCACTGACAGCTCCCCAGAAAATACTGACCCCCCATGACTTTGACCCGCACGCACCAAGGCATAGACTGGATTGGTAATCGAAACTGAGGTCACCATGCATGAGAAGAGGGTATGCAAGACCACATACTTTGATACTTTTTGGGATGATTGATGGAAATGAGGCGAATGATTACGATGATGATGATGATGATGATGATGATGATGTTATGGAGTTCGTTATTGCTCTGATACTGGTAGACTGATACGATGGACTGTACTCTGCGTTTCCTGTCATATCTCTGTGTTTATTGATGTCCAATACTATCAGTGAAATTTATCATTATTAATAATCTTCTGGGCCTGTATTCACGTTGAGATAGCATGAGACTTAGCATCATGCTAACTTAGAAGCTCTTCCAAAAGTCCCATTAAATCCTATAGGACATTGGAAGAGCTTCTAAGTTAGCAACATGCTAAGTCTCATGCTATCTCAACGTGAATACGGGCCCTGGATACTACTGGTTGTGTTGTTTTGGCCAGTTTCTGATTTTCGTTTCCCAATATATTAGTGAGTTCTTTTTCTTTCTGATTCCAATACTTTAGTCCGTTGGTGTTTTTTTTTGGACAAATGGTTTTCTTTTTTGTAATATTTTGGTCATTTTTGTTTTAACCTTTTATTTTGCTGGGAACGCGTATATGTGCTTTCCTCCTTTCTTTGGCTTGCATGCATCAGTGTCCAGAGACTTTCGACTAGTCTTCTCCTTTCCGTTGGCCTAATATCAGTAATTTAAACCGTCTCTCTTCATTTTTCCTTTTGTACTAAACAGCACACCCATGTACGTTTGTACGTACTGGGTGGCCTCTTCAGAAGGCACGCATGGGATGGGACTGGATTTCCAGAGTTATTGTTCTTTGCGTTTCCCTAGAGTTTCTGAACGGTTATTGTTCTTTGCGTTTCCCTTGAGTTTCTCAACAGTTATTGTTCTTTGTGTTTCCCTTGAGTTTCTCAACAGTTATTGTTCTTTGCGTTTCCCTTGAGTTTCTCAACAGTTATTGTTCTTTGCGTTTCCCTAGAGTTTCTCAACAGTTATTGTTCTTTGCGTTTCCCTAGAGTTTCTCAAGAGTTATTGTTCTTTGCGTTTCCCTTGAGTTTCTCAACAGTTATTGTTCTTTGCGTTTCCCTTGAGTTTCTCATCAGTTATTGTTCGTTGCGTTTCCCTTGAGTTTCTCCAGAGTTATTGTTCTTTGCGTTTCCCTTGAGTTTCTCCAGTTATTGTTCGTTGCGTTTCCCTTGAGTTTCTCCAGTTATTGTTCGTTGCGTTTCCCTAGAGTTTCTCAACAGTTATTGTTCGTTGCGTTTCCCTTGAGTTTCTCAACAGTTATTGTTCTTTGCGTTTCCCTTGAGTTTCTCATCAGTTATTGTTCGTTGCGTTTCCCTTGAGTTTCTCCAGTTATTGTTCGTTGCGTTTCCCTTGAGTTTCTCCAGAGTTATTGTTCTTTGCGTTTTCCCTTTCTTTCTCCAGTTATTGCGTTTGCGTTTCCCTTAGAGTTTCTCCAGTTATTGTTCGTTGCGTTTCCCTTGAGTTTCTCAACAGTTATTGTTCTTTGCGTTTCCCTAGAGTTTCTCAACAGTTATTGTTCGTTGCGTTTCCCTTGAGTTTCTCCAGAGTTATTGTTCTTTGCGTTTCCCTTGAGTTTCTCCAGTTATTGTTCGTTGCGTTTCCCTTGAGTTTCTCCAGTTATTGTTCGTTGCGTTTCACTAGAGTTTCTCAACAGTTATTGTTCTTTGCGTTTCACTAGAGTTTCTCAACAGTTATTGTTCTTTGCGTTTCACTAGAGTTTCTCATCAGTTATTGTTCTTTGCGTCTCTCTAGAGTTTCTGAACAGTTATTGCTCTTTGCGTTTCCCTTGAGTTTCTCCAGTTATTGTTCGTTGCGTTTCCCTTGAGTTTCTCCAGTTATTGTTCGTTGCGTTTCACTAGAGTTTCTCAACAGTTATTGTTCTTTGCGTTTCACTAGAGTTTCTCAACAGTTATTGCTCTTTGCGTTTCACTAGAGTTTCTCAACAGTTATTGTTCTTTGCGTTTCACTAGAGTTTCTCAACAGTTATTGCTCTTTGCGTTTCACTAGAGTTTCTCAACAGTTATTGTTCTTTGCGTTTCACTAGAGTTTCTCAACAGTTATTGTTCTTTGCGTTTCACTAGAGTTTCTCAACAGTTATTGTTCTTTGCGTTTCACTAGAGTTTCTCAACAGTTATTGCTCTTTGCGTTTCACTAGAGTTTCTGAACAGTTATTGCTCTTTGCGTTTCACCAGAGTTTCTCAACAGTTATTGTTCTTTGCGTTTCACTAGAGTTTCTGAACAGTTATTGCTCTTTGCGTTTGACTAGAGTTTCTGAACAGTTATTGCTCTTTGCGTTTCACTAGAGTTTCTCAACAGTTATTGTTCTTTGCGTTTCACTAGAGTTTCTCAACAGTTATTGCTCTTTGCGTTTCACTAGAGTTTCTCAACAGTTATTGTTCTTTGCGTTTCCCTACAGTTTCTCCACAGTTCTTGCTATTTGCGTTTCCCTAGAGTTTCTGAACTGTTATTGTTATTTGCGTTTCCCTAGAGTTTCTCAACAGTTATTGTTCTTTGCGTTTCCCTAGAGTTTCTCAACAGTTACTGTTCTTTGCGTTTCACTAGAGTTTCTCAAAGGTTCTCGTTCTTTGCGTTTCGTTAAGAGTTTCTGAACAGTTACTGTTCTTTGCGTTTCACTAGAGTTTCTCCAGAGTCATGGTTATTTGCGTTCCCTAGAGTGTCTTTATTGTTCTTTGCGTTTCCCTAGAGTTTCTCAACAGTTATTGTTCTTTGAGAGAGTTGAGAGAGAGAGAGACGAGATAGAGAGAGAGAGAAGAGAGAGAGAGAGAGAGAGAGAGAGAGAGAGAGAGAGAGAGAGAGAGAGAGAGAGAGAGAGAGAGAGAGAGAGAGAGAGAGAGAGAGAGAGAGAGAGAGAGAGAGAGAGAGAGAGAGAGAGAGAGAGAGAGAGAGAGCTGAGAGAGAGAGAGAGAGAGAGAGAGAGAGAGAGAGAGAGAGAGAGAGAGAGACAGAGAGAGAGAGAGACAGAGACCGACAGAGACAGAAAGAGAGATCGTGAACGACTGCATTAATTAAAGGAGCACAATTCGGCTAGAGCAGCCAATATATCTCTGACATTACTGATGTTGGCATGGACATGACTGAGATAAGTGATTTTTGAATGGTCTGCTCCAGTAATTTCTTTTAACATTCTGTCATAATATCTAGTCGGCAGCTAAGTGTCTCTTTTTTTTCTTTTCTTTGGAGCTGGGTTGGGGGGTGGGGGGTGGGGACAGTTGGGGGATGGGGTGGGGTGGGGTGGGATGCGGGCGTACTTTTCCAGTCTTATAAGAGCGGGGGTATACGTTATCATAGGCGGAACGTGATATTTCTTTATGTGTGTGTGTGTGTGTGTGTGTGTGTGTGTGTGTGTGTGTGTGTGTGTGTGTGTGTGTGTGTGTCTGTCTGTCTGTCTGTCTGTCTGTCTGTCTGTCTGTCTATAATCCTTCTCTCTCCGTATTTGTATCTCTCTCTGTCTCTCTGTATCTCTCTCTGTCTGTCACTGTCTCTCTCTCTCTCTCTCTTTATCATTGTCTCTGTCTCTGCTCTGCCTCTGTCTCTCTTTCTTTCTCTTTCTCACTCTCTTCCCCCCCCCCCCTCTCTCTCTCCCCTTCTCTCTCTCTCTCTCTCTCCTCTCCTTCTCTCTCTCTCTCTCTCTCTCTCTCTCTCTCTCTCTCTCTCTCTCTCTCTCTCTCTCTCCCCCCCCCCCCCCCCCTCTCAGATCAGACATTAGTTTTACGTCCTCCGACCTGCTTTGAAGGCACATGCACTGGACATTTGGTGATGTGGGTGATGGGGGAGAAAACGAAATGGGTAAGGAGTAATAAGAATGAAGGAAGTTAACCCCTTCAAAACTTCACTGCCTGAGACGAACATCGTGACTGGCCTGGGGTCGCCTAGAAAAAAACCAATATGACAAATAAGAAGCACAACAAAACTCGGCACTCTGATTGGTTCAGATTTGACAGCATTACTGGTTGATCCAAGTTTATTTTTTATCAATGGTTTTATACTTTTTGGAGTTAAATGCCTCTTGCCCCCTCAATTTCAATTTTAATGTATACTAGCGCAACGCCTAGTACTGGCAATGCACCGTACTGGTAACGCCTAGTAACGGTAACGCCAAGTACTGGTAACGCTGAGTACAGCAAATTTGAAGCGATTCGGTTAAGAAACGGCAGAGTTATAAGGCCCCGTTTCCCGTTGGCGCTGCTCTGAGAGTGACGCGCTCTCCCGATTCTCTTCTAATTTGCTGCCAGGCTTTGCCCGGGCCATAGCCAGCCTGACAGTAAATATGAAGCGATTCGGTTAAGAAACGGCGGAGTTATTCGTGAAAAGGTGAAGCGGCGTCTAGCGCGCACGTTTCTGAACCGATTCGCTTCCGGTTTGGCACACGGATAGTCCCCAGCCCCGGTCATCTTCCTGCCAAATGCGAAGGCAATCGGCCCAGAAAGGCCGGAGATACGGGCGCCGAGAGGCCGGCGGATGCGCGTTTCGCGCATTTGCGAAACCGCGCAAATGACACGGCCGCCTCGGTTGCCGTTGCCATCGCCCCGTTAGGGCTCACAGCAAATTTGAAGCGATTCGGTCGAAAAACGGCGGAGTTATAAGGCCCGTTTTGTGTTTCAGACACACACACACACACCACACACACACACACACGGACGGACACTTGGCTTTTTACTATATGATGTTAATATTGTTCTTGTTGTTGCTTGCTTGTTCGTGGACATTTTGTATGCTATCGTTTTCATTATCATGTTCTGTTCCAGTCTCTTATTACTTGTGGCAGCCAATATTGTATCATCTACTTGTGTTTGAGCGCCTTGTATAAGCTTTAAGCTTGTTGTGCTCGTTCTCATTTGTTTATGTTGCTGCTTTACTATGTGATTCTCAAACAAACAAAAATCGTTTAAACCAAGTTTATTTTTTGCTTCGAAATCGTGGTTGCTTGCGTAATAACGGTGTTGGAATCATTAGTCTTCATCACTGCTAATGGAAACATTTTGGAGTATTTTCTGAGGCTCGTGCAGGGTCGATGCTTTTCATTATTTTTACATTTTCAACATTACAAATTGAAAAAGAAGTGTCACGCTTAAGTGAAACGAGTGTTGGAAGAGTGATGAAGAGAATAAGGCCGGGTTCACATTAGACGAGTAAGTTCCGTACGGAAAACCCTAAATAAGTGGAAGGAAAGGTTTACGCATATAGGGGAAATTCGGACACGTGCGCAAATCTTTCCCCTTCTTTGTTTCACTTATATTTATGGATTGCGCACGGGTTTCCGCATGGAATATCCGCTTATGTGTGTAGACGGCCATAATCGAAAAACGTGGGTTGGATTGGAGAAAAAACCACTCCCACACATGACTTTAGACATGTTTTAGCAGACCCAGAAATCGCTGTTCCCAGAATACTCGGAATTCGGCCCTGACTGGCTTTTTCCTGTTCCGAGTGTACTCTGACTTCATCCGGAATGAGTTAATTAAAATGTAATTTTTTAAATTAATTTGATGTCTGGGTTTCCCTGAGCGATTTTAGTTACAATTACAGGACCACATTTAAAAAACCAAAACGATAAACTTTATTAACGAAAACAAATCGTGACAGGTCGGGGAGGATGGGGGGCGGGGATGCCTGTCAGTACAAGTAGTTTCCCCCACCTTCTGGAAGTTCTGTGCTTGCAACTTCCTCTAACCTATCACTCTCTTTGACTCTGCCTTTGCCACAGTTTCTTGCTATCATAAAAAAATCTTCCAAATCATTTTCTCATTCGAGCTCCTCCGCGAAATCGGAATGTGTCGACTGAATGCAGCGTGGATGGAGACCAGTGAAAACTGAAAAGCGGACACGTACGTACCTTACCCATTATGGCCATATAGTGGCCTGGATACACGTAAGAGGAAGAAGGTGCTTCCATGACCGAAAATTAATATGCAATGGTGCATGAGACATCATGGAAGGACATCATGGAACCAGACATCATGGAAGGACATCATGGAACCAGACATCATGGAACCAGACATCATGGAAGGACATCATGGAACCAGACATCATGGAACCAGACATCATGGAAGGACATCATGGAACCAGACATCATGGAACCAGACATCATGGAAGGACATCATGGAACCAGACATCATGGAAGGACATCATGGAACCAGACATCATGGAAGGACATCATGGAACCAGACATCATGGAAGGACATCATGGAACCAGACATCATGGAAGGACATCATGGAACCAGACATCATGGAAGGACATCATGGAACCAGACATCATGGAAGGACATCATGGAACCAGACATCATGGAACCAGACATCATGGAAGGACATCATGGAACCAGACATCATGGAAGGACATCATGGAACCAGACATCATGGAAGGACATCATGGAAGGACATCATGGAACCAGACATCATGGAACCAGACATCATGGAAGGACATCATGGAACCAGACATCATGGAACCAGACATCATGGAACCAGACATCATGGAACCAGACATCATGGAAGGACATCATGGAACCAGACATCATGGAACCAGACATCATGGAACCAGACATCATGGAACCAGACATCATGGAACCAGACATCATGGAACCAGACATCATGGAACCAGACATCATGGAACCAGACATCATGGAACCAGACATCATGGAAGGACATCATGGAACCAGACATCATGGAAGGACATCATGGAACCAGACATCATGGAACCAGACATCATGGAAGGACATCATGGAAGGACATCATGGAACCAGACATCATGGAAGGACATCATGGAACCAGACATCATGGAAGGACATCATGGAACCAGACATCATGGAACCAGACATCATGGAAGGACATCATGGAACCAGACATCATGGAAGGACATCATGGAACCAGACATCATGGAACCAGACATCATGGAAGGACATCATGGAACCAGACATCATGGAACCAGACATCATGGAACCAGACATCATGGAACCAGGACATCATGGAACCAGACATCATGGAACCAGACATCATGGAACCAGACATCATGGAACCAGACATCATGGAACCAGACATCATGGAACCAGACATCATGGAACCAAGGACATCATGGAACCAGACATCATGGAACCAGACATCATGGAACCAGACATCATGGAACCAGACATCATGGAAGGACATCATGGAACCAGACATCATGGAACCAGACATCATGGAACCAGACATCATGGAAGGACATCATGGAACCAGACATCATGGAACCAGACATCATGGAAGGACATCATGGAACCAGACATCATGGAAGGTTTGTGCATGAATAGAGAATGCTGCCTTCCCAGGAGGCCCCCCTAGGTAAAGTGGCAGACTTACACGTGCGATTTCTATTCAACTGCGATCATCGAACTGCGACGACTGTTTGCGCTCACTTCACATACTCATGAGCTTATTAATCGGTTTTCCCCCCCTCCTCATTGTAAATAATGTAAACCTATTTTGTTCTTTGTATCTATTATGATATGGGTTTCTATTTTTTTCATATATATAATCAGTGTACAATGCTTTAATTATTTTATTTTATTTTTCCTGTGTGGACGTGTAGGCATCACTCATTGTTTGTAGTGTTTAGCTCAGTGTTAATGTACAGCGCTCTGAGCTCCCTGCAAAGGGAGTAGAGCGCTTTATAAATGTCCAGAATTATTATTATTATTATTATTATTCATTATTATTCATGTATTATTCATACGCCTATCTCATAAATTGTCTGATATAAAAAAATATATACATATTTCGACAGATTCGTGTACGTGCGGGGGATTACAAATAATAGTGAGCAATACTAGTAGGATTTCATCAGATTCATCTAGATCAGGGGCGGACCAGATGATTCATAAGGGGGTGGGGGGGGGGGGAGGGTTCTGCCGAGGGTCCAAGGAACTGCATTATAGCCAGACAAGAAATCATTCCACCAGGATTTTCCACTACCGTCGGAACTTTTGTTTGGGGTTGGGGTGGGGGACCCCACCCCCTAGATCCGCCCCTGTAGATTGTAGTATTTCATGCTAATCATGCCTCATAGGGTGCATCCCATAAGCGCGCGTTTTACCTACTCTCTAAAAGCGCGCTTCCAAAAAATGAAGCTAGAAAGAGCGCAATGTTTTGTGCAATAAGCGCGCATCTTTGGAACCTAAGAAAGATCGAGGATGTCAAAAAGAGCGCGTTGTAAAATGTGATGTGAAACCCTAAGCCTATCCCTAACCCTATCCCTAACCCTAACCCTAATCCTGTCCCTAATCCTATCCCTAACCCTAATCCTATCCCTAACCCTAACCCTATCCCTAACGTGGTGATGCGTTGAATCGTGGACATATCGAAAGTTTCTTTCTCGCAAACAGCAAGAAGACTGAAGTTTAGCAAACAGACGAGTGCAAATGGTAAATGTCTGGTGAGAACGATTTGACCTATGCGCGCTTATTAGCACGAAAACCGCACATTCACGTGCGCTCTTTTTGGCATGAACACGCGCTCTTATTAGCATGCAAAATGCTCTCTTTTAGGCGCGCGCTTATTAGCGGTGCGCTCTTTTCGACTGCTCCGGCCTCATAAATGTCACAGTTGGATCGCGGTTGGATTGAGTCGTATGCGGTGAGGATTGCCCCCTGAACATTCCTAAAAAGTTTTTATTTTTTTTATAAACCCATCTATGTGTGTCCCCGTCTATGTGTGCCCCTGTCCATATGTGTCCCTGTCCATATGTGTCCCCGTCTATGTGTCCCTATGTGTCCCCGTCTATGTGTCCCCGTCTATGTGTTCCCCTGTCCACTTTGCTAGTTTTGACTTTAGTCTTTCGAAGTCTTGAAATCCAATGTACACCAGTTGCAGAACACTGGCATAGAGTCTAGATAGAAGAGACCATTTTGGCTCTTTGGCTTTACAACAACAAAAAGTTTCAAAAATAATGAAATAAGCAACACAAGAAAGAAGTTTCAAAGTTTGGTTTCTTATTTTAAGTATTTGTGGAAAATACATAGAGGTAGAAATAAAACGAAACGACGCGTTTTAATTAACTGAAATGATCTCCATTTGCTGTTGTTGAGTGTATTATGCTTGTATGAGACCACATTGTAATTTATCTCTTAACGAGATGATAAATTATGATAAATATGCTTTGGCTTTTGACTGTTTGAAGTATGTCATAAACAGAAAAATCATCGGTACTTTTAATTAAGGTCAACATTTTTTACTACTTCTTTGCTTTGACCTCCCCCCCCCCCCCTCCCCCTTCCCATCGACATCAGCTCAAGACCCACCTGTTTCCCCTGTCATTAACCCTTTCACCGCCAACGTTTCATTTGTGCACCACAATGACTTAGCACCCTGGGACGGTATTCATGTCGAGATAGCATGAGACTTAGCATGATGCTAACTTAGAAGCTCTTCCAAAAGTCCTATTAAATCCTATAGGACATTGGAAGAGCTTCTAAGTTAGCATCATGCTAAGTCTCATGCTATCTCGACATGAATACCGTCCCTTGTCACTAAAAGGCATCAAATCAGGGTCTGTTATCCAAAGACCCTATTCTCTTAGTTTTGGGAGATATTACACACAGACTTTAGTCTCTACCCGGGTACGTGTAATGGAATTTGTTGTGCTGACAAATGGCTGGCGGTGAAAGGGTTAACGCTTCGCTCTCTTTCTCTTCTCTCTCTCTTGCCATTAGGTCTGTTTCTGCCGTACTTCCATCTATGTATTCCGCGCGTGTTTTTTCGCTTTGTGTTGCGCGCTTTTGTTTGAAATGCGTTATGGATGCTATCGTGTGTGTGCGCGCTTTGATTCGATTTCTATCGAGATTCATTGCCGTATAAACACTGTATGTTGGTGTTGTTGTTGTTGTTGTTGTTGTTGTTGTTTTCTATCACAGTATCAGGATGTGGGTCGGTACGTTGAAAAAAAAAAGGTGATTTGCGGTAATAAGAGGGTGATGAGATGAAGAAGTAAGGAGGGTGCGGGGAGGGTGGGTGGGTGGGTGGGGGTGGGTGGGTGGGTGGGGTGGGTGGGTGGGTGGGTGGGTGCGGTGAGCCTCGATTTCTACGGGGGTTCTTTTTTTTTTTTTTTTTTTTTTTTGTGTAGTGCTGAAGCCCAATCTAATAATAATGTCTGCAGAAGAGGGCAACATAACGACGTGCTCCCGTCCTTATGTGCCCCCCCCCCCCCCCCCCCCCCACTCCCCCGATTCCGTGCGTTACCAAGTGTCTTCTCTATGTGTCCCCGTGTCTATGTGTGTCCCTGTCTCTATGTGTCCCCGTCTCTATGTGTCCCCGTCTATGTGTCCCCGTCTATGTGTGTCCCCTGTCCACATGTGTCCCCGTCTATGTGTCCCCGTCTATGTGTTCCCCTGTCCATATGTGTCCCCGTCTATGTGTCCCCGTCTGTCCCCGTCTATGTGTCCCCGTCTATGTGTGCCCCTGTCCACATGTGTCCCCGTCTCTATGTGTCCCCGTCTATGTGTGCCCCTGTCCATATGTGTCCCCGTCTATATGTGTCCCCGTCTATATGTGTCCCCGTCTCTATGTGTCCCCGTCTCTATGTGTCCCCGTCTATGTGTGTCCCCGTCTATGTGTGTGTCCCCGTCTATGTGTCCCCGTCTGTGTGTCCCCGTCTATGTGTCCCCGTCTATGTGTGTCCCCGTCTATGTGTGTCCCTGTCCCCCAATATGTGTGTCCCCGTCTATGTGTGTCCCCGTCTCTATGTGTCCCCGTCTATATGTGTCCCCGTCTATTATGTGTCCCCGTCTATATGTGTCCCCGTCTATGTGTGTGTCCCCGTCTATGTGTGTCCCCTGTCCATATGTGTGTCCCCTGTCCATATGTGTCCCCGTCTATGTGTGTCCCCGTCTATGTGTGCCCCTGTCCATATGTGTCCCCGTCTATGTGTCCCCGTCTATGTGTGCCCCTGTCCACATGTGTCCCCGTCTATGTGTGTCCCCGTCTATGTGTTCCCCTGTCCATATGTGTCCCCCTCTCTATGTGTCCCCGTTGTATCATTTATATCCTGTCTCTATGTGCCCCTGTCTCTATGTGCCCCTGTCTCTGTGTGTCCCTGTCTCTATGTGTCCCTGTCTCTATGTGCCCCTGTCTCTATGTGTCCCTGTCTCTATGTGTCCCTGTCTCTATGTGTCCCCCCTGTCTCTATGTGTCCCTGTCTCTATGTGTCCCCTGTCTCTATGTGTCCCCTGTCTCTATGTGTCCCCTGTCTCTATGTGTCCCGTCTCTATGTGTCCCTGTCTCTTATGTGTCCCCTGTCTCTATGTGCCCCTGTCTCTATGTGTCCCTGTCTCTATGTGTCCCTGTC
>CM065707.1:15349325-15351825 GCA_017654935.2 Phymorhynchus buccinoides
GATCTATAGCTACGGAAATATAAATTCTTGTTTTCTGACACAAGTCTCAATACCATACAATGCACCCCAAATTCAGAGCCGAAACATCATTTTAAAAGAGCCCAGCCTCAATCTCGCTGCGAACATTCCCGCGCACAGGACATTTCTATGTGGGTCACAGCGTTACCCAGAAAAACCAATGTGGACCTTAATCGTCGCCACGTGCGTCAGTGTATATTAACACGTCTGAGTCGACAGGCGGCGACGAAAACCAACCCTTTACAGAATCGCACAACATCACTATCACATTCTCGATTAGCTCTGCTTCCCGAGCAAAATCAAACTGTCAAATTGGCCGATACAACCAACTCAACCTCAATCAACTCAAACAACTATTAATATAATAACTCGTAGAGAGAAATCTAGTGTGGTGAATTGTCTAAGCCGATTGACACAGTTTCAAAAATAACAAAGTACACATAGTCATAACTATACATAACAAAACAAGGAGTTGTGCTATCCTGTTAATGATTGATTGTAGACCCGCTTGTCCTTTCGCCGCATTCCTTGACACATAGAAGATGCGCACCAACTTTACAACTACAAGATGTGCTTCTCAAAACATAAATACGACTAATACACATTAAATCAAAACAAACATGATTTGATAATTATCACTTTTTGCTTCATCAAAAAAGCTAGCCTGCTTAAAACAAATATGTTGCCTAATATTATAATTGGCGCGCTATTCTGGTAGACTGGAAGTCAGATTCTATATCGCGTCCGAAAGATATGGCCGCCTGAGTCAGAACAAATCGTTGCACGGAAATTTCCACAATTCAAAGCTTCTTTATGTTTATTTATTTATTTATTATAGCCTTATTTTATTTACAGTTGACTAGAGGAGTTTCGCCTCACACAAAGGAAATAGCTCCATTAGTTTGCACTGCACTACAAGCAAGCAAAAAGCTTTCAACCACTCTCTTGCAGTGGCCTCACCTGACCCCGCTCAAAATGGCTTCTCTACTCCCCGCCAACGCCCACAGCGAGAACGCCCTTTTGCCAGGTTTCACCATTTCCTATAGAAAGCCATTTAGCAACGTGCAGCGTTACTGAGCCCTTGAAGGCCTAATATGCTGTCACTTCTCCGTAGTCTGGACGTAGTTTCTTGCGCAAATCCTCACCCGTCAGATCGGTCCTTCAAAGAGCAAACCCAAAACCAAGAATTGCAAACAAAATGAAACAAAGCCTTACGCCATCTAGCCCGCGAGTTTTGCTTTATCTTTTGACAGAAGAATAGCCATTAACATCAACGACCTTATTTGAGTTCAGAAGCACATAACTTTTTCCCTTAAAGCTATAATAATCATGCTGAGCTCAGCACCACGGAAAAGCGGACATTAAGATCGCTGAACTGGTTTAACTCCAAACAGCGCTTAGCCCAAAGTCAAAAATATCGTTTAATTCCTGGAGTCAATTTGAGGTTAATAGGGTGGTCGATTTGTTCGTGTTCATCTGACATCTTTTATTCCATATTGTCCTAAAGGATCATAACTTTAATATGAGTCTCACTAAATGAGTCTTATACAATGCTGTTAACATGAGTAGGCGCTCAATGCCATTTCTATTAAGAGCCTTAGGACTAAGACTTTAGACTGCGTAATTTCTCTAAAATGGCCAATACAACTTTAAATACTGCCGATAAGATATGAAAATTGCATATGAAATATATTGCCAATATATGAATATGGAATACCAAAGCGTTTTATGAGAAGTAGGCGGCGTTCTATATCCTACCATTAATGGATTTAGCAGTTAATCACAAAAAAAACCTGCCTTCTTATGTCCATTTCTGCTTGCAGGGAACGCCTTGGATTTGCCACAGGAATCATCGAAATGCTTTTCTACTGTGACAAACTATAAATAGTTCCTTCTGCCTAAATTATATCATGTACTGAGGCTATAATGTATTTCCATTAAATAATTTCTAATTCGCTCGGAGTTGTCTGGCGCCTGTTTTCTAATTATTCCTCTGACCTTAATTCTTCGTTAACTGCATGTATATTCTTCTCACTTAATAATTCATCTACGTGGAGTTGTCACGGGTTTTTAATTTATTCCTCTTAAAGCCTTAATTATTTTCGCCTTTACTGATGTTATTCTTGCCATGTAATAATTTAATCATCAAGCGTGATGAGTGTATATGGGTTATTTAATTATTCTCATGCCCTATTAAATTTAATCGTTACTGATGTTTATTTCCATTGAATAATTTCATATAACGCCTGGAGATAGTCGTTTCTTATTAGTACCTTCCAGCATACATTACTAATCTATAATTATAGTACGTAGGAATATGATAAAGCATATACAACTGTGTACATTGCTGATGTAATTTGATACATTGTTGTCGTATTACCATGTCCTCAACTCCTCCTTTGTATGATCGATGTATGTCCTTAAAAAAAAAAAGAAATTCACCCCAAACACCAACCTTTAAATGCTCATAACGCTGGCCACG
>CM065707.1:15354325-15376825 GCA_017654935.2 Phymorhynchus buccinoides
GCACACAAACACACACACACACACATCCACTACACTCACACATACACACACAACGCCAAACATAGAAACGAATACATTGAAGATTCAAACGCAGCTCATCGCTATATGCTCGCTTAGTACATGAATGCTATATGTAAGAATGCTGTTGACAGATCACAACACACACACACCACAGAGAGAGAGAGAAGAATTATGACGCAGAGAAGAGAGGAGAGAGAGAAGAAGAGAGATGGAAGAGACGAGCAAGAGGCAGATGAAGAAGAATGAGAGCTCAGAACGACGAGAGAGAAGAGAGTCGCAAGAGATCGAGAGAAGTAGCAGAGAGGTGGAGAGACGAACGAGCAGAGAGAGAAAGAGCAGACGAATGAGGCAGCAGCCAGCGAGCATTTCTGCGAGACGGAGCAGACTGAGACATGAGCAGATGACCTAGCACTATGAAAAGACTCCAGCGACGCAAGAAGAGCAGACGAGATGCAGGCGGAGCAGAGAGAGTGAGAATGAAGAATTACATTTTCTTTATTGAGCCGATAATAGATTCCCCCGCAAACATTGCCTTACTTTTTTCATCCATTCTCATGCCCAAAAATAGAAAACGAAGAAAGAAACAAACATAATACAAAAGAACAACAAAAGAGAGAGAGAGAGCAGAAGGAGAGACGATGAGACGATGAAACCGTTACTGACGAGAGAGAGAGGAAGAGGAGAGAGAGAAGAGAGATCTGAGAGAGATGAAGAAAACCGAGCAGCAGACGGCGCCAGATTGAGACGATAGAGCAGAGAGAGGCACGAGACTGAGAAGGCACGCGCATCGAGAGATGTACCGAGAGGACTCGAGAGAGTGCAAGAGATGCACTGAGGAAACAGAGAGGCAGATAGAGCACAGAGAGAGGAGAGACAGAGCAGATGCGAGCAGAAACAAGAGAGAGACAGAGAGAGAGACGACGGTAGAGGCAGCAGGACGACAGAGACAGAGCGAGAAACAGATAGAAGAGAGAGAGAGACAGAGAGAGAAAACAGAGAGAGCAACAAAGAGAGAAGAGATGACGAGAGAGAAGAAGATGGAGAGCAAGAGAGAGGGAGATCCGACGACTTCAAGAGGAGATGGAGACGAAGAGAGACAGACATCCGAACACGAGATGACAAGAGACCTTATGCAGAGAAGGAATGCAGAGGACGGAGAGAGTAATTAAATTTTGGAACAGAAGAGATGGAGAGAGAGAAGTCAGACAGAAAACAGAAAGCACAGTTTATGACGCCCATAATTAGTTTTTCGTTCACAATTTCCTTCCACACAAATAAAAAACAAAAAAATAGATTGGGATCAATCAATAGTCTAAAATGAGTAGAAAAGTGCTAAAATATTTCCCCCCCGTGAAAACAAATTGTCAGAGACTCACTTCAAGGAAGGGCAATTTATTTATGCTGGGAAAAAAGAGATTTGCTTTTCTTTTACATGAATTGTCCATGAAGCGTTCCTAATTATAAGTCGTTCATTGCTGCCTAGCTTACTGCCTAAGCTGACTGCCATAGCTGCGGCTGCTGTTCAACTAAGCGCATGATGATGATGATGACGATGACGACGACGACGATGCATGATGCAGGAATGGTGATGCATGCTAGGCATAGATTATAGGCGGACGGTGCGTGATGATGCTACATGATATGATTTGATGCATATGACGACGACGAGATCGATTGCCCGATGATAATAATGATGATGATGCATGCATTGATGATGCATGACATGATGAGACGATACGACGACGATAGATGATGATGAATGATGGTCGATGATGCTGATGATTGGATGGCCGCGGACCGGTAGGTGAAGTTTGGTAAGCTGATGATGTCATGAATCATAGATGTTAGAACCTAATGATGATGACGACGACGATGATGATGCGTAGCATAATAATGATGATGATGATCCGATGCTGTATGATGATGCATGGTATAGCTGGCGGTGGATGAGTGATACGACATGATGTTACATCATGATAAAGTTAGATGATGACCGACGACGATATGATAATGATCGAATGATGATCGATGGTTGTTTGGCGACGGATTGGTGCGCCCTGAATGATGACGATTGCATGACCTGTTAGCCAATGATGACGACAACAGATGCAGCATGTGCAAATGATGGTGATGATGGTTGCTAGCGCGGTGTGCGTGCAGATGATCATGAATGATGATGATGCCGTGATGATGCATTAGCATGAATGCGCTTTTTGCCACGCGTCGCTTGTGTGTGAATCAACTCACAATCCATATTTATTGAGGCAAAAAGAAATAGGGTTCACAGATTTGAATTATTTACATTGTTATCCTCTGCTGTGTGTGTGCTATAGTGCTTTCCATATTTTATTAGTATCAGGCATTTCATGTAAAGCGCTGTGTGTGTGATGTCGTGTGTGTGCCTGCGTAGTGCCGTGTTGTGTAGCATGCTGTGTGTAGTGTGTGCGCTGTTGTGTGTCGTCGAGCGTGTAGTTGTTGTAGCGCTCTGCAGATGTTATTATGTGCGATAACAATAAATGATTAACAATATGAAATGAGTAACAATAAATAAATAAATACATAAAAAACAATCATATGAAATATAATCACAGGACACGCACGCACGCAGAACGCCATGCACGCACACGCACACACACACACAACACCACACAACACAACACACACACAAACAAACACACACTCACAACACACACACACGCACGCACGCACGCACATGCACACTAAAACACAACACCACACACACACCCACACACACACGCACACTCACACCACACGCATCGTCGAGCGAAAATACACACAGTCCATTTTCATTAAGAAGTTTCAAAACACTACGGCCACCTCTAATCATTCTCTACTATCGCATGACGTTATAAATGCCGATAAGCCGAATTTATCCATTTTATCTCTGGTGAAATCCAGCAACCAGCGCTACTATCATTACTTACTGGTGCCGTCGCAAATCCAGAGCCGTTCGCATCATCTTAACGCTGGCTGAAATCCTAGAACCGGTACATCTCCATTTTCGTCTGGTGAAAGCCGAATAGGAAAGGCTAATATATCTCTTCTCTGGCCTGAAAGCCAGAAGGGTACTATCATTCTTACTCCTGTGTGGGACAGCCAGCAATCGAATTAATGCAACTCTTCTACTGCGTGAATTCCAGAGCGGTACTATACATTCTTCCGCTGGTGAAATCCAGAAGATATCATATCATTAACTTCTCTGGAATGAAAGACAGAAGGCGTATAATACATCTCTCTACTGCCCCGATGAAATCCAGAAGATATTATCATTCCTCTCGTGGTGAAAGACATGAAAGAGATACTATCATTCTTCTCTCCGGTAGTGACAAAACAGAGGTACTATCATTCTTCCTCTGCAGCTCGAAGACAGAAAGGTACTAATCATTCTTCTCCGGGGTGAAAGCTCAGCAATCGCGTACTATACATATCGCTCTCTAAGGTGAAAGACAGCACGGTACTATCATTCTCTCGGCCTAAAGCCAGAAGTACTATCATCTCCTTCGCGGTACGATGAAAGCCAGAACCGCGGTTACTATCATTCTTACTCCTGGTTGAAATGCCAGACATACAGGTACATATCATTTCTTCTCGGTGAAAGACAAAAGGTAAAGATCATTCTCCCTACGCCGGGAAAACCCAGTAATAGTAAATGATCAGCAGTACATGATCATTCTTCTGGAGTGAAAGGTTTCAGAACGAGTACTATACATCTTCTCGGGGCTGAAAGTCAGAGGCGCGTATATCATTCTTCTAAGCTGAGTTGAAAGACAGAAGGTACCCTATCGTTAATTTCTCTGCACGTGCAAAGACAAAAGGCTCAATCATCATATCTTCTCGGGAAACCCCCAGAAGGATACTATCATTCTTCTGGTGAAAGTCAGAACGGATAAAACTATCATATCTTCTCGGCAACACGTGAAAGAACAGAAGTACTATCATTCTTCGGCACCTTTGATGCGGGTGAAAGTTCAGAAGACTCGCCCGCCTACTATACATCTCTTCACGATGACGCGCTGAATAGCTCAGAAAGGTACTATCATCATTCTCCCGGGAGTGAAAGTCAGAAAAACGGTACTGTCCATCTTCTCGGTGCGTGAAAGTCAGAAAGTACATATCATCTCTCTGACGTGAAAGCCACGAGGTAGCTTAGCAGTCCTCATCTGGGCCAAAGCCAGAAAGAAACTCTTTGTGACATTTTATGGCCTTGTGCCCGCGGTACCTAGCTAATCCTCCTCAGAATATGATCTTCAATAGCCCTGAATACGCCCAGAGAAAGACCATTGCTAGTTCTTCTAGGTGGACGATTAACGTAGGCAGTGGAAGATGGAGTGGGTGGGCGCCGGGTATGTCACAGGCGAGAGCACCTGGTAGGGTGAGCAGACGATGCAAGGCCTTTAGGCCCAGAAAGTCGCGATTATAGCAGCAGATGCCTTGCTATCACTCCAGATCCCAGCGTATATTGTTCAGATTTATTCCTTCCTTCTAACGACCAAAGAGCTATTGAAATCCGCTTTACCTAACCACGTGATCAAAATAATAAAAAGGCTCGCTACATTGATTTGTCATTGTTTATAGCGGAGCTAGGGGGGGACTGGGATAGGGATGACCCAGAACCACGAAAGGAACTTAAGTCGTCTGGTGGCGAGTTTCTCGCCCACACAACAGGACATGAATATACCGTCATCAAAATCATTTAGTTTGGCATCCATTGATGTTAGGGGATATTCCGTGTTCTTATTACAATAAATTATGTTCATATTATAAAGCGATAATCTTAATAATGCTCTCTAAATACGGTACTTTAGATAATGTTTTTTTTTTTTTAAACCAGCTAGGTCAAAGTATTGGTGCTTCAGATTAAAGCGCTAGGACTATTACTTATGTTTTCTCAATGGCACTACGTGCACCCTTTTTTTTTTTTTATAAATAACATATAAATGCTCATAACGCCGTGAACGCGAAAAGCCGATACGAGAATGAGTTCCGTTTTGTTTTTAGTTCTTAGCATCATAAATAATTAATAATAATACATAATATATAATCGCCCCCTACATTTACATAGTGCTTATTAGCCTCAGAATGCAGCAAGCGCTATACCTTACAATCAATTATGCATCAACACATCAGACACAAAACAGCATCCAATAGACACAAACCAGCAACAACGCCATCAATACCAAAGCAACTCTCTCTCTACCTCTCTTCTACTCTCTTACACTCTCTCTCCTCTCTTCTACTCATCTCTCTCTCTATCTGCTCTCCTCATCTCTCTCTCCTCTCTCTATCTCTAACTCTGTCTCCTCTCCACACACACACCCACACACGCGCCACCACGCGCACGCCACGCACACGCGCACACGCACAGCCCAGCACACGCACGCACACACGCACACACACACACACACATCACACTTATCGGACATAGAAAGAGAATTGTAGACGCTTGGCATATGTATAATTGTTCTCACAGAATCGGTCAGTATGACTATTAGTCTCAATTGTCCCCTTGTGAGTGCCTACAGGAGTCACACATCACAAAAGGCAGCTACATGATTCGTCATTGTTATTCAAGGGTGTTGTGCTGTGTTGTGGGGCGGCGAGCGGGATGGGGACTATGTTTAATTATCACATAGCTAACGTGGCAACGACACAGCTGGTTGAATGTAAAGGGCACCTCGAGGGCCACAGACCACTGCACACGATTCGCATACTCAATGCGAACCTTCTTCTTCTTCGACTACGCTCTCCGACAAGTTCCAGTCAATTACGAAGACGCAGATGCGTCATGCCGCCGTTAATGCGCCTAACTCAACAAACTATGGATATAGTTGAAAGCACAGCAAGTCGACTTGCCCGGCCCATGACCCGAGCAACGAGGCAAATGTTTTCTGAAAAAGGCGTACGCGGCACAAACAAAAAAGCGCGACCAGTGAGAATGGATGCACCGGTAAGCAGACCTAAAGATAGTAGATGACAGTAAGCAAAAGGAAAAGGGCAGAGTCAAAGAGAAAGACAGATTAGAGGAAGTAGTTATAAGCACATAACTTCCAGAATGTGGGGGACTATTTATACAAAAGATCCCCCCCCCCGGTATTCCCCACGGGGGGTGGGGGGGTTGCGAACCGATGTCGGACATTATTTTTGCTGGGGCATTGATTCACCTGTCATTATCGCGGTCTACAGAATGTGGTGAAAACCCTACAGCTTTGTTCTCTATATTTTGTAGCTCCCCCTGTGCCTACATGATTATGATGACAATATCTGGTTTTGTCCCTCAAAGTGAACAGAACAGATCAGAACAGAACAGATCAGAACAGATCAGAACAGAACAGATCAGAACAGAAAAGAAAAGAACAGAACAGATCAGAACAGAACAGATCAGAACAGAACAGATCAGATCAGATCAGAACAGAACAGAACAGATCAGATCAGAACAGAACAGAACAGATCAGAACAGAACAGATCAGAACAGAAAAGAAAAGAACAGAACAGAACAGAACAGAACAAAACAGAACAGAACAGAACAGAACAGAACAGATCAGAACAGAACAGATCAGAACAGATCAGAACAGAACAGATCAGAACAGATCAGATCAGAACAGAACAGAACAGAACAGATCAGAACAGAACAGAACAGATCAGATCAGAACAGAACAGAACAGAACAGAAAACAATTGGAGCAGAACAGAACAGAACAGAACAGAAAACAATTGGAGCAGAACAGAACAGAACAGAACAGAACAAAACAGAACAGAACAAAACAGATCAAGAAACAGAACATGAACTTTCTCCCCAGAACAGAACCAGAACAGCTGTTTATTGCCTTAGAAAGTAAAAAAACAACATAATTTTTTGGCACAAAACAATAACAATTTAAAATAACACGATTGCTTCTTATATTTTCAGATGTAAAAGAGGAAAACATGTCTATAGCGATGATCTTTGTTTATATTAGTAGGTCTATTGTTTTGCTCTTTATTTAAAACAATCGTAAATGAATTTTGATATTTCTGTTTGGTAGCACTTATAATGAATTAAATCACTTATACTTTCATCAATTGAATAATCCAATTCGCTTTGATTCTGCCCTTTTCCCCTCTGACTTACTGCTATTGCTGTCTGTCTCTCCACTGGTTCATTATCCTGTCTTTTTTTCTTCTAGAAATCTTACAAAGAGTTAGAGTTCTCAAGCCGAAGTCGGGACTTGCTGGGCCTCACTATTTCTTGGTTATGCGCATAAGGGCAGCATGACGCATCTACGATCATATGACAGAAAACTGTCTGAGCGAAAGAAGAAGAAAAAGAAGTGTGTTGTTGGTTTTTTTATTAGAGTTTTTTGCATTCAGGTATTTTATGTAATTATCGCGTATTGCCTTCTTTACATGCGTATTTAGCCTGAACGACATAAACAGTAGATTTTATTTAAAGACGCGAAATATTTCAGCGTGAAGCATGACTCGCAGACACGGATCACGATCGATTGCGATCGAGCATACCGCATGCTACCCAGCTGCGTTGTTTCTGGCCCTAAAAGTTCGCAATTACGAGTACATAATCTCTATTCGCGGTTTAGGATGTGTACTGGTTTCGTTTACTCAGTGCAGGCTTGTTACCTAACCGTTGCCGAAGTACGAAACGAAAATGAGTTTCAGACATAGACAGATGATACCGAGTATAAAATAACACACACGAAGAGGTGCGTCGCCTCGCCACACCGGACATAATCCACACACAAACGCCATTACACAAGCCAAAAACACAACACACATACGCACACGCACACACACACACACATGCCCATTGCAAAAAGAGCCATACAAAACACTAATAAGGCCATAAAAAACAATAACATGTCAATAGGGCTTCAAAGAGAGAGATATCTCTGAGCAAGAGAGAGAGCTAGAGGAGACAAGAACGATGAGGGATAGAGACTGGATCACGCAACGCATGACGACTGGTGATATAACGCCCGAGCTAGACCGGACGCACAGAGATACTCCTGACGACGAACTTACCCTCTCGACTGAAAGAATTGATCTTTCGAAGAGATGTTTATCTCGCACCTGCAGAGACGAGAGAGATGATGCGAGATGAGAGATTCACAATTCACAACTCGAGACATACTGATCCAGCAGCTCTTCTGCCCCAATGTCCAGAGCGGAGGGGTGCGTTACAAAAGGAAAACACCAACGACAACAAATCAACACGCGCTTGATTACTAACATACATTACAAAAGCTTGAACTTCCCATTGATGAACATCATCTACACAAAATGTTAAACAGCACTGATACTACGCCTGCACAAGCATTCAGTTTAATGATAGAAGGCAAAAAGTGATAAAGCCCTTACGTTACGGATCTTAAAAGCATCGGACAAAGAAAAGTGCCAGCTATGTTCTCAAGTACATTTAGCCAAGTAAGAGACACAGAGAGATGAGGTGCAAGCAGAGAGTAGAGCAGAGAGAAGAGGGAGCAGACGAGAGAGCAGACGAGAGAGAGAGAGAGAGACGATTATGAGGTGAGATGAGGATGAGAGAGAGATAGAGAGAGAGATGAGAGAGCGGGGGGAGGGGCGGCCAGACGGAAGCCTAAAGAGTTAGCAGGGACTTTAGCCATGCATGTCAGCTCGACTAATTTTTGGTTTTAAGAAAAATAAGCAGAGAAGAAAGAAGAGAGAAAGATGAGAGAGAAAGAGATGACGGAAGTTGTTGACGAAGAGCAGAAGAATGACGAGAGAAAGATACCCGAGAGAGAAAGAGAGGAAAGACGAGATGAAAGATCTGAGAGAGGGGGGCCGGGATGGGATAAAGAGATGATCGGCGGGATGAAAGATAAGAGAAAGCACTTGGGAAGTAACTCATACTAGAAGAGAGAGAGAGAGAGAGAAGGAGAAGAAGATGACTTGATGATTTTAAGAGCCGAGAGTGATGATCAGATAGGTGAGAAGAGAGGATAGAGAGGCGACGCGGCGGAGAGGGATAGAGAGAGATATCAGTTTCGAATATATGCGAAAGAGATCATTCCCCCCCGTCCCCCCAGACCTCTGCCTGCGGGGGAAAGAGAAGAGACGAGATGAGAGAAGATAACGAGAAGAGTACCTGATGAGAGGAATCCCAGGTAATATTTTCTACACAGACCACTTATCTCTGATGAGAGAGAGAGAGAGCAGACGAGAGACTGGAGAGAGAGATCCCCAGAGACCTGAAGAGAGAGAGAGAGGACGAGATGCATGAGAGAGAGCCAGGCCAATGAGGAGAGAGACATGCGTCGATCTGGATTTTAGAGCGCTATTATGCCACTAGTTAAGTTTTAAAATGCCCAAACGACCGTAATTAACTAATAAAAAGCTCAGCTCAACTACACCGCGCTCAATTATGGCCTGCCCTACGAATCAATTAAGCTTTGAACCCTTTCATAAGCAATCTACAATCTAGGCTTTAATTTAACATTTGCCTTTAACAGATGGCAGTTGCTATGTTGTCTAACTCATCACAACTCACATTCAGACACCACCCCCCCCCCCACCCCCCCACCCACCCAAACAAACAAAACCCAAAGATTAGTCCTAATTAACTTGAAAATGAAAAGACTCTCTGCGTGGCAAAAACCACTCGATTCTTGAAACCCTATGACCCTGCGAAATCTATAATTAACATGAAGCTGTATATCAATTACAGTTTGCCCCTTTCAAGAGAGTTTGCCCGATGTGTCCGAGAGTGGCGCAGAACATCATAAATTCAGTTTTTACCCAAAACAAAATAACACAAAAAAACGTAGATAGATATCGGGTGGCGGGCGGGGGGGGGGCGGGCGGGAATAACAAAGAAGAAAATATCATTACTACAAGAGCACAAAGTACATAAAAACAAGAACGACAGCCCAACAACTTCCAACGACAACAAAAGGCAAAACGACACTAGGTCTAAACATTAATGAAGAAATAAAGTGATTAATGCCGACAACGAACAATGAACAACAAACAAGCACACACACTACGACACAAAACACACACACACACACACTAAACACACATCATACACACACACACACGCACACGCACACGAACACACACGCACACACACACACATCACTCACACACACACCACGCACGCACGCACACGCTACGCACACGCACACACACACACACACACACGCACACACATAGCGCGCGCGTCGCCACAAACACACATACACACAACACACTCAACGAACATCCGAGCAGAAGAGAGAGTGTGTAGAGAGGAGACGTTAGAAGACGCAGAGGACACGAGGCAGAGACGCAGGACTGAAGAGAGAAGAAATGAGTTCTGGAGATCTTTCTTTTTTTTTTTTTTTAGAAGAAGATCTGGGATGACCTACGAGAGAGAGGGTTCCGGGTAGAGAGAGGAAGAGACGAACAGACGATGATTGACTGAGAATAGAGACGAGACAGCAAGAGAGTGAAGAGGACGAGAAAGACATGAGAGAGATGAGAGACGTATGAGAAACCTGGTACTTACACCGCCCTGAGCCGTTCGGGCAATCACTACGCCATGTTTATAGCAGACGTCACACCTGTCGACAGAGTAACATCCAGGTTACTCCACAGTGTACACGTGACACTCGAAACCCCCCTGAAGCGAATACAACCAATTTAGTAATGAAATATACGTCACACGTAAGCCGTGCGCGAACGACCATGTGTATGTGTGCTGTGTCGTGTGACTGTAGTGTGTTGTGTGATGTAGTGTGTAGTGTGTGTGTATTTTTTTCATAAATAGTGCTGATGTAATGTGCTGCGTGCGTGCTGTAGTGCTGCGTGGTGGGTGTATAATGTGTATGTTGTGTGGTGTGAGTGCCCAGCGTATGTGTGCGGAGCCATGATGTGAGATCGATATTGCGCTGCGTCGTGTAGTCAATGTGCTCATATGTGTCGTCCGTGGTGAGCAAGTGACAAGCACGCCGTTTTTCAACTTGCACCGCGATCTGACGTGCGCCGGATCTATGTGTGTATGTGTGATGTAATCGCATTATATGCTATGGTGTGTAGAGCCGCGCCCATGTGCGTGTAAGAATGTGTCAGTGTGCTAGTAGTGTAGTATTATGTGACGGCGTACGCGACCCTGCAAGTGCGCACGAGCAGCGTCCATTTGTGGTGCTGTGTGTAGTGCCATGTGTTGTGATATGTGTGTTTTTTAAAGAAGAGTAGCGGGTTCGTCCGCCTTACAATAACGCCACAGTGTACTATCGACTATAATGCCCTCTATTACAACAAAAAAAAGGCTTTATGCGTTGCTTAAAGACATTTAGCCCTAGTTAGGGGCCAAACAGTCACCATGAGAGCATAGTCAAATACACTGTCTAGTACTTATAGCAATGATTCGGAATGTATTTCCGAGAACATCGTGACACAACTATTACCACTCTTTCGTGAGGCAGACTGACGACGCTTGTCAAACAAAGGAGAGCCTTAGGACACCGCGCTCTGCGTGCCGCAGAAATCAAAGGATAGGAGCTGACTGGGTGGTATTTTTCTTTTGGGGGGTGTTTGAGGGGTGATCTCTCCCCAGCAGCCCAGCCAGTCCTAATAAATACATTATATGGCGGAGAGGTCCGCGGGGATGTAGCCGGCTAAGCCAAATGTACTCACAGCTGTCGCTTCCGTTGCACACACCCCCTCACACACAACAAGTGTAGTGATGTTTTAGTTAAATGACTGATCTAGGAAATCTTAGATTTTGCCCCCCAAATACCCAGCCAAACATATCTCTTAAACAATAATTATCGTTGGCGTGTTGTGCTTCTTCTGTAGTATATTTCATTAGCTTATTGCTCTCCATCAGATTTAATGAGGGGAAATTTGTGATAGTTGAAACAGCAGTGGACCATGCCCAACTACTAATATAGATAGAACATGTTCTTCATAACGACCTGTACGGATTACAGACCCTACAGCCTGAGCAGACATTCCTGAACCTATTCCTACGAACGACAAAATATGATACTTCTCTGGATTCGCGTATATTCCATATCAAGGCTACCAGGCGACCCCCATTCTGAGAGCAGTTTCCAGGGTCTTTTATATGCAAAGCACTAACATCTAACGGAAACTAACTAAAAGACTTGCCAGGGAGTCCCAGGAATGCAGCACTAGCAACAATTATTATTTAAGCATTCGCCAATAGCCTACTGCGGATCCTCTATCCCCGCTCCTCTAGGACCTATATACTGACGTGAAGGCAGATCCCCTTCAGACCCCTTTGTGTTAACGGACAGATGGAAGCCCTCGTCATATAGCGTACACTTATCCAACCAAACTGACCGGCTTAATGTCCGGTTCGCTTAGACGAACGAAACGACATTCCAATTCAAAACACAAAGTACACACACACACACACAACAAACACATGCACGCACACGAACAGCACACACAGCACACGAATGAATGATAGCACAGCTGGCGACAGGTCACACACAAGTAGCAGTGATTAAGTACGCATACACACTCACAACACACACACACACACACACACACACAAACTCACGCACACGCACAGCACACGCACGCCACGCGCACGCACACGCACACAGACGCGCACACGCACACACACAACACACACAAACAACACACGCACAACATTTAATCTCAACCTGTTTTCTCCCGCAAACGTAAAATGCCAGCCCTGATCGTTGAAACTACTAGCAAAGCCAGACAGCTATTCATTATCTAAAAAACAACCACTTAAAAATAGTGCCTAAACAAAATCAAAAACGGTGTGGTGAACATGATAATGACAGAAGTCAAAACCAAACCAACCCCTTCTGCTTCTTGCACGTATCCAGGCCATAATGGCGTAGGTACGCATGATCTCCGTTCTTTCGTTTCACTGGATCTCCCGTTCGCGTTACAGCCGACACATTCCGATTTCGGATCGACAGACTCAACGGAACGAAACGAACGTTATTTTGAAGATTTGTTTTTAACAAAACAATAGCTACGAGAATAGGTCAGAAATAAATCAGCATAGACAAGACGATTGACAGAAGCCCATGAAAAAAAAAAAGGCCCAGAGTCAAGAGAGTGGAAGAGTAGAGGAATAAGCTACAAGCACAGAATCTCCAGTAAGGTGGGCAGGAAACTTATTTTTACACGAGAAGACCCCCCGGCTTGTCCCCAGGGCATAAACAATATCCCAAAAATACTGAATCTAGGAGTTTTTTGTTCTCGCACCGTTTATAATCCAGTATGCTTACTTCTTATTGTATGTTTACTGTTTAGCCGATGCTGACCTGCTGTGCTAGCTGCTTGCTGTTACCGTGCTGTAGCTAACCTACTGGGTGATTGCCCCCTCTCCATCAATATAGCCACTTAGATAACAATATCTCTCAAACAAGTTTGATTCGCCACACATCTTATTACAATCCGGAACCAATACACCTCGCACAGACAGCCAGGACCCCTTCAAACGAAGCGTCCAAACGCGATCAAACAGACGACACTACGAACTACATTGCCCCCCCCCCCCCCCCCCCCCCGGCACGCACGCGACACACACACACAAGAATCGATATTAACACTGCCCCTTGACGCGACAGTCGCCACGCAACTAAACTTAACGTCTCTGTATCTACACTTTACACCTAGACTAGATCAAGGCACTAGAGCACGTAGCCACGATAGACGATTATTACGGCTATTAATCATCTATTGAACTCTCCTCGCTTGCCACTGCATGTGCTGGAGCCTTATTATTATCTACTGCCCAATGCCCGCCAGTGTTGGTGTGTGTGATTAGTGCTGTGTGTGTGATTGATAATGTGTGTGTGTGTAAGTGTGTGTGAATGCTAGATGGTGTGTTGTGAATGTGCATGTGCTGTCCGTGCGAAGGGGGGCGCGGAGGAGATGCGCGGCTAAGCGCGTGTGATGAGTTGTAGATGTGTGTTATGGATGTACTTTGCGTATGTGTGTGATCGGATCTTAGTCTGCGCGCGCGGCAGCGTGATGTGGTGTGTGATGTGTCGTGTGAGAGCACCAAGAGACGAGCAGAGAGAGATGCAAGACGAGCCATCGAGATGGAGAAGAGGGCAGGAAGAGAGAGCAGATGTCGAGGACTTTCTGAGCGAAGAAGTAGACGATGAGACAAATTATGAAAGCGAGCGAGAGAGAAGCGAGACGACCGATGAACCGAGAAGAGAGGATGAGAAAGAGAGAGGAGCCATCGATACACATTAAGATTAAAATTATAGCCCCCTGCATACGACAACAAAGGCAATCGTACGGCTAGTCACCACGTGAGCCGAACGAAGAAGCATGATTGATACGCCTTGCGCACATCATATAATTGATAATTCAGCGAGAGAACAATGATTGTTTTACTGTTATGTCTTCCCACTAAAGACTACATAAATGTGTTGCTGAGCAGCTATATTGATTATGATATCGTGTGTGAGCTGCCGTTATCAGCGATTTGCGCGCTGACAGCCCGCGCGTGTGTAGTCGCATAGTGCAGTGAGTGATGTAGTGCGCGACATGTGCATGTGCTATGACTGCCGATGAGTGCATGCCCCGCGAGTGGTATGCTGCCATATAATGCGGTTCTTTACACAGTACACGTCGATGAGTTACTGCCGCCTGCCATAGCTGCTATGTCCATAAATTCAATGCGTAGCAGCTGCCTTAAAAGCCGAACGTGTGTAGCTGACGCTAAGTGCTTGCTTCTGTGTGTAGTGTGTGTGATGTGAAATGTGATGTGTAGCTTAGTGTGAGTGCGGTGTGAAGTCGTGCAGTGTGAACGTTGCTAGATTGCTGGCGTGTGACTGTCGTGTGCCGTGCGTGCGTGCTGTGCGTATGTGCGTTGTGGCGTAGCACGCCTATGTATGTGTGTATCGTGATGCTATCGTACGTGTGAAATAAACGAGTAAGATGCTGTGCTGTGTGAGGCTGTGATGTCGCTGTGACCTGCTGATGTGATGAATGTGCTCGTAGAGTAAGGGCAACTCCCCATGTGTGTGTCGTTTGTAGTGTGTGTGTGTGTGTGTATGTGCCTTAGGTGTTGAATGTGGTGCTGTAGACAGTATGTCATGCCGCGTGTCAGCAGCGCAGCTTGTACTTGCCAACGGAGATTAAAGCGAGTGGTGGAGTCGACATGCAATTATTTTCTTCTTCGTTGATCCGTTAAGTACGTACTATGTGCTGTGCTGCAGCTGTGCTACTCTTCTAACTGAGACAATGTATATAGTTACGTGCACACACCACACACACACTACACACACACAACACACACCACACACATAGATATAACACAGCGAACGCACGCCACACAACGCGCACACGCACAAACACACACACACACACACACACACACACACACACACACACCACAACACCACACTACACACATCACACACACACACAGAAGATCATGATGAAGCCAGATGTAAAGGGCACTCGTATCAAAAGAACAATAATAAGAATGAACCAGATGATTAAACCTTCGTCATTTAATGCTGGCCGCTATGTGCGATGGATGGTGTCTGTCTTTTTAAATTCTTTTTAGTCCCCGAGCCCGAAGGTAGCGCCCCGGAGCTATTGATTTTGTCGCGATTCGTCCGGCGTAGCCCTCCGATCACTTCCCGTCCGTCCGTCCGTCACGTTTTCTCAAAAACTAATCAGTCTATCATCATCAAATTGGTATACTAAGTTTGCCAAGATGCCAGGCTATCATGCAATAAGTCGATCTTAGCCTCTTTAACATAAATTAAGGTCAAGAGTGCGCCAGTTCAACGGCGTCAAACCCCAAAACACATAATCGCTAATATACTCGCGACGTTTTGCATCTGTATTTCAATCGCAACATTTAGTTTTATCACAACATGGCCCCTGATGATATGAGTCTATAACACAGTATGTCATGATTTTATTCTGTGCGCTACGACTCGCTGCCATAGCATCGCGCGCGACCTCAAATCACGAGTTCCGAACCCCTAAGGCTATAATTAATGATACTACTACTATTAGGACTAATATATCAAATGAATATTAGCAATATAATAGTATTATTATCATAATTATATTATAATATAGTATATATATATTATATATAAAACATTTCAGTTACGCTGTACTGCTTCTGATGTTATACGATTCTTAATGATAGCTACGTAGCCTCGTTTTGATGCGTGTTATATCATGTGTACAGCCGACACATCGATATTTCCGAGTTTTTAGCCACTAAGCGATTTGCGCGAGTGAGGACTTTGCAGACCGCTCTGCGATTAGCACTTGGGGTTTTTTATTTTCTTTGCAGGCGTCTAACACACCCAAGCATGCGAAGATATATAGATGCAGAATACAAGCAGCGACTGATAGTGCGCCCCTGTCTTGTAACTGTCCCTGTCTTTCTAGATCGTAATGTCTGTAAATGCTTAATATTAGTCTCGTGTTGTCTGTGTAATGATCTTGTGTGGTGTGTGTGCTGTATATGTCTGTACTAGTACAGCTCTGTCCTGTCTGTCTGATCTGTCTGCATCTGTACTGTCTTTGGTCTGTACTGCTCTGTCTGTCATAACTCTCGTCTGCTCTAGTCTGCTACCTGTACTGTCTGCTCTGATCCTGTCTAGCTCTGTCCCTCTTCTACTACTTTACTCTACTCTCTAACTCTACTACTTCTCTCTCTCTCTCCTACTCTCTCTCTCTCACTTCTCTCTCTCTCTCTCTTCCTCTCCATCTCCTGATACTCTCTCTACTCTCACTCTACTCTACTCTCTCTCCTCCCTTTCCCTGCTCTAGTCTCTCTCTCGCTCTCAATCTCCTCTAACTCTCTCTCTTACAACTCTTCATCTCTTACTACCCCCCTCCCCATCCTACTCCGCTCCTCCCCCCCGCCCGTCTCTCTGTCCAGCTCTGTCTGGTTGCCCTTTCTATCTATTCATCTCTCTCCTGTCTGTGCTGTCTGTCTGTCTCTCTAAACTCTCTATTTCTCATCTCTCACTCTCCCGCCCTCTCTACCTCTTTTTGCTCTAGTCATCGTCTGATTATCGCTTTCTCATATATGTCTCATATCTGCTCTGTCTAGTCATGTCTCTATCCCTATTTATCTTCAAAACACCACCCCCTCTCTCTCTCGTCTACTCCTGTCAGTCTCTCTACTCATACTAATCATCACTATATATATGTCTCTCATCTCTCTCTCTCCTCACTTCTCTCTCTCTCTCTTCTAGCTACTATAGCTCATAATATAACTATATAAACTCGTATACTCTGTCAGTCCTCTCTCTCTCTACTACTCTTACTATCTAAACTACATCTCTCATCTCTCTCTCTCCTTCTAGCCTCTAAAACTATATAAATCTCTCTATCATACCCCACTCCTAAAATTTCCTAACGGTCCTCATGTTCTCTAATACAATCTCTACTCTCTCTACTCTCCCTCTCTCCTACTCAACTCGCTCTCGTAGTCTCTCTCTTCTCTCTCTCTCTTCTCTCTCTCTCCCCCTCTCTCTCTCTACTCTACCCGCTGTGTTAACAATCCTTAAATTCTGAAAGCTGATCAAATGTTAATATATCGCTGAATATGGATGTTTTGCTCGCAGTCAACAGCGTTAGAATAAAGGAGTTGACGCATGAATGACATGTGTGATATGCAATGTAAAACGTGCATGTGAAAAGATATGCCCCCATAAACTAATTAGACGATTTTCAGAAACAATTATTATCGTAGAAAATTAGAGTGTTTGCCTACCATTACTCGTTAAAATACCATAGAACAATACGCCATACAATGAGACGTACGAAAGCTTGAAACCGCCAGATGCGAGTCAGAGACTTGCAAAATTTTTTTTAGAAAATTTATGTCAAATAGCGGTGGCCAGTTGCACTACAAAATCATAAAACGTGCAAAATAGTGACGCATTCAAAAATATTTCAAATGACATATTTTGTTCGAATGACGCACGCGTTGTTCTAAGTAGCCTGCTAATAGTCTGCTCAAACTACATGAGTCGAAGACAGGCTACGATAGCTGAACGATAAGAGTGACTTCCTGTTGCACTGATTGAACTTAGGTCAAGATCACTACTAAGCCACACCATCAAATTACTCCCCTATAGCTATTCTGAAGACTCCTATCTATATGTCCATCACTAATCAGAAGGGCCGGGGGGAGCGGCGGGGGCAGACGGCTGGAGCAAAACAGGCGGATCATTTAAATTCCTTAATCTTGTTTACGCAGTTAGATTTCCTATGCTTGAACATTATGATTGTATAATAATCATATATTCAGATAGCTCACAGACTGTTCCATCTCACACAAAATTCACCAAATCTTTTTAGTTAAAAGGACTGAATCTAGAAATCTGAGATAAAAACTAGAACAATGCTTTTCGTTCAGTTTTTTTAACATATTTACCGAGGCTGTATGTTCTTTCATAGTATATTTAATATCATCTCTACATCCCAAATCTTATTTTGTTTTTTTTTTTTTTTTAAAAACTAATTTTAGTTCGAGCCCAGTTTCATTACAATATACTTTAGTTGAAACGTCTCTATGACTAATGCCACTTAGGTATCGCCAAATATTAGCCCCCATTTTGAGATAAAAATCAAACAAATATCCACTGAATCATACATAATTGTCAAATACTCTACAAAAACAATTCATTACTGGTATTTAGGAAAAGATCAAACTGCTGGCTAAACTAAATGGGCCTTACACAAAAACTTAAACGGGAAAATATAGAAAGATGGGCGCTAAATGTGTCGAAACAGCGTGATCTTGTTGACCATTGTTTATTTTTTATTTTTAATGGAAATTAAGTTGCCGCCAAAATAAATGCGCATGAACGACGTATGTTTTTGTAGTTAACCCCCATCGACAGTTAAAGTAAAAGATGCTCAATTGGCTAATGTCATCAACCATCAAGTTCTCAAGTTTACGTTTAATACTTTGAACCCTATTGGAGTGTGGAGGGATACACAACCCACCCCCAAAACAAACTAGATACATTGCGGCTCAGACATGTATCATCAAACGGATAACAAGAATTAAACACTGTCCTAGACTTATTTAGAAAGAACGTACTTCAACATAGTAATTTAAATCAAAACAACAAAATAGACTATAGTTTTTTTTTAGAATTATTCACGTGAAATGAATTGTTAAACAATTATCAGCCGCTTTTATAGAATGCTACTCAATTGAAGATGTTGTATATTATGCTTTTTTCTCTAGTTGGAAACAAATATGCAAGATTAAACATTGATAAACAAGATCCGAATATCTTTGTATAGCAATAAACATTCTCCGAAAAGTGATCTTGAAGTAAAATTTCGCGGCATTTGGTAAACAAATGAAACTAATCATCCGACAGTATCAAAAACACTTCTTTTTTCTTTTTCTTTTTTTTCACGCAGTCATTTCACATAATTATCCTATTTTCTCTAAATCTCACCCTCTCTTCTATCCAATTTCGATGGCCAGTTATGCATTAACTACAACGAAATTGCTTCATTAATGCGATAATGTAATATGGCCTTCATCTTCGCATCCCTAACACTCCGCCCCTCCCAGCAAATGAACATAAGCGATCTTTCGAAATCACAAAAATGTAAGATAGATAAGGCACGGCGATTTTTTTTATTTATAGACTTACATCATCAGCAGCTCAAACTCTGGATATTCATGCCTTCTGCTGTCAGCACATAACATCAATCTATTAAGATCGTTCAAAAACGAAACATGTAAAAACCACTGCTTCAGGCAGTCTATTCCAATAAATCACCCCCAATACTACCAATGTGCACGGTGTAGTGATACGCCATGTGACTAAACTCGTGAATGTGTGATAGTGTCGTTGTGTGCGGTGTGTGTGTGTGTGCTGTAGTAGCTGTGCTCGTAGTGTGCAGATCATGTGTGATGTGTGTTGTTTGTGTGTCGTGCGCCGCGTGCGCTAGATGCGTGTGCGTGTGAGGTATGTGCCCGATGTGTGTAGCTGTGGTTAGTAGTGAAATGCTATTTCGCCCGGTGAGTGTTGTGTGTGTGTGTTCTAGATTGTGATGGTGCTGTTTGTGTGTGTGTGTGGATGGCACCCGAGGCCTCGTGTGGGTGTGATCCGATTTTTCCTATGTCGTGGTATGCCTGGGAGTGATCAGGTTTATGTGTGTGATCAGGTTAGCTCCGCGATGTATGTACCGTTCCCAGCTATGTTTGTATGTATGTAATTAGTATGAGCGCTAACTGTGCGCCCGAAATGTGAGTGATGCGTAGCGCCACGCCGCGCTTCCAAGCAGCGAGAGGTGTGATGTGAGCGAAGTGTTCGGCTTTAATGTGCTGAGTTCTGTTTGCTCCGGCCTATAATTCTGCTTTAGCCGATGTGTCAATGAGTGTATGCGTCGCAGGAGAGATTGTGTTCGCTAGAGTAGGTGGGGGGGGGAGGGGGGGGGGAGGAACGAGGGGGGAGGGGAGTGTGTGAGTATGTGAGTCTGTGGAGTGTTGGAGTACACGTGAGCATTTGTGTATGCGTGTGCGCGTGTGTGTGTATGTGGTGTGCGTGCGTGCGCGCGTGTTTGTACAATCTAGTGTATGCTTGAGTAAATATGTGTGCGTTTCAGTGATAATGTGTTTTCTGTGTGTTTGATGAAATGTGTGTGGGTATGTGTGTGTATGCTTGTGTGCAAGAGCGCGTTCACGCTCGTGCGTGCACGTACGTGCGTGTGTGTCTGTTTTTGCGTGTGTGTCTGTTGGCGTGCGTGTGTGTGTGTGCGTGTGTGAGTGTTTTCAATGCTGATTGTAAAGCGCTTTGTGCTCGATAAAAAGCGCTATATAAATATCCGTTTATTATATGTCTGGAAGTTGTGTTACATATTTTTTCTCAAAGTGTCAAAGTATGTCAAGTGTGTCTCTCTCTTTGTTGTAGCTGAAACCGAAAGAGAAAAAAAACGATGTGTGTACAAAACACACAAAACACATTAGACCTACCATGTGTAGGCTTGTACCGCGTGAGAAAGAGAGGCAGACAGATAAGATAGACAGGTCAGTTCACACACAAACAGAGAGTGGGGTAGGAGAGGGACAAGAGACAGAGAGAGAATACGAATACGAATACGAATGCTTTATTGAGGGTAAAAAGGATTAAGCTACAATAGCTTCTTTGCACCTTGCAATCTCACTCACACATTCATACCATGCATCAAGCAAAGAACATTTGACATAAAACAATCAAGTTAAAAAAAAGGAACAAAAATTGGCACATGAAATAATTGAAAAAGAATCAAAAATGGGAATTAAAAGCAAACATGGATAATAATTAACAATGGTGAACTTGAATTGGTGGTTTAAATTGAGTACAAAAAAGGGAAACAATTCTGAGACAATGACAATTGTTCAGATAAATGGTTATAATGGTTAATAACCACTTTTAAGAGAGGAGAGAGAGAGAGAGAGAGAGAGAGAGAGAGAGAGAGAGAGAGAGAGAGAGAGAGAGAGAGAGAGAGAGAGAGAGAGAGAGAGAGAGAGAGAGAGAGAGGAGAGAGATGGGGGGGGGGGAAAGGGAGAGAGAAACTTAACACTGGACACATGACAATGATTTAATGATCAGGACATAGACCATCATCACAAAGGTGTACACACATCAGCAAGATCAAAGGGAGAGAGGGGGAGAGAGAGGGAGGGAGGGAGGGAGAGATGGGAGAGATGGAGAGAGAAAAAATAGAGAGAGAGGGAGGGAGGAGAGTGTGACGAGGTAATGGGTTAAAAGGCTAAGTCCCTAGGGAAGACTTTTAGTGTGTTAAATTTTCAAGTAGAAAATTTGCCTTTAGCCCACTTCTCTAGGGTATGGGAGATGAGCAACTTTCCCGGCCCCTTTTCATCTAATAAATTTATATATTTGTGCCCGGGTTCTGGCTCGTATGATTGTAAGAAATACAAGTGGTTGATTTGCTCTTAATGGCAGACAGAGAGAAGTAGGGTTTTACATGAAATTACAAGACTCCCACTCTCATCAGTCTGACCAAAGGGTTCAGGATTATTTGACACTTGTATTTTATTTACTCACAAAATCTGCATAAGATTATGCAACAATAATAATAAAGCAGCTCAATGGCGCCAAAACAAAATATGAATAAAAAAAAAACAATGAAATCCGAAAGGATTTACAAGACTTTTGTCTTTCTAGAAGGTTAGCCCCAAGCGAGAAGGGTCACTAAATCTTCATTGTCCGGAGGAAAGTTCAAGTGATTGGCGCGGTTCTGTAAACTTAGCTATTGTCCAGTTCCTCCGTAGGGATCGGCGAGTGCTGGGGTGGCTGGGCTTGCTCATCAGGTGAGAGTAGCTCCCAGTCGTTCCGGTTACGGCTTCGCGGGATGGCACGGTTCAGGCGTGGTCTCCTCGCGGATTCTGGGTGCGGGTCGTCTTGGCGGCGTTCCCGTCTTGGTGCTTGTGAGTCCGGGATGATCGTCCGGACCACGATGCCCTGCTGATAAT
>CM065707.1:15396825-15401825 GCA_017654935.2 Phymorhynchus buccinoides
TCCTTTCATTCCATTTATCACTTTAAAAAAAAAAAAAAAGAAAAAAAAGGGAGGCAATTTACTTCTTTTTAAAAAAAAAGCAATTCACTATGACGCGAGTGA
Organism: Phymorhynchus buccinoides; assembly: GCA_017654935.2. Lineage (NCBI taxonomy): Eukaryota > Metazoa > Mollusca > Gastropoda > Neogastropoda > Raphitomidae > Phymorhynchus > Phymorhynchus buccinoides. The sequence goes on from CM065707.1 coordinate 15,396,928, forward strand.
GAAGTCGTTAGTATAATTATAATTTAGGATGTTTCTTTAAAGTTTTAGCGATTGTACTGTATAAAAAGTCCCTGTGTTGGAATGACGGCATTAGTTATGGCGATGATCACACGAGCGCGCGCGCGCGCACGCACACGCATACAGAGAGAGAGAGAGAGAGAGAGAGAGAGAGAGAGAGAGAGAGAGAGAGAGAGAGAGAGAGAGAGAGAGAGAGAGAGAGAGAGAGAGAGAGAGAGAGAGAGACAGAGAGAGAGCAGGAGAGAGAGAGAGAGAGAGAGAGAGAGAGAGAGAGAGAGAGCAACATGGTGAGACGGGAGGAGAGAGAGAGATGAAGATAGTGAGAGCATAGAGAGAGAGTGGATAAAACATATACTGGATCTACTAATGTGAACCGAGGACTTTCAGGAATCAGGAGAGCATCATTAAACCTGTCATTATCTATAATTCCAGGGCAATGTGTTACAGGGCTTCTTATTATTATTGCAGGGTCAGCCTAGTTATAGCGTTGTATGCATTGTGGACAAATTAAATTGCGTGGAATAGAAACAGAGAGAGAGAGATAAATTGGGGACACACAGTGACATTTTAGAGGGACACACAGAGACGAAATTAGAGGGACACACAGAAACGAAAGTGGGGACACACGGAGACGAAATTGGGGACACACAGTAACGAAATTGGGGGGGCACACAAAGACGAAATTAGAGGGACATAGAGGCGAAATTAGAGGGACATACAGACGAAATTGGGGACACACAGGGACGAATTTAGAGGGACATACAGAGACGAAACTAGGGACACACCGCGACAAAAGTGGGGACACACGGAGACGCAATTAGAGGGACACACAGAGACGACATTGGGGACACAAAGAGACGAATTTAGAGGGACACACAGAGACGAAATTAGAGGGACACACAGAAACGAAAGTGGGAACACACAGTGACGGGAGCGCAATCCTACGTAGCCGGCGCGCACACAAAGAGAGAGAGCGAAAGAGAGAGAGAGAGAGAGAGAGAGAGAGAGAGAGAGAGAGAGAGAGAGAGAGAGAGAGAGAGAGAGAGAGAGAGAGAGAGAGAGAGACAGACAGACAGAGAGAAGCTTATGGGGACTGATTATGAACGATGTGTGTGTATGTGTGTGTGCGCGTGCGTGCGTGCGTGCGTGCGTGCGTGCGTGCGTGCGTGCGTGTGTGTGTGTGTGTGCGTGCGTGTGCGTGTGTGTGTGTGTGTGTGTGTGTGCATTGCACAGTGCAGGCTAGCAATACCTCAAAATTAAACTCCCATGCGGTGTATCCACCTTGGTGCACACTCATTTCGGCCCAACTTCATCTCGGCCCACGGTAGGTTTGGTCATTTCGGCCCAAGGCAATAGTCATTTCAGTCCAAGGCAATAGTCATTTCAGTCCAAGGCAAAATAGTCATTTCAGTCCAAGGCAATAGTCATTTCAGTCCAAGGCAATAGTCATTTCAGTCCAAGGCAATAGTCATTTCAGTCCAAGGCAATAGTCATTTCAGTCCAAGGCAAAATAGTCATTTCAGTCCAAGGCAATAGTCATTTCAGTCCAAGGCAATAGTCATTTCGGCCCAAGGCAATAGTCATTTCAGTCCAAGGCAATAGTCATTTCAGCCCAAGGTTATAATCATTTGAGCCCAAGGCTATAGTCATCTCGGCCCATGGCAATAGTCGTTTCGGCCCAAGGCTACAGTCACATCGGCCCAAGGCAATAAACATTTCGGCCTAACGCTAGTCATTTCGGCCCAAGGCAATAGTTATTTCGGACCAAAGCCATGGTCATGTCGGCCTAAGGCTATAGACATTTCGGCCTAAGGCTATAGTCATATCGGCCTAAGGCCATAGTCATATCGGCCTAAGGCTATAGTCATTTCGTCCTAAGGCCATAGTCACATCGGCCTAAGGCTATAGTCATTTCGTCCTAAGGCCATAGTCACATCGGTCTAAGGCTATAGTCATTTCGTCCTAAGGCCATAGTCACATCGGCCTAAGGCTATAGTCATTTCGTCCTAAGGCCATAGTCATATCGGCCTAAGGCCATAGTCACATCGGCCTAAGGCTATAGTCATTTCGTCCTAAGGCCATAGTCATATCGGCCTAAGGCTATAGTCATTTCGTCCTAAGGCCATAGTCATATCGGCCCAAGGCTATAGTCATTTCGTCCTAAGGCCATAGTCATATCGGCCCAAGGCTATAGTCATTTCGTCCTAAGGCCATAGTCATATCGGCCTAAGGCCATAGTCATATCGGCCTAAGGCTATAGTCATTTCGTCCTAAGGCCATAGTCACATCGGCCTAAGGCTATAGTCATTTCGTCTCTATAGTCATTTCGTCCTAAGGCTATAGTCATATCGGCCCAAGGCTATAGTCATTTCGTCCTAAGGCCATAGTCATATCGGCCCAAGGCTATAGTCATTTCGTCCTAAGGCTATAGTCATTTCGGCCTAAGGCCATAGTCATATCGGCCTAAGGCTATAGTCATTTCGGCCTAAGGCCATAGTCATATCGGCCCAAGGCTATAGTCATTTCGTCCTAAGGCTATAGTCATTTCGGCCCAAGGCTATAGTCATTTCGTCCTAAGGTCATAGTCATATCGGCCTAAGGCTATAGTCATTTCGGCCCAAGGGTATAAACATTTCGTCCTAAGGCCATAGTCACATCGGCCTAAGGCCATAGTCATATCGGCCTAAGGCTATAGACATTTCGTCCTAAGGCCATAGTCATATCGGCCTAAGGCCATAGTCATATCGGCCTAAGGCTATAGTCATTTCGGTCTAAGGCTATAGTCATATCGGTCTAAGGCCATAGTCATATCGGCCCAAGGCTATAGTCATTTCGTCCTAAGGCCATAGTCATATCGGTCTAAGGCTATAGTCATTTCGGTCTAAGGCCATAGTCATATCGGTCTAAGGCTATAGACATTTCGTCCTAAGGCCATAGTCATGTCGGCCTAACTTAGCCTAAAACATCTGATAACGTGAAAATATACCCCTTTTGGAGTGTTTCTATCAAAACACCTGAAAAACTCATTTTTCTCGACATATCATGATCTGGCAGAAAACCCTCGTAAGGCTATAGTCATTTCGTCATAAGACCATATGTCGGACCAAGGCGATAGTCATTTTGGCCCAAGGTTATAATAGTCATCTCTACCTAAGGCTATAGTCATTTCGTCATAAGACCATATGTCGGACCAAGGCGATAGTCATTTTGGCCCAAGGTTATAATAGTCATCTCTACCTAAGGCTATAGTCATTTTGGCCTAAGGCAGAAGTCATCTTGGCCCAAAGCTACAGTCATTTCGGACCATGCCCAAGGCAATAGTCATTTGGCCTTTGAAATTAGGGACACATAGAGACGAAATTATAGGGACACACATATACGACATTAGAGACACACAGAGACGAAATTAGAGGAACACAGAGAGACGAAATTAGAGGGACACAGAGAGACGAAATTAGAGGGACACAGAGAGACGACATTAGAGGGACACAGAGAGACGACATTATAGGGACACATAGATACGAAATTAGGACATACAGAGACGAAATTAGAGGGACACACGGAGACGACATTAGAGACACAGAGATGAAATTGGGGACACAGAAAAAAAATTCAGGGACACAGAGAGACGCATTTAGACGGACACACAGAGACGAAATTAGGGACACACATAGACGAAATTAGAGGGGCACAAAAACGTAAATTGGGACACACTGAGACATACTTATGGAGCCACAGAGGCGTAATTAGAGGGACACACAGAGACAAAATCAGGGACACACAGAAACGAAATTAGAGGGACACACAGAAACGAAATTAGAGGGACACACAGAAACGAAATTAGAGGGACACACAGAAACGAAATTAGAGGGACACACAGAAACGAAATTAGAGGGACACAGAAACGAAATTAGAGGGACACACAGAAACGAAATTAGAGGGACATATAGAAACGAAATTAGTGGGACACACAGAAACGAAATTAGAGGGACACACAGAAACGAAATTAGAGGGACACACAGAAACGAAATTAGAGGGACACACAGAAACGAAATTAGAGGGACACACAGAAACGAAATTAGAGGGACACACAGAAACGAAATTAGAGGGACACACAGAAACGAAATTAGAGGGACACACAGAAACGAAATTAGAGGGACACACAGAAACGAAATTAGAGGGACACACAGAGACGAAATTAGAGGGACACACAGAGACGAAATTAGAGGGACACACAGAAACGAAATTAGAGGGACACACAGAGACGAAATTAGAGGGACACACAGAGACGAAATTAGAGGGACACACAGAAACGAAATTAGAGGGACACACAGAAACGAAATTAGAGGGACACACAGAAACGAAATTAGAGGGACACACAGAAACGAAATTAGAGGGACACACAGAAACGAAATTAGAGGGACACACAGAAACGAAATTAGAGGGACACACAGAAACGAAATTAGAGGGACACACAGAAACGAAATTAGAGGGACACACAGAAACGAAATTAGAGGGACACACAGAAACGAAATTAGAGGGACACACAGAGACGAAATTAGAGGGACACACAGAAACGAAATTAGAGGGACACACAGAGACGAAATTAGAGGGACACACATAAACGAAATTAGAGGGACACAGAGAAACGAAATTAGAGGGACACAGAGAGACGAAATTAGAGGGACACACAGAAACGAAATTAGAGGGACACAGAGAGACGAAATCAGGGACACACAGAAACGAAATTAGAGGGACACACAGAGACGAAATCAGGGACACACAGAAACGAAATTAGATTCACATAGATAAATATTTAGAGGGACACATATACACGAAATTAGAGGGACACACAGAGACGAAATTAGAGGGACACACAG
>CM065707.1:15416825-15417837 GCA_017654935.2 Phymorhynchus buccinoides
AATACAGTATTTTTTGACTTTGACTTTGAGTCTTAGAGACGGGGGCACATCCATACGCTGCCCCCAATGTCGACTACACGCTTTGTAGCAGCGACGGAGCCAAATAAGAAGACGAAACCTATGGGGAAAGATGACAGAAAGAAGAAGAAAAGAAGAACTGGGAGAAGAAGAACAACATCATCTCTGTGATGTTTGAGAGCATTGAAGTAGACGGATTATTAATTCGGGAGGGAGAGAGAGAGGGAGATGGAGAAGAAAGATAGATAGAGATGAGACAAGATGAGTGGAAGAGGAGGGGAGAGAGAGAGGAGAGAGAGGTCGGAAGAGAACTAGAGGGAAAAAGAGGAGGAATCGCGAGCCAAGGGAGGGAAGCGAGAGGAGGAGGTGGGATGAGAGAGAAGGGAGGAGGAGGAGCGAGAGAGAGAGGAGGGGAGGGGGATGAAGGCAGAAAGAGTAGAGGACGCCGAGGTAGCGGAGGGATCGAGAGAGAGAGGTATGAGAGAGGCAAAGAGATGAGGAGGGGAGGGGGATAGGAGATGATAGAGAGAGGAGAGAGGAGAGTGAAGGGATTGAGAGAGGAGGTTAGGGGGAGAGAGACGAAAGAGAAGAGTGCGGGAAAGGAGACGGAGAGGAAGGAAGAGAGAGAGGGGAGACGGAGGGGACAAGGAGGAAGGAGAGAGAGGGGGTAGAGAATGTGAGAAGAGGATGACCCGGGAAAGGGGACGAGGGAGAGGCATGAGGAGGGGAAGAGAGGGGAATATTGACGGCAGAGGATGGAGGGGATTGACGAGCGAAACGGATGAGATGAGGGGGAGAGAGGGAGAGAGTGGAGAAGTTGAGGAGAGGAAGGAGGGAGGAGGGATGGAGACGGAGAGTGAGAGAGAGAAGAGAGAGAGTGAGAGAGATAGAGAAGAGAGAGAGAGGGAGAGAGAGAGAGAGGACAGAGAGACATGGGAGAAGAGAGAGGGGGAAGAGGAAGGAGGAGAGAGAAGAGGGGAGAGGAGTCAAGAAG